>CM021103.1:53779662-54379662 GCA_007115665.2 Sequoiadendron giganteum
CATTTTCACATCATCAACATCATTATCATCAAATATCATCGCATTTCACATCAATTGCATCAAAAACCCTAAATTCCTCTATTAATTGAATAATACAACGATTTAATTAATTCATTTTTTTCATCATTTTTGACTAATTAAATAAATTTCATTTATTTAATAAAGTCCTAAAACCCTATTTCTACTATTAATTGAATACTACAACATTATTTAATTCATTCATTTTTTTATCATTTCGAACAATTAAATAAATATTTATTTAATAAAGTCCTAATCTAATGTTATTCCTCTTGATTAGTTAAATAACACCAATTATTTAATTACGTTGCTAAATCACTTTATTACAATGCCATAAAAGGTACACTGAGGGATCCACGAATTTTGGGTCAATATATGTCTTTGCTATAATGATATAATAGAGCTCAAAACTATCATCATCTCCCAAATACTTGTAGAACAATGAACACAAAGGAGGAATGACACGTAAGGAGAGAGAACAAACAAGCTTTTGGGTCAACATGGAAAAGACCTAAATGTCTCAACACATTGCATCATCCCCAAAAGGAAAACACAATATAAAGAAAAGATAAATTTTACGACATATAGAAGAATAAAGATACAAATAGAAGACTGTCTTGACATATTCGTTTCCTTTGTATCCTTATGCCAACCAAGCAACAAGGGCCATCCAAAGAAAACCCACAAAGATAGAGGCACGCCAAGCAACACAATACATGAGATCACATTACATGCAAACAAACACAAATAACATAATAAGAAAACATGAAGTAGTACGTCGCATGCGAGCTGACCTAGAGCAAGTCGTCTGCAAGCAAATAACTAGCCAAGGGGACTACAACAAGTGTTGTACTAGGAGCATCACCAGGTTCAACACATGGTGGGTCACTCTCATTAGGAGGATCATCATGGTTGCCCCCATCTAAGTTCGTAGAAGTGGAAAATAAAAAATTAACTTATTATGCACTTATTCATCAATCTTAGCAATCTCATCATCATTATCCAAATTTATCATAATAGGAGGTTTTATGGTTATTGCATTCAAATTTTATTGTTTCACTTGTTGTTTTGGTGAAGGTTTAATTTCTTCTTGATTTGTTTCCATGGGTACTGGTTTATTCTTTTCTTCTAATTCATGAGCGATAACACATCCATGCCTTTTCTCTTTAGCATTTCAATTTCTTTTTACACAATTTTCAAGTTGTGATGGTGTAGGAACGAGTTTATCAACCATCAATTTATTTTCTTCCCTTAGGGGATGAATTGAAAGAACCACAGGTGGGTTGGGAAACTATTGTCTCTGTTGGTCTATTGACTTGTTTTATATTTGGAGGCACAAAAGAATCATCTTGTTGTCTCTTGGTCTCTTATAGGAATTGGTTGGAGGAACTACAATGAATTTATATCAGTTACTTGGAAGGGCTTGTGGCTCAATCATAGGTTCATCAATTGTAGGTTGGGGGAAGGAATAACCATGGACTTATCAGACTCAATTTTTTTCTAAGAGATAATTCTGCTATGCACTTTGCCTTGAAATTTTGATAGACTTGAAAAATAAATCTTCACTAGGTTTTATAGGTTCCATAGGTCTAGGCCAATAAATCCAATGAAAATTTTCCATGGGAAGACAAAGGATTAAATCCATTGTGATACATTGTAAATATCTCATTTCCAACAGTAAACTTTATGCACTTGTGAATAACCAACATGATGGCATTCATGGAGTGTAACCATGAGTAACCTGGCTTCACATAGAATTGGTTTGACATCGGGATGATGGAAAGTGACACATCTAATTGTTTAGGTCCTACCTTTAATGGAAGAGTGGTCGAACCTATCATATGGCAAGAAAAACCATTATGTGTTTTAATCCATTCTTTCAATTATTCATAAGTATCTTGATAAAGCTCTTGCACAAATAAGAATTCCTCGGTGATCACATCCTTTGCACATGTGGGATCAATAATTATTCCTTGTATAACTTTGTTATTGATACGACCAACAATGTAGAGAGGACCATTAGGCACATGTCTAAGTACATCATCGTTAGTGAAAGCAATGTTAGGTAATAAAGTCATTTAACCCTTACGAGTTTGAACACCAATGAGACTAATCATGGTTTGTAGAGGATCATCCTCATTATCACTCCCATAATTATCAATCATGTCTTCTATTTTATCAACATTCATCACACCATTCTTATCCTCACTAGATTTTACAAAGTTGATTGAATGATTTGGTACTAGGTTCATGAAGATTTACAAATTTTGGTTGGGTGGGGAAACAAACTTATTTCCTTGACCATTAACACTGCCCAACTGGATGTGATTAGAATCAATGAGGTCTTGTACTTGATGTTTAATATGCATGCATCGTTTTGTTACCATGTCCAATTTATCGATGATAATGACAAAATGCATTTGGGTTATGGTTTGGAGGTAAAGTCTTGGTTGTATCGATAGGTCAGATTGAAGGTAAAGTGATTAAGTTCTTATTCAAGAGTTGCAACATAATCAAATGAAGGGAATCACAGAGCGGGGTGAATTGTCTATCCCTATCCATAAATTGGTATGAGGTTGTCTTTATGACAAAAACTTGAGGATTGAAATGGAGGGTTGTTTGAGGTGGATTTATTTTAAGAAAACCCTTGTTTTGCTTCTTAAATGATTGAAAATTGTTGTGAGGTATGGGTTCATATTTTTTAGCATGATTAGAGGAAGTTTTCTCTTCATGTCGACTAACTGAATTCTGATGATATCATGGAGAGCCACACACAAATGTGTAAAGGATAGGAACTTCATCATTCTAAACGTTTCTCTCATGTCCTTTTGTAAGTTATCAATGAACATTCTTTGAAGATCCACATCGGGGAGGTTAATATTGATTTGCAAGTAAAGAAATTGATAACATGCTATAAAATATGTGACTCTTTCTCCTTATTGTTGCTCGCACCTCATTAAGTTAGGTGGAGCCATATTAGGACCAATGTGCACTTGGAAATGGTTAATAAAGGCATCAACAAGCTCATTGAATGAGAAAAATGAATTATTCGGTAATGAACAAAACCATTCCAAGGGCGTGTCTTTCAAGGACCTGTGAAAGAGTTTAGCCAAAAACTTATCTTCAAAAATGAAGTCACTACATAAGGCTATATACACTGATACATGGTTACTAAGGTCTCATTTGCCATTGTATTTCTCAAAGTGAAGTATCTCTATACCTTGTGGCACTTGTGTTTTCAATATCTCCAATGATAATGGTTTTTTTTTGACATATTATGAAGGTTTTCCATTTTGGTTTTGGTTCAATATTGCTATTTTTTGTTGAAGGGATGTGATATTTTGCAAAATTTGGTTTATGATAGAATCATCGGTTTTGTGTTTGGGATGGAGGTGAATATGGTGGAGGTGTATATGTGTTAGGTGGAAAACTATATTGAAAGTTTGTGAGAGGTGGTGGCTTTGGAGATATTGTATTTGAGCTCATAAAACTAAAAGGATTCTCAGTGGAAATACCCAAGGTTGGAGCTATGCTATTGTTTGGTTGCATCGTTGTGGTAATAGTTGAATTTGTGTATGTGAGGATAGAGGTTATAGTTATAGGGGGAGGAATTTGATTTCCTCCTTGGCTTTCTGTATATCCAAAAGCTCGAGAACAACTAGCCATTATTGGAACATGCTCATCAATAATATGGGCTAGGCTACACAAAACCTCTAATCCTTGGTCATTATCGAGCATTTTCCTCATGTTATCTATGACAAGAATTGTAGTACCAGTAATGTATTCCACACTCACATAGTCTTGAAGCTTTTCTAAAGCTTTGTATAATTGTTTGAGTCAACCGTGGTTTCAACATCAATAATGTTGGTTGATGGTAAGGTGGTCATGGGAAATGTAGGATTAGGGATAGAGTCCAACATGGGTTGGCTATTGTCAACACATTGTGTGAAAGAGTTGGAAAACCTAAGATCCAAAGTGGATGTACCAACAACGCGAGATGCCATGAGTCTCAAACTACATCTCACTAAAGTATTGGTAGTAGGACACCAGGTTGTGAAACTCATACAAGTTTCACAATACCAAAAGTGCACCCAAAATGAACATCAATAGATTAAATAAAGACAAAAATCACCCAAAAATAAGAAGTACCAAATAGAATTAAACAAAAAACTCAATTACAAAGGTCCAAATTTTTTTTTGTTTAGCCAAGACAAGCAGGATAGGGTCGCCCAGGGGTGAATGAGTCTTGTTCAGGGGTTTTGAGAAATGAAAGTTTGGTTGTGAACTACACTTCTTAAGGATCCTGAATCTATTTGCAGATAGTTGAAATGGTAAATGAATTTCTATAATTTGCTTGATGTATTCCAATTTGATGTGAAATTTAAGTATGCAAGAATGTTAAAGATGTTTGAATGAATTTTAATGCGATTTTCAGATTTGAAATATGATAATTGATTGATTGCAAGATGCAAAGACCTGAAAATGATGACTTTTTAATGTAAATTTTGATTCTAAACAATGTAATTTGTTTTTACCAAATGAATTAAATGTAAAATGCTTCAGAATATACAATTTTTTAAACTTTAATAAAGATTTGTAAGTATGAGGAATTTGAGTAGATGAAGACAAAAATTTGTAGAAGCACTTGTACAAGGACAGGGTCACCCAGGGGCGAATGAGTGTTTATATAAGGTTTTGAAAAATAAAAAATCGAGTGTCTAGGTTACTGTTTATGATTGTTGTTCCTGGTTGCAAAGTGATTCTATAGTATTTTTTCCAATTTTTTTTTATGAAATGTAAGTGCAAATGTATGACAACATGCAAACAAAAATGATAATTTATGAATGCATTTTTGAATGAAATTCTGATCTAAATGACTGAAACACAAACTAATGCAAAGTATGGTGCAAAATGTATGCAATATTTTTGGATTTTTATGAGTTTTTAATGATGCAAACATGCAATATGCAACCCTAAATGAAGAATGCAAAACACAATGATGCAAAAAATAGATCTAGGGTTTGAAAGACCTCCAAATTAGAAAGTTATGATGTCAAATGTTGGGCTCACCAAAATTAAATGGTGGAAAAGGGGGGTCCTAGGTCCTAAATGCAAAGAACCTAAGATTTAAGGGGCCTTTTCCAAAATTTTATTAGAATACCAACCACAAAGCCAAGAGATTGACTTTCAACCTCAATGGCAAGTCAATCAGATCTAGGTTGGTGGATTCTTTAGGGCCTTAAGATGATTAAGAATGATCTATAAATGATAAAACTAATTGAGCTATATGACCTAATATGTAAAATGCAGATTCTTAAAGATAAGCAGATTGTATGAACACTTTACAGGTAGATCTAGGAGATATCAGAGAGCATGTACATGTCACCAAAAGTTGATTTCAACATGTGTAGAAGGATGGTTTTGCCCCTAGGAAAATAGGTCTTTGATTAGGCTTCCAAAAACACTTTTTACAGTCCTCTAGTGCTATATTTGAGATGCTATTTTCCACTTGCAAATTGTCGAAATGTCAAAAATGAATTGAACAACTTACTTTCTGTAGGTTGACAAGAATGATGACAACAAATGCAACAATGCAAAATTTCTCTTCAAGATCTCTCCAATCCTTCTTCAACATGTGATCCAAAAATACAAAAAAAGGGAAAATATTTATGCCATATAGGGTTTGCCTCAATCAAACCCCATGAATAGTGTTCCCACTTTCATAATATCAATGCCAATGATGAAAACCTTAATGAAAAGGAAGGAAACGATGAATCAACAATTTGTTGCAACTCACCACCTTTCAATAACTTCCTTGAAGGATTGAATTCATACACATCACTTAAAGGGAATTTGATCTTACTTGCTTGAATTCTTGAATGCATGAAGACCTACAACACTTGTTAGCCTTCACAAGACAACATGAACACACATAAACTTTGACATGATGTTAGGATCTTGATTATTGCTACAAATTACTGATAATGTTGCTCTTGAATGCTCTTGACAATAGTATTTTCTCTTGAATGCTCTTGAAAACAGTATTTGCTCTTGAATGCTAGAAGGTGTGTGTTAGATTTCAAATGGTAACATTACTATGTAAATTTATAAATGTTTATCCAATTTCCTGAAAATTAGATTCCAAAAGCCGACACTTACAATTTGAATTTTGATCATTAAAATGCCATAAAAAACATATTTTAATTTAGGTCTTGGCTCATAAAGGGGACCCATTCAACCATAAGAGAATGGGTCCTAGTCTAAACTTTCAGGGTACACATGATCCAAGGTAATTTAATTATTAAATTCATTTATTTAACGTTGGTTCCCCTTTTGGAAAATAGTAAGAATAAGGTTTTGGAATGTATAATTTTGAAAACTAGAAGCTTAATTAAGTCCAATAAATTAAGGGACACAAACATAGCGTGAAATTGTAAAGGTATACAATTTTCTATGCTACATAAGTGAACTTTATTGATTGATGAAGTGTAGAAGGGATGAATCTCACTATACAAATCCATAGATTCCCTAATGAACATTACATGCTAGTTGATATCCAAGCATCATATGGAATGAAGTGTCTAAAGTAATTGGTCTCGAGGTAATTTGTAAAGTTGTAGTGCCTAAATTTTATCTTTCCATACTATCAAAACCTTTGATTGTAACCTAATATTTTCACATTTTTTTGTATCTACATTTATATTTTTGAAATAAAACCCATTACATAGGTTTAAGCTAGATTAATTATTAACTAAAGCGTGTTTTATTTATTTTTACCATAGATCACTACTATATGCAAAGGTAAATTTTCTTGAATAACAATCTTATTTGGGAGTTCATTAGAGTCAAAAGTAAATGTATGCTTATTGTCAAATGAACTCTAAGGTTTTAGCCACTTTAGTAGGCTTTGTACTTACTTTAATAGCGACACAAGTTTCTAAATCCTCTTGCAAGATATTTTTATGCTTCTCATATGTATCTACTAAGTTTCATAGAGATATATTGGCTTTAATATTTTGCGGTTAAAAAATATATTACATTTTGTGTGTGTGTCTAAATGGATAATATAAGTGTGGGAGGAAGATCATAATTATGAAGTGGTATGATTTGTTGGTTTGATACTTCATTTTCACCTCTTTCTATTTATTTATACTTGTGATATACTATGTGGAATTCATTCAAGGCTGCTTGGAGCACAAGAGTATTCTCTATTGTAGTATTAGGCACTCCTTTCCAAATGAAGGGTTTGAAAGATGAAGACATGGTAACATTGAAACCCATTTTAGGATATGCAACTCTCAATACAAGAAGTTTAAACTAGAAGTAGAAGCACTAACATGCACAACCTTAAGTTATTTATTGATATAAATGAAAGTATAATTTTTAGGATCACATATTAATTAGCTTATTAGATGAGCTATATTACCATCATGTGGTAAAGCCTAAAAGTTAAAGATGTTATATTGTTAAAATGCATAGATGGGTCCATAATAATTCCCAAGGAATAACCACTAGAGGTTGAAATGTTAGATTTACTATATAAGCACCCTTTAGGAAAAATATTAAAGTAATCTATAAAAGTGCATGCTAAATCATTGAATGGTGTATAATTAGCATGTTATGAAATAAACAATTTCTCAATATATGTGCTAATAATATGAAGAAAAAATAATCTCATATAATCACGGATCATCATTTCCACTAAATGCATCTAATATTGGCTCTTTAATAATACGTGCATTCTAAATAACATGAACTATAATACCATGAAATAATGGAACATTAACAATATCCATATGCTCAATAAATTGGTTGCTTAAGAATGCTAGCTACTAAGAATAGACATATAATGTGAAAACAAAAAATAAATAATAAATATCACCTATGATAACATCTTGGACTCCCTCTTAGATAAATCACCATGAATAAGAAGAACCAAAGTATCAATAAATAATGAATTGCTAGGTGTTTGCATAAGAGAGTAAGAGGATAAAGAAGAAGGATTTATCACAATATGAAAGAGGTATATCATCATTATATATTACCATACCTAGATGTATCAATATAATAGAGATATGTATTAAGAGCCAAGTCAATACAATATGACATAAAGTAAGTATCATCGTCATAAATCATATTGACAAAGATAGTTTGTTTAGGGTGGAGGTGAATGAATCCATGCCTAAGATAAGAAATAACTAAAACACAAGGAGAGATCGACAAGGTAACAACTAATGAAGGAATAAACCTTAGATAAGACAATAAATGCATAAGGAGAAATCAAGCCTAGAAAAGAATCAACATTTTGAATAATTATGTCTTAGACTCATAAGATATAAGAGGGATGCTTATGGAGAAATTGTAGGTGGGTTCCAAATACGAGTTCACCAAAATGTAAGGAAATAAAACCCATCCTATAATTAGTTTAGGATCTAATTAATGCTAAATTAACCAATAATAATAAAAACCAATTCAATAAGAGTTGAGATAGAAAATGTAAATGATAAATGAAAGTGGTTGGAAGGGGCTTAGCTTTATGTTGATGCAAATATTTTTCTATGCATGTGCTTGACAAGTGAAATTAAATTTTTTAAATTGGATCCATGCTTTTTAGATTGTGATAAATCATAATTGTAGATGCATGCGCACTTTACACTAGGTGATGCCCATAATTTAATCTTTGGTCACTTCTACTTTGCATGGTTTTTTATCCTAATGAAATGTCCTTCAAGTTTTGTTTTCCTTTACTTGTACTAGTTTTTGAGATAAATGGGGTGCCTACAAGCACTTTGAGATTTTTTTACAAGTAAAGGGAAAAATGAAACTTCCTTAATAATGAGTCAAAACTTTTTGTTGATTTTGCAAAGGTTGAAGACACATAATACATAAATAGCAAATGCTTAATACAATATTTGTTAATGTTGGTGTAGAAGAGTGAACCAAATTTTTGATAAATGCTTTCCAATTTGATTGTTGATATTTTATATAAGATTATTTTTGATAATGGATTTATATTACCACTAATGTTCGAGGGCTTGTCTTTAAATACACAATCTTAGGTGTTCAACTCAAGGTCTTTGGTTAGCAAGTTGATGAGTAATAATCAAGTTTTTTTCATGGTTAGTTCAAGAGACTGTGAAAAGTGGTTTTAAATCATGGGGTTAAAGTTGTGGTGAGGTTTTGTATAGGTACAAAATAATGCTTGTAGTTGAGTCTAAAAGGAGAAGACTAATCTTCTTTTTTAAGGTGAAAAATAATAGTTGTTAATGATAGAAACATAAACAATGCCAACTTATATGCAAGATAAAATAAATTATCATAATAATATAGGGGAGGGGGTCCAATAGTTGAGCAGCCTAACTTTGCACCTCTCAAAATCCTACGTGGTGATTTCAAATCACTTCCCACTTTTCTATAATGGCTTACTTGACAAGACCCCTGCTTATAGCCAGGGTTTCAAGTCCACATCATCAAATGCCACATCATAATGCTTTTAGTTGAGGTGCCCAAAAGGATCCAAAAAAATAGGGGTAGACCAATAGTTGTGCACTAAGTCATGTTTTATTGGTGTGCCAATGTGACATAACATGATTTGTTACTTTTTAGATCTAAGGGATACATTTCATTCAATTATAAGTACTCATGATCAACACTAACAACTTTTGAGTCACAACAACTAATGTTATACTATTAAAAATATTAAATATTAAATCAACAAATGCTATCACAACTATTAAAACATGCTCAACTACTTGATTCTCTTAATAAAATAAAAACAAGATATAAACTTTACTTATTTATAATTACATTTGAATGTATTTAAAATTACTCAATATTTTAAATGCTATTAAAATTGATTCAAAATTAAAAATATGAGAAGACTAAATTTACCAAATAATCCAATAATTTTGTGAACAAATCTAAGATAGAGATTACACAATGCAATGATCCTTTCACTAACCAAAATGCCCATTGCAGTCCACCTTAGGTATAACAACACATCAATGTGGACTAAAAATAATTTTAGATGAATACTGATGTAATGTGAAAAGCAGTTGAGTGCAACAAATTCAAGCAATCTCAAACAATTGACATCCCTTGTTCATCACATTACATTTGGTGGCCGCTGCCAACCAACAAATAATGATATTATATAAGCCCCAAATAACAAAATAAATTATGAAAACTGCTCGAGTATTCTTCCCAATCAAGGGCCCAAATCTATTTCCACAATTAAGGGTCCAATCCTGATTATCGATGTCTATGCGAGCCATACCAGCAAAGAAAGATAAACAAAGATGTTGCCGTAGTACCCAAAATGGGACCCACATATATATGACTTCCTTTCATCCTCTTGGCATACAGCTCATCACCACAAAGCACAAAGAGAAAAGAGGTTGTATAGTTGTAGATGGCTCCACTCTTTGTTCCATCCACGACTGAAATCAAACGCTTTGGAGGCATCGGCACAGAAGCAGCGCCCTTTTTAACCGCGCTGCTGCACAGGAGGAGGATCTCTTCAAGGCCTGCGAAGAAGAAGAAGAAAAAATAATGCTCAAGGAGTTGCTTGTACACTATTTTAGGGCAAAGCAAGGGTTTTGTCGAGTTCGCGCTCAAACCCTAAGATGATGAAGAAATAAGGCCTTAAAACTGCACGGGCAAAAATGTCGAGACATCCTTCCTCGTCTCATTTTCATAAATCGAAGACTCTGAACGACAAATATGTGAGTGTGTGACTACGAGGCATATATACAATTAACGGATTTCTTTCTGTCAATGTTTTCTTTTTTTCGTTTCGAAGATTCTCAATGACAAATATGTGAGTATGAATACATATAGATTGAATATGAGACTGGCACATATGCAATCGGTGGATTTCTGTCTATCAATGCCTTTTTCCTTATCGAAAACTCTTAACGGCAAATATAGTTCTATATACATTGAGTATACAACGATGTGGAATATATGTAATTGCCAGATTTTTTTAACTGTCAATACTTTTTTCCTTACCTTTCTTCAGTCCAAAACTCTCAATTACGAATATTCCAATATAGATCTATATGTCTTTGAGTATATAAATGTGGCATATATACATCAGGCAGATATCACTCTAACAATGGTTTTTATTCTCTTCCTTTTCCTTTCCAAAACTCTCAATGACAAATATGATAGACATATATACATTGAATATAAAACTATGAGAGGGAAATCTACAACCCACCGATTTCTTTCTATCAATGCCTTTTCTTTCAATTGAAAAAAATCTTTCACAAAGTGTGAGTACAGAGATATTTAAAACTTACAATGACAAATATGCAAGTATAGAGATATTTACATTTAGTATATGTCTATGTGGCATATATACAATCAGCGGATTTCTTTCCAGCAATGGTTTTGTTTTTTGATTTTAACGCTCTCAATGATAAACATGTTGGTGTAGAATCTAGATGTATATACATTGAGTATATAACCATGTAGAATATATACAATCAGTGGATATCTTTCTGTCAATAGAATTTCTTTTCCTTTCTGTTTCAAAAAACTCTCGATGACAAATGTTACAATGTTCCGATATGTAGATGTATATACCTTGAGTATATATGTGGCATCTATACAATCTGCAGATTTCTTTCTATCAATGAATTTTCTTTTGCTTTTGGTTTCAAAAACTTTCCATGACAAATATGTGAGTATAGATATTATATACATTGAATATATAACTATGCGAGGGATATATACAACCCACAAATTTCTTTCTTTCAATGCGTTTTCTTTAATTTTCTTTTTGTTTTGGAAAATTTCAACTACAAATATGTGACTATAGAGGTATTTGCATTGAGTATGTAATCGTGTGGGAGATAGAGAAATTTCAATGATGAATATGAGAGTATAGGGAAATTTACATTGAGTATATAACCATGTGAGAAATCTATGCTATATGCTACCTGTCGATGATTTTCTATCAATGCTTTTCTTTTTGCTTGCTTTTTTGTGTTAAATTGTTTTAATGTCTTATTGTAATGTATGGTTTAGGATGTGAGATTTTTAATTGTATTCAAAGCTCTGAGCATGTAATTATAAGGAAAACGAACACCTTTTCACCTTAGGGTATTATGTTTTAGAGCAAGATCTGACTTGCATGCAAAGTGCTTGGCCTTTTGCCCTTAGGGTTGTTGTATTTAGAACAAAATTAAGCTAATGATCAAATGATTTCTGGAAGAAATTGTATACAAGATTTTGAGATTGCCTTCAAGGGTTGTGTTATGAAGATTTAGATGGTGAATTTGGGCTCTTTATATTGATAACACTTGTTGCAAGCTCACAAAGTAAGAAAACCTTAGATTTCAAGTTCAAAATCCTTGTATAAATAATTTGTCACAAGTACATTAGGTTGGGGAAGCCTCAAAGATTTGAAATTCTACCAGATAGATTGTAAAGTAGAACAATTTGAACTTAATAAATTAATGTTAACCATTTTCTAACCAGAAATGAATTTAAGGTAATTAGATCAGCCTTAAGGAACTGTGAGACACATGAGATTAGATTGCAATATTGGGATGCTTATGAGCATGACTTGAGGGGATTGCATTAAAATTGAGATTAGATTGAGAATTTGGGCTCCTTATCTAGGCAACTCCCGTTATTGGCTTATCAGGTAAGAAAAACCTTATATTGCTAGATTGATGCCCTTATATAAGTAATTCATTACAAGCATATTAGGTCTAGGAAACCTCAAAGACTTGAAATTTGAGTTGGATAGATTGCAAATTTGAACTTTTTATGTAGACAACTTTTTACATGAGGTTGTGAAAACTTCAAAGATTTGAACTTTTAGTCAGTTAGATTTCAAATACAAGTTATTTATAAATGTATCTCGTGCAAACACACCAAGTAAGAAACACCTCAAAGATTTGAACTCTTGGTTAGATTTCAAATTCTGAGCACCCTGTATAGATATCTTGTTCCAAGCGCATGAGGTTGAAAACCCTCATATTTGAATTTTTTGTTAGTTAGCTTGCAAATTAAATCTCCATTTATAGATAACTTGTTACATGCTAGTGAGGCTGGGAAGGCCTAAAGGATTTGAATTGTCCATTAGTCAGATTGCAAATACAAGCTCTTCATGTAACTTGTTACAAGCACATTTAGTTGTGAAAATCTGCAATATTTGAACTATTATTGAGTTACCTTTGCATAAGAATCGAGCTCCCTTGTTTGCTTTGATTTGTTTGCATTAGCTTTGAATTCATGATGAATGATTTGAAAGTGTTTCTTTGTCAATATGATTAGCATCATTCTCATAGAATTTGGAGTTCATTGGCTATTTGATTGCTCAATTAGAGTAAAGGCTTAGAATGCTTGTTGGTAGAAAAATTTCTCTCACCTCTATTGGACACAAAGGTTCAATATGTACATTTCAAAATTTATATCAAAGTCTTGTTTGTTCTTGTTAGAATATAAGGCTTACCTTTTGTTATCAAGTCACTATAATTCTTTCTATTATCAACTTTCCATTATGCAGCAACAGATTCCAGGAGAACATATTAAGAGAAGTTTCAAACTTGGTTACAATGATTCTTCTTCGTCCTTAATTGATTCACATCAAATAATATTTTATGGTGGCTATTTACCTATGAGGCGTGGGTTTCCAATCTGGCATCGAACCTTCATTTAAGAAAGGCGCATCATTCAATGGAGATTATTAGCAATTTAGCATTGAGATGTGAGATTCTAGGTTGTTGTAGCCGTGAGGCTTCATATATATATCCCTATTCATTCGCAGGCTCGAATATTGCTTCAATAGGGATTTCGAGAGCCAATCCTTTCAAGGGTTGTGCCTATACATATTGGCACCCTCCTAGAGGTGATCGCAAGTGTTAAAAGGGAGTCACGCGGGAGTTTCAATTGCCAATAATTGCCATTCAAAGAGGCTCATGACAGGGGAATATGATGCTAGGGGTCCTTTCATTAGTAACTGGCGCTGGAGTTTGAGGTTTTGGGCGATGACCTTTGCATGCTCTGGGCAATTATAAGAAGTTGCGAATATATCAGGAAAGATTTTCTGATGCGATTTTGTCTTTAAGGCGATTTACTTTGTAACGCCTTGCTTGATGGGTGACGATAGCGCATTATGGGTGACGACTTGCCTATCTTGAGCCACTTCTTCTAAATATTGAAGAATGTCAATCATAATGTGGATCGATTTAGTCTATCATGGGTATTGAGGTTCCATCGTGTAATTTTGATGTCAGAATTTAAACTTCAATGATTTGTACATGCTGTGCGTGAGAAAAAGGCTTGGGATGTGGTTTTAAATTTCCATGCATTGTCTTTAATATTTGTTGATCGCTTATGTTAGTGTTTGTAGCTTAGGGAGATATTTTCTCCTAAGTTAATATAATAAATGATTATTAAGGCAAGTTGGCCTTATTACAAAATCACATTTTATATTCTTCTAAAGGTGGTCGACCTAAGTGAAGAGTCACCTTGTTTGGTATATATACAAGGCGGAGTTCATTCAATCAGATGATCAAGTTCATTCAAGACATTCACATTCCTAGAAGAAGTTCGCACTTGTGCAGCAGATCATCATCTTGTCACAGCAGATCGATTTCAAGGAGAAACATATTCATTTGTATCTTTGCATCTAGGAGAGGTGCTATTACTCATTGTATCAAATTTGCTTGAGTTGTAAGCAGATTTTTGCTCTTATTTCTTCAATATATAAGAGATATATTTGTTGGGTTTTTCTCCCTCAAGTAGGAGGGTTTTCCTAGGATATCTTGTTGTGTTCATTGTCTTATGTGTTGCAATTTTCTGCTTATTACATTTCTGATCCTAAAACTAACATGGTATCAAAGCGGGTTTAGAAGAGATCTGATCAGATCTGTTTAAGCAATCAGAAGGGCGTTTTGGATTTTTTTAATCATTGGGAAACAAGTCTTTGAGTGCCTTCTGAAGTAGGATGATATTTGAGGTCGCTGCTAAGTGACGGCAATTTATTCTTCAGAGCCATCGCAACTAGGAAGAAGTCGTTGAAATATATGATAGACTTAAAAATGGAAGTCAACTTCATTGGTGCCGATTAACGATTCAAGGTGAATTTCTTAGCCAATTGAAAGTTGATTTATTTAGATAAGACAAAAGGTATTTGCTGACCAAATTAAAAAATAAAAATATATATATAATTTAAGAGGCCGCTGTAGAAGTGAATACGAAGATCATCCGATATAGATTATACGGCGCAGGGAAGCGGAACTAACAGAGACAAATCGTGGCATTTATTTGAAGGTGTAACCAGCCAACTAAGGAGTTGCTTCATGAAATCAAGGTCTTTGAATGAAGACAAGCGTCATTCGATATCGGGGGAAAGTGAATTCGTGGGTTTGCATATTTGAGCCACCAGTTTGTAAAGAGGAATCGAAATCACAAGTATTCGATATATTGAAGCTATCGCTTCATTTAATTTGATGATCAATTCCCATAATAATTGATGGTCTCAAAGAAAAGGGAAAAGAATATTGGTTTATTGATATGAATATAACATCCTTTTATATACAGACGTGCAGTTCGAGTAGATTGAATTTCTTCATTCAGTATTCAATCGAAAGACTTTGTGAACCTATCATGTTATGGTGAATTGCTGATAAGGGGTCGATAATTAAAAGAATTTTAGAATCTAGAGTTCAAGCTGCGTTTCCACTTCATAATCTAATTGTTCTGGCGACAGTATCATATTGACTGTTTGAGATTGCCGAACTCTCAAGGGATACGTGGCAGCTGTGTTGTCAAAGGATTAGAAGCAGCGGTGTATTTCTAAAGGGGTTTCGTTTACACCGAGCAGGCAACTTAGTGTCAACAATTGATATATTCGGTGGTTTATTAGAGCCAACATGGAGTATTCCTTTCTTGACAACTTTTTGATATTGTGGCCAGTGTAGGCGGATCCCTCAGAAGTTTCTATTCATTCTGAATAAATATCACTGTCAATTCTTTAGACTGTCATTATATTAAGTTCAAAGGGAGGTTTCGTAAAGATATGCAAATACATGAGTATAAGTCGTGACAGTTGGTGAAAGGCAGCATTTACTCTCTGGAAGTCAACTTACATTCACCATAGTTGAGGACTTGGCTCATACTGTATCGAGCATTCCAATTCATCTTTGGTGAGGGTTTGCTGGGTCTGAAAAGATAAATGTAGACCTGAAAAAAGTTTAAGTGCAACACTTAAGGAGATTCTGATTTCAACGAGATAAGTATTTCATGTTTTAATAAAGTTCATGAATCTTTTATCTAGTTATTAATTCATGCATTGGGAGAGTGAATCTTGTATGCTTCTAGCATTGGTATTTCTTCAGGGTAGGTTAAACTATTAGTAATCTCTCTCTAAAATGCTTCCAGGACGGATCGAGGAGTAAGAGGGTAATGAGAGATTGCATAGAAATGAAGAGCTTTGAGGCATCCTACGAGGAAGTCATGCTGACTGGAGAAATGATCAAGCTTGGAGTCATAGCTTGCAGCCATGGGATTGAGTTGGTGGCTGGAGACATCTCTCGAAGAGGAAGAACCTATTCAGGTTGTCATTGCGGTCAGTTTCTTTGAAGAGGAGGAATTAACATTCAAAGGGAGTTCTGTGACTCACTGAGAAGAAGTGAAGGTTGTAGTGCTGCAAGGCCAGGTGCTAAATCCTTGAAAGACCTCTTCAGTAGTTGAAATCAAAATTGCACAAGACAATCAATCTGGATTTGACATTGGTAGCTCCGCAAACCTACTCAGAATAGAGTGATCTGGGATGAGGTTGAAGAGGACAACCCTGAATTCTCTACAGAGGTGTGCGCTGGAAACCATTTCTTTAAGGCTAGCGTTGCAGGCAATCTTGGACGAGGAGGTCATAAGGTTGATGCAAGTACTTGGAGCTTCAGAGGGAGTTACATCATCCTGAAGATTTGTGTTAGTGTATATTTCTCTGTGACGGAGAAGTATGAGGTGAAAGCCCTCGTAGTGTATATTTCTCTATGGCGGAGAAGTATGAGGTGAAAGCCCTTGTAGTGTATATTTCTCTGAGATGGAGAAATATGAGGTGAAAGCCCTTGTAGTGTATATTTCTTTGAGACGGAGAAATATGAGGTGAAAGCCCTTGTAGTGTATATTTCTCTGAGACGGAGAAATATGAGGTGCAAGACCTTGTTCATCTCTAAGATGAGACGTCATGTTGAGAGACTCCATGACAACATCACGTTGAGAGACTCCGTGATGGACCCTTTGTACTTGTGTTTTTCTACACATGGGAGTAGCCATGGTGGACGTCATGTTGAGAGGCTCCATGACGACATCACGTTGAGAGACTCCGTGATGGGCACTTGTACATGTGTTTCCTTCCACACATGGGGAGTAGCCATGGTGGATGTCATGTTGAGAGACTCCATGACGACATCATGTTGAGAGACTACGTGATGAACCTTTGAGCTTTCCACAAATGGGTGTAGCCATTGTGGGCGTCATGTTGAGAGACTCCATGACGAAGATATATGGAAAATACCTCCCTAGCTAAGAGTGAGTGTTAGTGTTTGTAGCTTAGGGAGATATTTTCTCCTAAGTTAATATAATAAATGATTATTAAGTCAAGTCGGCCTTATTACAAAATCACATTTTATATTCTTCTAAAGGTGGCCGACCTAAGTGAAGAGTCACCTTGTTTGGTATATATACAAGGTGGAGTTCATTCAATTAGATGATCAAGTTCATTCAAGACATTCACATTCCTAGAAGATGTTCACACTTGTGCAGCAGATCATCATCTTGTCACAGCAGATCGATTTCAAGGAGAAACATATTCATTTGTATCTTTGCATCTAGGAGAGGTGCTATTACTCATTGTATCAAATTCGGCATTGTGTTGTGCCTGAGTTGTAAGCAAATTTCTGCTCTTATTTCTTCAATATATAAGACATATTTGCTGGGTTTTTCTCCCTCAAGTAGGAGGGTTTTCCTAGGGTATCTTGTTGTGTTCATTGTCTTATGTGTTGCAATTTTCTGCTTATTACATTTCTGATTCTAAAACTAACAACTTAAGGAAGGTTTTCATGGCATTTTGGGAGGGAAAATAAAAAATGGACCATACATTTTAGGATGCTGAAAAAGAAACATATTATGTTTGCTAAAATTAATCTTCGGCCATATTCAATATTATAATGTCAGTATTCTTTATTGGTTGAATTCAGTGGGAGACGTGTTGTATTTGCATGACATTCATTCTTGTATTGGATTATTGGGATATGCGAGTTAGAGAAGTTTGGTTTTGCATTTTTTTTTTTATGAGCAAGTTATGAAGAATGTTAGAATAGGAAGGATTTAGGTTTTGTTGTAGATTAAGTTAAGTTTCTGAACAAAAAGATCTTAGAGTTTGTACAGTGATTATATATGCAAGCATGAGCATCTTAGTTGAAGTGAAGAATGTATTTGGAGTCAAGAATGCATTGTTGTAGTGTTGTGAAAATTCTCAGTGAGTTCGTGTTGACATTGGAGTTGGTGCTTCAGTTGTTAGGGGTTGTTGCTTCAAGGAAGTTGGTGCTTCTAGTGAGTTGGTGCTCACTTTTGTAATCTGGAGATTGTAGTCTCTTGGGTTGGTGCCATCGCTTTTGAAGTTAATGAAAGCAATAATTTTGCCGTGGTTTTTTACTCGAAAGGGTTTTCCATATGAAACTGGTGTTCTTCTTGTTGGGTGTCCGTTCCTTCTGTTTTTGATTGTTGGTTCTTAAAGTTTTAAAGTTTGAAGTTCTAAAATACTGATTCACCCCCCCTCTTAGTATTTTCCGTGTGCTCTTCATGCTCTCCACTAAGTCATCTTCGGAGTTGTGGTGTCGATCATCTTCTTGTCCACATCCCTTGTGGCATGAGGTATGGCATATCTGCAATCCTCGATTCTTGATCCTTTTCACCGTGCTATTTTGTGGAGTTACGGTTTTGGTCTTCCCTTTACCCGCATACCTTATGGCACTATTTCCTTGGTATCCTTGATCCTTGGCTTTCAACTTTTCCATCTATATATTTTTATCGGAGTCAAAGATGTGTGAATACCTCTAATGCAATACTTTTGGCATGAGTTATTAAGCATCCTCGATTCCCAATCCTTGACATTCCACACTATGTTATGTTAATGGGTTCGCAATTTCAGACCTATCTTTATTTTCATGCCTTGTGGGATGAATTCCTTGGTATCCTTGGTCCTCGTCTTTCAACATTTCCCTTCATATACTTTTTCAGAGTCAATGATGCAGAGATACCTTTATTTTCTTATCTTTGACATGAGGTATGATATACTCTTGATCCTCGATTCCCAACAAGTGGTATGGGTTATGAGGTATCCTCGACCCTTGATCCTCGAAATTGTTAAACTCCTGTGTTTTGTGTTGTTCACTCCCACCTACCTTCCTACATAATTGAGGTCACCATTAATGAGTAGATTTGATGTTGCAACTACTTCAAGGGGATTTCTAGCCCAAAAACAATTGTTCATCTTAAGTGTGCAAGTTCAAGTGTATTTCAAGTGAGGAGGACAACCATGCTATCATTAATGTGATGGTTTCTTTTTTGATGTGAATGATTTCCATGCAAGCTCCATTCTACCATTTCAATGGATTTTATGAGATCTCAACTTGTCCCACATGTAGCATTGATGACATCTGATCATTAGTTGATTTCTAGGAGGATTCAATGGCCAAATAAAGTGCTATATATACAAGTTATTTTTCAAAACAAAGGTCGTTCATTTCTCCATTTGCACATGATTGCAATGTTGAGCAAGATCTAGGGTTTCAATCCTTGCATGTCCATTGCCATTAGAGCAACTCATTTTGCAAATCACAAAGAGGTATCTTGTAGCAGATGTTTGTAACTAAATGTCTCCTTGGCCAGTTGTGGATTTTTAGGAAGACTTCCAAGTGATGAATTGTGATAAGTTCTTAGCTTAGGGTTTTCTCTTGCCACATTTGTTGATGTGAATCTAATATTAATTTGATAAGTGTGGCAGCAAATTTAATGCATTCCAAATGTTAGTTGTAAGATCTTTCCAATATTCCATATGGATTTTTGGAAGTTTGGGGAGGGATTATTAAATATGCTAGTTATTGATATCATATCTATTTTGTTATTTGTGTTTGCTATTTTTTTTGGTTTATTGTGCCTCTATAACTCAATGTAAGGCTTTGTCTTGGAAGTGTTGACCTTACACGCACCTTAAAATGAACAATATCCTTAATTGATAGTGTAGGAGTAGCAAATAGATTTGTATGCATTTCATGGTACAACATTTTAACAGGGGAACATCTCCAACAAACCTCAAAGAATTTCACTTTAAGAGAATCATATCCAGCATATCCACATCTTGAAATCTTGTAGTGATTTCTTGATTAGCTTAATAGAGGTTATAGTAGTAGGTTAGTCCTTGGTTTAGTGATAGCTTTTGGGACTAGGTGTACATTGGGTACTATTGCAAGTTTGCCTATTTGCATACCTTCAGTTATGATTAAATCTTGTTAAGATTACCTCTAGGAACACCCTCTTGGGTCTAGCTAAGTCCAAAGTGAAGGAGAGATTATCCACTTTTAGCAATTGGCTTGTCATCACTAACATTTTGTTAATGAGCTAGTTTATCCACCTTTAAGAATGACATATCTTTGACCTTGAAGTGGATTGATCCCTCTAGAAGTTTGAGTAGTGATTTTTGGACCTGACACACACCTAGAAAGTAAAAATTTGGATGCAACTAATGAACATGAATTTGTGGGGAATACTAAATGAGAATGAGAAACCACCTACAAATGCAAATAAATTAATGAATTTGTAGAGTAGAGATGATAAAGCCAAAGCCATTATTGGTCACACTCTCTCCAATTTTGAGTTACATCATGTAGATCTAGAAAAATCATCAAAGGAAATTGAGATAATGTGAATAAATTCTTCAGAGCAAAATTTGTTAATGTAATGTTTTCTCGAAAGATGGATGCTAGAGTCACTATGTCTAGCCACATAAGCAATTCGAGGTCTCCCATTAGATAGTTATAGAAGTCAATGCCACTATAGATGATGAGGATGCTAAAGCCATTTTGTTAAACAATTTCCATCTAAATACAACAGTTTCAGTTTTTTTCTTATTTAGATACATTCTCAAACTCTAGAAGATATGATTTCAACTCTCTTAGTTGAAGAAAAGAGAACATGTGCAAGAGATTCAGAAAGTGATCCCCAACATGAGAGTGCATTACACTAAAGAAATGATTGTAGAAGATTAGGTGTAAACAAAGGGGAGATTACAATGATAGAGTTGCAATAATCATAGAGACGTGATTATAGCAAGGTTACCCCAAGTTTTCGGGATGGGGACGACAGGGGACGGTGGGACGAGTCCCCAAGTTTCCGATTTTTGAGGCCAAAATTAGGGACGACAGGGGACGACTATATAAAAATATAGGGAAAATTTAAAAATAATAGGGGAATTTTAAATATTCATATGATAATATGGAAAAGGCATGCATAATACACATTATAGAACATTAACATATAACATTTGTGTTCAACATTATGCCAATACTCAATACGCATTCAAAATTAACATACACGAATCATGAAACAACCTCCAAGTTATAATTTATAAACTTGTATCAAAATGCCCAAAGGCTACATTGCTGCCATATAGTTTTAAAGTTTGCTATGAAAATCAAAATACAATGTCAGTAATGAATACAGAATAAACAAAGTCAAAGAGCACTGCTGCCCCTAATCATCCCTCATAACCGCATCAAAATCAGAGTCATCCTCTGAGTCATTGCCACTGTGATGCTCCTCCTCAACTAACGGAACCCCAACCAAACCCTCAACTATCTCCTCCTCATCTACGTGGGCCATGTCCTCGGGATCAATATCCCATCGTAGAGCTGGAGTCTGTCGATACTCTAGAGTTTGTCGATCTTGAAGCCGAAGAGCACTATGAACAACCACTAGCTTCTCCGCTCGTCTACAGGTAAGTCTATTCCTCTTGAGGGAGTGGATAAAGCTATACGTGGACCAATTCCTCTCTGCAGCAGAGGAACTAACAACCTGTGCAAGAAAGCGAGTAGCAAGTGTCTTCAACTGCGGTGTATCCCTCCCATGATAAGTCCACCATCCAATAGGGTTCGATTGAGCTAATATAGCTCTATCCAACCTCGCCTGTGATTTACTCAAGTTTGGGCCAGTAAGATTTGCAAAGTCTAGGAATTGTGACCGAACTAGTGAAGCCTGCTCTGTTGGATAGATCTTTTCAGTGGCCCGTGTGAACCCATCTAAAACCTCACTATCATCACATGGAGGCACCCTACCAGGCCTTGGTGCATACCATTTTGGATTTAGAGCAAAGGCAGCCCTATGAAGCGGGGTGTTCATTAGATTCCACCTCCGCGTCACAATGGGCCCAATGTGTTGCTCATATAAATCCAAAGTGGGGTCCTTTGCCGAAATAACTTGCTTGATCTTCCCAAGCATACTGTCAAATGTCTCATAAATCTCTCCAAGACTAGGAGAGTTTGTATCGGCATATCTGATGACATCTTCAATAGAGGAGATGAAGGGCAAATATATCTACAAAATGCAAACAAAAAGTTCAAAATAATTAGTTGACAAGTTAATTGACATGTTAGAAACTTCAAAAGTTGGAACATTGGACAATAAAATTAAAATATTAAAATCAGCCATCTAATGCCTTACCTCACATTGGCCCACCAATCGTCATCGAGGATCTTTTGTTTGACGGTCTTTCCTTCAGTAGAACTTGCATTAGGCCATCTAGCCCACTCAGCATTGACCATCATCGCTTGTAGAGGCTCATACACCTCTACCATCCTCTCTAACAAGATGAAGTATGTGGCATATCTACATTCAATGTTCATTCATTGATTCAACGATTCATTAAAAAATAAAAATTTAAAACAAAATCAGATTATGAATACAAATTGAAAGTGAAACAAAATGAAGTAAGTGGCATACCTTGTCTCAATAGGTTTGAGAAACTCCTTCTTTGAAAATGTTCTGAAGAGAGCAAGTGAGACGTGGTGATTGCAAATAAACATCTGAATATCTCTAGCTTCTGCCATTGATTGCTTTACCCAATCCAACTTCCCTATGTCTTTCAATGCATTGTTCAATGCATGAACACAACACGGGGTCCAAAATATGTGCCTGTACTTACCCTCCACCATCAACCTAGTCGATTTGCACACACGTGCTGAATCGGTGATCACTTGCACCACATTTGCAGCCCCAACCTCCTCTATGGCATTTCTCAAAATGGAAAACTGGAATTTTGCATCCTTACGTCTCCTCGAACAATCTATGACTCTAAGAAAATAAGAACCAGAAGGGCATGTGACTATGACATTGATGAGTGGCCGACATCTACAATCAGTCCACCCATCCATCACTATAGAGCACCTCGTCCTCATCCACGTTTGCCTCATCTCCTCCATTAACACTTTAACTTTGGAGTACTCTTTGTCTAGGAGGGTGGAGCGTAGCTTATGATCTCTAGGGGGTATGAATGAAGGACAAACAGTGGCTATGTCTCTCACCATTTGTTTGAAATAAGAGGAACAGGCCACATGAAATGGAATGGCATGTGCAAAAAAGAATTTGGCAATGGAGGATTCAGTACTATCTCGTGCTTGGTTATTAAACATGGACTCAACTGAGGTTGCCTTTTCACTACCATTGGCACTCACCTTCCTCTTTGCTCTTAAGACAACTCCACTACTACCAATCGTGGAAGGACTAGGAGTAGGCATGGATGATTGTGCACTTGGAAAAGGAGACCCACCTTGAACCCCACCATCACACTCTATTTGAATTTTTTGGCACTCTAAAAATAGGTCATCTGTCAATGAAGGACACACTCTAACTCCATGGCCCACCTCACCCAAAAAATGAGACCCAGCTCTAGTTTAGCTACCCTTAAAGTCCTTTTCACAAACATGGCAAAACCAAACCCTACTCCCCCCTGAATTTTTTGTCTTTCACCCACGGGTGTAATATATCGAACGAATGGTTTTTTTGGGTTTAATGGGTGTCTTGCATAGTCTTCCATGGTTTTGGTATTGGTTGATGAAGGAGGGCATTGGATTGGGGTTCTTTGCTCTCTAGTTCTACTACCACCCCCACCACTTTCCCTTCTAGTTTGCATTTCAACTTCACTATCACTTCCACCCTCACTGCTGCTCATGTTTTTTGTTTTTAGAATACAAGTTTCAACCGAAAATGCAAAAAATCAGACAATGTATGCTTCACATTTTGCAAAAAAATGAAAAAGAAAAATAGGGAAATGAAATGCATACCTCTTTGGTGGATTTGCACTCCCTTCAACACTATTTCAACCTCCTCTCCTCCTTCAAGCTGCTGCTCCTTCTCCTTCAATGGCTGCAACTTCTTTTGCTCTCAAACCCTTGGCTGCTCAAACAAACAAAATGCATAAAATGAGGTTAGAGAGGCCCTTTTTCCTTTAGAAGGGAGTCAAACTCCATGGGGCCCACACATGCCACGTAGGTTGGGCCGAACTTTTTTAATTTTGTGATTTTTAAAAAAAAGTTTTCACTTGCTAAAGTGCGGCGGACGGTCGACCGTCCCTCTTTCGGTCAACGGAGTCCCCCTTGACCCGGGGACATTTCTTGTCTTTTTTGAAGAAAGAGGGATGGTCCCCTTGTTGTACCCCAGTACCCGGGATGTCTCGGGAATGGGTACGAGGCATTTTGGGGGGGGGGGGATGCGTCCCTAGGTTTCCTTGGATTATAGACTTAACTGAAAGAGATAATTACACATATGTGATTATAGACTTGACTGAAAGAAACAGATAATCACGAAGATGTGATTATAGGCTAACTAAACGAAATTGAAAGAAACTCAATCTAAAGACTAAGTCAACTAAGATGACCATTAATATTACATTTAATATTTAATACCCTCCCTTAATGGTCATTGTACAAACAAAAAACTAAGTCTACCCATATTGTGCTAGTCATCAAAATGCAAAGTGTGCAAACTCCTTCTGCTCAGTTTGCTCCGTGACGTGAGCACTTTGCTGAGATGTTTCCTGGTTGGACTTCTCATAAGCCAACCGCTTTCTGCAATACCTCTGTATATGACCAATCTTCCCACAGTAATGGCAAGTAAAAGACTTCTTGGAGCCCTCCTCCGAATCGCCTCGTCCTTTCTGTTGAGTGGACTTGCCTTTGCCAACATCTTTGGCAGTAAATGCTTGTTCAACAGTAGGAGATTCACTGTTGCTCCGAAACTACTTCTTCCACCGATCCTGCTGCAAAAGCTTGTTGCACATCTCATCAAACTTCAAGTCAACATTGGTGGATGTAATGTTGAGCGTTTTGATGAAGTGCTTGTAGGAACGTGGAAGTTTTTTCAAAGTGATCACCACCATATCCTCCTCTTCTACTTACGATCAATGGCCTCCAATTGATCGCGAATATTTTTTACTTTCAGCAATTGTCTTGCAAAGACACATGGTCATCCATCATAATAGAAAAGAGCATATTCTTTAGAAAGAAAGCCCTTCCCTTATCTGAGGTCTCATGAAGATCTTTTAAATGCTTACAGATCTTTGCAGTAGATTTACCAGATGGTATTTCTGGTAACATCTCATCGGCGATAGATAATTTAAGAAGCATGACGAACTTCTATACCAAGAACAAGCGCATCCAAACACCGGTACTCAAAGATGGTAAGCATCCGCTGCTTCCACGTGTTGTAATTCTTTCCATTGAACTTTTGTGAACTTTCCAACATAATATTGGACAAAGATGCCATCCCTCCCGTTTTCCAAAGCATGAAAAACGAGGTAACTCTGTGATCAGCTGGGAAAACACTGGGCAATTAGTTGGCACAACACTCGACTTTACAAAAATCGAAACTCTTTAAATTTTTCTAAGAAATTTTTTCAAGAAACTCTATACAATTTTTTTTATTTTTCCCAGAATTTCTGTTAAAACTGGCTAAAAAATAATTATTTCTTCATATTGCCATGGAAAAATTTATTAAAAAAATTATTAAGACCCAGATCTGTTGCAGGTACATAGATCACCAGAAAATTGAAAACCCTAGGTCGCAGGTCATGAAATTCGAAAAAAAATCAGAAAGCCGTTGCTGATCTGTACGGCCAAACCAGAGGAGGCGGGAAACTCGAAAAACCTAGAAAACACTGAGTTGCAGGTATTGAAATCGTGCCAAAAAACGCGGGTCGTCGTGCACAAAAAACGACGAAAAAAATTGAGCGCAAAATGTGAGAAATTGTGGCAAAAAGCGAACTAAATCATGCCAAAAAACAAAACGTCTGCTAGAAATCATGAGCAGAGAAAGACGTGCAATTTTTACTCCAAAAATAAAAGTCCTCCACAGTCACAGGCAGAGAGATGACGAACCAGAGAAACCCTTGCGCACCACAGCAGACATAGGCACAGAAAAAACACGGGCTTTGTCTGAGAAAAAGAAGTCGCATGGGAAGCAAAGATGTGTCTGAAAAAAGAACGTCCAGTCGTGTGAAAAATCAAATGAAAATCGCGTCAAAGATCTGACGAAAATGCACCAAAATTTCTTAGAAACAAAAATCGCGGTCTAGACCCCAGAATACGTGCCAAAATATCCTTCGAAAATTCGCGTCAAAGATCTGACGAAAATGCACCAAAATTTCTTAGAAACAAAAATCGCGGTCTAAACCCCAGAATACGTGCCAAAATATCCTTCGAAAAGTCGCCCAAAAAATGTCACGAAAATGAGAAATTGCGAGCTGAGAAGAAGTGCACCCAACAAACGCGTGCCCTAAATTCTCACGAAAATGGCACCTTAAAAAAAGCCTCTGAAAATTTCTGCAGGCTAACCAAGCTTGAACAAGAGCTCGGATACCAGGTTGGAAAAATTATTAGATCATTCTATTAACATAAGAGTGAAGAATATATAGATTACAATGATAGAGTTGCAATAATCACGGAGACGTGATTATAGACTTAACTGAAAGAAACAGATAATCACGGAGACATGATTATAGGCTAACTAAATGAAACTGAAAGAAACTCAAGCTAAAGACTAAGTCAACTAAGATGACCATTAATATTACATTTAATATTTAATAGAGAGAAGGTCACACAACTTGGAATTGTAGAATTCAGGCAAGTGATGTTCTCAAGGGAAAGCTCAAAGACAAACCAAATGAGGCAAATAGAGCCATTGTTGAAGATCCATTGGTTGCGAATAGTGGTGAAGAATTCATTGATGAAGAATACATATTTTAAGAAGCCCACACTTTCAAGGTAGGAAGGGATCTAGTGTAAATGAAACTTAGCATGGATGGCTGATTAGTTAGTTCGGGAGTTCATGGATTTTGGGATTATGCCCTTAAGAGGGTCATGAGACAACTTGATGGAGCATCGTGGATGTGTCTCAACAATGATGTCCAATAATTTGATAGTTTGGGGAGTTGGAATTTGGGAACCCAAGAATTTAGCTTGGGACCTACACTTTACAAGGGTTAAGAGGTAGGTTGATGGAGTGCTACTTGATCGAAGAACTGTTTTCAAAGAGAAGCCTTTGAAGAATATATGTTTATGATGTTTTTAGTGTTTTAGTTAGTGTGTTAGCATGTTTTGCTTTTACTACAATAAGCCTCAAGAGGGTTATTAGAATATAAAGCCCACCTCTTGTA
This sequence comes from Sequoiadendron giganteum, assembly GCA_007115665.2. Classification (NCBI taxonomy): domain Eukaryota; kingdom Viridiplantae; phylum Streptophyta; class Pinopsida; order Cupressales; family Cupressaceae; genus Sequoiadendron; species Sequoiadendron giganteum. The sequence continues at coordinate 53,807,408 of CM021103.1, forward strand.
ATAAAGTTATTGCAGTGACTTAGTGGTGTGTAATAATGTTAGCTATTATTTGTATTTAGAATCTTGGGTATGTGTCATGTCGCTAATTATTGGTTGCATCTTCCAAACTCCATATAAGGAGATGAACCCCTTTGTGATCGTCACTCCAATATTTTCTAATATAATATTATATTGTGTTACTTAAATGTGCTCTTAGCACTTTTGTTAATATTTCCAGCATATAAAAATAAATTAATAGTAGACTTTTCAAAAGAAATTCTCATTCCTTGACAAATCCACTTCATAAAATAAAAAATATTGACAATAACCAGGAATGAAAATATTGCTTGCAATACAATGCACATAACAAATCAAAATACAATTGAACTGTTGAATTTAACATTTTTCCTGTTATTAAACCTCAGAAATAAATATATATTTTGTTTCCACAACACTTCTGCTTTTTGGATATAAAAAATGAATGGCATACCTTAATCCAGAAAATGTAGCTATAATACTCCACACATAATCAATATAATGAAATCTGATGGTATTTGCCTGAGTAAAACAAATGGATACTACCCAGACCCAACATATTGATTCAAATTAAGTTTGGCTTTGAAATTTACATCAAATCTCTATTTGTCCTTGACATACAAAAATAAATCAATATTTGTCTTTCCAAATGAAAATTCTCATCCATGATAAATCCAGTTCATGGAGATCAAAATAAAAACTATTGATAAGTATTGGGCATGGAAATTAGTTTGCAATATAATGCATGTAATGTCCCCAATTTTTATGAGTCAGCAAATAATTAAATAATTAATTTTAAGTTGTCGAAAAGGGTTGAATTAAAAGGGGCAACTTAAATTAATTTTTTAATCGATGCAAAAGTAACTTAAATTTTAGTAAAGTTAAAATATATTAAATAAGTTACTTTTGGAAAAGGAATTAAAGTGTAAAAAGGAAAAAAGGTGAGCAAGAAGACACGAGGAGTTTACGAAGAGGAATGAATAAAAAGATTTCAGGAGCATTGTTTTAGGCATGCTAGTTTTGGTTTGGAGAACAGGTTTTTTGCTGGTTGAACAGAGTTCACCACACCCTTTTAGAGGACGAAAACCCTTTGAAAGATGATCAGCTCCGGTGGTGAGATTATCCACCCTGGCTGATAATTGGCGGATTCATTTAGAATTCACAATTGGGCATTAATGATTGAAGATTTCGAAATTTAGGCAGTCTTGTTCCAAGCTGAATTTCGAATGTGTACAAGAGCAAAATTGAAGATTGGATAAATTTAACATTATATTTGCAATCGAGTAAACTTTTACATTCCAGATTGGTGTTTGCTGATATAGATATTGAAGGAAGTAATTTATTTGGGTTTAGGGCCGTTTGTAATTATTGTAGGTTTGGAAGAGGTTTAATTTTGGGGTCTGTTAACATTGAAAATTCTTAGTTAGTCCAAATCTAGACATCATAATTCTTATATTGCTGCTGCTGAAGAAGAGTTTCGATGTAGGAAGACATAGGAATACCAAATCACGGGATCGAGGAGGGTGGCACATAAAATATAAAGAATTGGCATTATAAAATATGCAGCTCCAGCCGTGACTTGTAATTTCCGTTGGTGACTATTTTACAAATAATTGTATAGCAGCAAGGAAAAGGTTCGTGGCAGTATCAGGAAGGCGTTGAGGATTAAATCCAGGATTGAATTACGATTAAATTCTTTGAAGGCCTTCAGTGCTAGCATTTAAAGAAGATTTAATCCAATACGTGATTCTTTATTAGTGCAACCAATTGCAAAAGGAAGTCAAAGGGAATTAAAATGGGAAGATTTGCTAATAAGAAGAATCGGCCAAGAATCGTGGGAGTATAAATTAATAGGGGTTCAAATTTAAGGGAGTCATGTATGACAATTAAATAAGGCGCTACTAGTGTAACAAGATTATGCTTTCAGGAGTGTATTGTGAAGTATTGGAAATTTTTGGAAGTGGGTATATTTGTATATTGTGATTATATTGGTGGTAATAGCAGTGATAATATCGTTCCTTAGCCACAATGTCATAGGGCATTGTAAGAGCTAGACTAGGAGATGGGAGGTCAATAAGTGACGACCAATCAAAGATTGAGCTACGCACATTCCTGGGTCGATTGAAATCTCATAGTATTGTGCTATCTCTTTAGTGAGCTGCAATCGAAAGGAGATCATACCGAAGAAGCATATACAATGTGGGCGCATTTCATAGAGGCGTGAAAATTATAGATGTTTCGGGTTGCTTCCAATAAAGGGTCGAATTGATATATTTCAGGTTGAATTTGCTTATTTACAGTGTTCCACAGGGACGCGTCCCCCCAAAAAACCTCACATTTCTTAGACAGGGACGACTTGGGGGGATGTCTCCCCACCAGCCCACCACCAGTGCCACCTTCCCATCACCAGTGTCATTGTCTCCAAGACGTCGCTAGGAATTTGAGGATGTTGGGGTGTCCTCAAGATGTCTAGGGGACTCCTAGTTGTCTCCAAGATGTATAATTCTTATACATCTTTTTATAACTATTTTTTCAAGTACTATATGTATTTCAGCACTCTGCCGCCCCCTCGCCGCCGTCCCCCCACCGCCCCCAAACTTAGACCCCTCGTCCTCGCGTCCCCTGCTGTTCCCCCATCCCCGTCCCTGAAACCTCGTGTAACACTGCTTATTTAGAAAGTTACGTCAAGCTATTGGGAAGTGCTGAGATTGTACTCTCCAGTTGGTCCCAAACGTGATTCAATAAAGTCATATATTTGTATTCACAGACTGTAAGCTAAAGCCGATATGTCTTACAAAGGCTATTCTGAGTGTTTGGAGATAAATAGTCACAAGTCACATTCAAGAACGGGTATGTAAGGAATTGTATTTCTGTGGGCAGCCACTTCTTTTGAGTATGAACAAAGTGACGAGAAAGTAATATGAGGTTTGGGAAGGATGAGAAATGGTTCCGCTAAGGTCAGAAAGAGCTTTGTTAGGCTGGTGTGAAAGATGACATGGCTCTTTGGTAGATATATTTTGGGAGGTAATAGTCTGTAGCAGCCTACTGGAGGAAATATATGGGTCTCATAAGGGGACGTATTCTCTTGGAGCTATAACAGCTGTATTCGTTGCTGTAGATATGTATTAGAAGGCTGTCCAGATTCATCAAGGGTGTCAAGCTGTTGTTGAAAGTCAGGAGTTGCGCCAAGCAAGGTTAGCAGAAACAATATCTGAATATTTCTATTTTATGTAATGTATCTGTAGTGCTTGGTTAAGCTTATTAATGTATGTATTGTGGTTTCCAATGGAAATATATAAATATGTAAGCACTCAGTTGTGGTGAAAATTTTATATATTGTTATGTGTGTTCCATTGTGTGAAATGCTCATTTGTAAACTGTACATGAAACCTTGCACTGTTTGGTGAGAACAACCTGAATATAAACTCAGAACAGCAGTTAGGTAACTGTTTGACGAAATGCCCGAGCAACCAACTTGGTGAAATAAAAAAAAATTGCATAGAAAAATAAGGGTGGGATATTATAATGCATGTCATAAATCAAAATATAATTGCATTGTTGGATCCAAGATATTTTCTGTTACTAAATCTCAGGAATAAATATATTTATCTTTCCACAATACCTCTTACTTATAAATACCAAAATGAATGGCATACATTAATCAGGAAAATATAGCTATATAATACACTGCATGTAATCAATATAATCAAATATGATAGTATTTGCCTGATCAGATCGAGTGGATTTTATCCAGATCGAGCATACTTTGTCAAGCCTAGTTTGATCCTGTTAATAATTGCCAATGCTTGGTGAAATATGCTGATTACTATCAAATACGCATTGAGCATAATAATATTCAAATGACATTCAAATTTTTATAGGGAAAAAATGAAAGATATTTCTCATCCCATGACAAATCAACTACATATAATAAAAAATAATGACATCAAAGTAGAAAAATATAGTTGAAATGCATTAGACTTCATCAACACAATTCATATGATGTTATTTGCCTATTTAATATGTATGCTATTACTAAATACATTAAAAATTTGTTTTGATGTCTTTTAAAATTTTCCTACTTTTTCTTGAGAGAAATTGAATGTTTTTTAATACTATATTTGCCAAATGTTAGCCCACTTATTGAGTATTGGGGGAGTATTGTTAAGTAATGAACGGGCCAAACTTGCTTTGACCAAGTATGCTGGGTCTGGGTAGAATTGCCTCATTTCTGAGCCAAGTATACAATACTCACCTAGTACTTGTCATACTTGTGAGTCTGATGATTTTGATTTAAGTGCTTGCCAACTAGGGGAATTACAACTATGTTTTAGGATCAAGTGCTTCTCAGATTCAAGTCCTCTTGACTTGGCTAGGCTTGATTTTAGGTTTGACATGTGTCCCTGACACTCAAAAGTTGCACTAATGTAAGGGAAGACTTGCTTATTTCATGTGCTTTGTATGATATACTTGATCTTAGTTGTGGGATGCCTCTTGACTATTCAAAATCATACTATCTTAAATGGAAGGCTTGCTTGCTTCATGAGTTTTGTATGTAAAGACTTGATTTTGGGATTGACATGCCTCTCCAATGTTTGAATGCTTGCTAACTTAGTGTAAGGTTTGCTTATGTCATGTGATTTTAAGTCCACTGTGACTTCCAAACATTCAAACCTCTCCAACTTAATGGAATGCTTACTTATTTCACTATCTTAGTACACCTTTTGCAGGGTTTGAACTTCCACCAATAAATCAAATCCTAGAAGTTTCCTCATCCCATGCTTGTTCTTTGTAAAATTTTATACTTTCCAATTGGTGAATATTTTTACTTTTACCATTATGTCAGCATGCTCCATAACACGAACCCTTCTCAATATCAAAAAGGCCACCCATGTCTGTATTTAGATATGAACAGTGGTCAATTGTCTAAAAATAAATGAAATTTACATCTTTTACCATTAAATTTTAAAGATTTGTACAAATTTTAATGATATATTACTTTCTGGCAGATGCTAGGAGATGAAATTGGTAAAGGAGCTTATGGGCGTGTCTATAAAGGCTTGGACTTGGAGAATGGAGATTTTGTTGCAATCAAGCAGGTGTCTTTGGAAAATATTCCTCAAGAGGATCTTAACATCATCATGGTTTGTACATATAGAAAGATCTTACTCTGTTCTGTACTTTATTAATATCTGTCATGGAAGAAGTAGATTCCGTATGCTCAATGTTATTCGAAGTAAGAAATCACAACAACCTTATTCTAATTCGCAGAAGCTATGGTATCTATTACATCTTCAGCCTTGGGGTATTCTATGGGATAGCTTGTGAATCTCAATGGACTAAATGTAATAGGTTTTTGTCTAATCTAAGAAATAGAGTTCATCTTTGCTGGTTAAGAATGATAACTGTCATGGAACATTTACTATATGGTCGGTTGATTTCATTGGGCCACTTATCATTTTTGGAATTTAATCTTGTTAAAGATGTGTCATATGTTGAATTTATTTTGCATTTGTTGGAGTATATGAGGATCTGTGCTTATAAATATGTGTAGCTTTTTACCAATCAGTCAATTACTGCCATATCTCTGTATTTTTGTTCCATTATGCAATCATGGTGCCTTCTTGTTGCTGCTGTTGACAAGATTTTGGTGATTGCCATAAGTTATATTTGTTTGGAGGATGGAAACCAAATACCTCTCTTCAATGATAATTTATGATAAAAAGCAAGATTCTGTTGAATCTCTATTCTGGAAACAAATTATAGGAGGCTGTTTTTTTTGGATATGGGTAAATGCTCTTTTATATTTGAATTAGGGAGCTATGAGATCTTGACCTTGGACAACATTTATGGAGGTCAAGCTCCCCGGTTAAACTATTTTGGTGTCTTTTGTTTTTTGCTAAGTTGCCGAATCGGGTACGAGGACAGGCACGGGTACGTGGGTACGGTACGTAGGTACGCAAATTTTTGGGGAGGGGTTGGGTACGGGTACGTATATATATACAATAGAATATCAATATATTTATATTATTATATTAATAATAATAATTATATATAGACTATATATAATTATAATTTAATAATATAATATATTATATTTAGTTTCACTATTTTAATTCAATAATATAAATAAAATATATATTTTTAAATTATATCTATATCTATATATATTTAGTATTATTATATTAATAATAAATATTATATATAATTATATTTAATAATATAATATATTGTATTTAATTTTACTATTTTAATTCAATCATATAAATAAAATATTAATTTTTTTAAAATTATTATATTTAATATACTATTTAATAAATTATAAATTTTCTATATTTTAAAAATTTATATATATCCTTATATTTAATTTAATTTAATAATATACTCATACATATAAGTTTATTATATTAAATATTTAGTTATTGATATTTATTCTTTTATCTTCCGTGTCGATTCTCTGCAATGGGGAATAAGCGGTACCTATTCGAATCATCGGCGGCAATGTATGTGCTCGACCGAGCCAAACGGTAGATGCAATCTGTGTTATTTCCATCTAATGAAGCGTTGAAGATTAGCAGGACATGGCAGAAGGTAGTTCGCAGCAAGAATATATTTAAAGAAAACTTTGAATCGTCACTCCATGTTTGCGTGCATCCTGTTCACGTCCGTTTAGGGTTTTTTTTTTCCAAAAGGAGGATAACTAATGCTTGGATTCACCCTATAATCGTTTTGAAAACCCTAGAATCGCGCAGGCACGAAAAGAGTTTGGCAAAATCGTTTTGGTGCGAAAAATATCGAACCCTAAACGATTCCAAGGCGTTTCAGTGTTGATTCCGATTCCGGTACGTTTCATATCCGGAATCGGCAGGTAAATCAGACGATTCGGTAACGTAGGTTTTCTGGCTAGCAACACCTTGTCTAAACTGGTCAACCCAACCCAATAGGCATAAAGTAGGTTGGTAAGTAATTAATTAGCATGCTAGAACATATCAAAATGCCGATAATCTTATATATATATATATATATATATATATAAGATATTTTGTCTCTATTTAAAACTTCACGTGGATGGCAACCACAGCCCAAACTTTGCCTTCAATGATATGCCATCTTTTTTAAATGACTTTGTCCAACAGTTCATGTTTGCAATGTTGATTTTTAGGATCAGAAATGAATAAGCAGAAAATACAGAATAAAGAAAAGCACATGAACAACAGAACACATAATTTATCCTGGGAAAAAACCCTCCTTCTTGAGGGAGAAAAACCCTCCTTCTTGAGGGAGAAAAACCCAGCAAAATATATCACATATATTTATTGAATAAAAGAGCAGCACATCTGCTTTACAACAAGGCCAATCACAAGGCCAAACTGATATGAAAAATCATAGCGACACACTTGTGCAAATACACTTCCAAGAATATCAATCTGCTGTAGATGAAATTCGCACTTTGCTTGTGAATGGAATGAACTGAATATATTTTGAATGAATGAAAGCATCTCCCTTATATACAATTCAAAGGAGAAGATGCACCCTTTCAATATGCAAGGTCGGCCACCAAAGATGAGAGGATGTGACTCATACAAATATCAAGGAGAGGTCGGGCTCAATAATTAAATAAATAATTTTATTATTCAAGTGAAGTGCCTCTTCACATATTGATTGCAATAAATAAATAGCCAACGACTATATGTAATTTATTGTTTAATAAATACATTGCGGGAAGTATGTAGCCCGCGGCTATAACATCAACACTCCCTCTTAGCTAGGGAGGAATACTTCCCGATATCCAAGGTCATGGAGTCTCTCAACATGACACCCACAATGGCTACACCCATATGTGGAAAGGAGCACATCACGGAGTCACTCAACGTGATATTGTCCATCATGGCTACTCCCATGTATGGAAATGAATATGTGCACAAGTGTCAATCACAGAGTCACTCAACGTGATGTCGTCATCTCAACATGATGTCCACCATGGCTACTCCCAGAGGGTGGATAAACACACGTACAAGTAAATCATCACGGAGTCTCTCAACGTGATGTTGTCATGGAGTCTCTCAACATGACATCCACCATGGCTACTCCCAGAGGGTGGAACAAGGGCTTTCACCTCAAATTTCTCCATCACAGAGAAAGATGCATTAACAAGGGCTTACACCTCAAATTCCTCCGTCTCAGAGGAAAATGCATTAACAAGAGCTTACACCTCAAATTCCTCCGTCTCAGAGGAAAATGCATTAACAAGGGTTTACACCTCAAATTCCTCTATCTCAGAGGAAAATGCATTAACAACAGATCTTCATGATGATGTGACTCCCTCTGTAGCTTCAAGTACTTGCATCAACCTTCTAACCTCCTCGTCCAAGATTGCCTGCAACGCTTGCCTTAGAGAAATGGTTTCCAGCACACACCTCTTGGCACTATTGACTTGCAAGAGTTCAGGATTGTCCTTCTTGACCTCATCCTGAATCACCCTATTCTAAATACGTTTTCGGAGTTACCAATGTCAAATTCAGATTCAGATTGACTATCTTGTGCAATTCTGTTCTCAGCAGCTGAAGAGGTCCTCCAAGGATTTAGCACCTGGCCTTGCAATACTATAATCTTCACTTCTTCTCAGTGAGTCACATACCTCCCTCTTGATCCCTACCTCAGAGATTGCAAATAAATCTTTTGGAAGTGAACTTGCCTTCATTGATTGATCTTAGAACCTCAATCCTTTTCTCGGACATGCTCTCCACTCGAGCCTTGAATCCTCGGATTTTAACTCCCTCTTCGAAGTAACTATCCATAATCACACCCAAAATAGGTTTCCTCTTCGAGAGATGTCTCTAGCCCCCAACTCAGTCCCATGGCTGCAGGCTGTGTCTCCATTCGTCAGCCTATGTGACTTCCTAACAGTATGCTTTAGATAATTAATTCATCATTCATTTGCTTCTCGATCCAACCTTTGTTGATTCTTGATATATCTTTTTTTCATCTTTACTGCTCTCGGAAGTGCTAATCTCAGCACAACAAAAGACAATCTGCACAACACATATTTCTTAGCTACATTATGCAGTCAGCATATAGAACCAGACCTCTCAAAGAATCAAGGCTTTATCACAGTCCATGCATATAGAGAATGATATCGATGTGACCAACCAATCACAATCGAAATTGCAGTTCTCCTTTTATTTCAGAGTCATACTCAGAGATCTTCACAACTAGCATGAAACAACTTGCAAAGAATAATTGGTATCTGCAAAGGATCTTATCCTAGTGATCACGATTCAAGAGAAACCACGATCTTTACTAAACACACACGATTCAAATAAACGATGTCAGATCTGCACAACTCAACAGACTGAATTTTACCCCAGATTTCAAAAGTATAAACAAAAGATACTTATTTCGAAGAAATCAGAATCTCCTTAAGTGCTGCAATAAAACACTTTTCAGGTCTCTAGATAGTAATCCTCCAAGCAAGCTAATATCTCTCTTTACCGCATTGCAGTTCATACTATTGAAAGAACAAAAACCATACATGACCACCTGGAACTAGTGTAACTTGGCCAGAATTAATGAACTTCCCGTTTATCGCTCAACATATACCAAAAATCATAAGGTCACGGATACAGTAATTGAAAGCAACAATAGTGCGAACTCAGGCATTTAATCGCTATTCCAGTAGTCTACATGGCTATATCAATCAATACAGTGTGTCGGGAAAAGGAATGAATGTTGACTCCACAGATTACTTCGATCAATACACCCGAGACAAAGGATACAAGAGCCAGAGACGCCAGTAACAGTGGAGACGACATGAATTCACAACACCATAAATACTTAACGTATCCGCTAAAGATATATATGCCAGTGCAATGGTATTAGTATCACAGGATATCAATAATATATATGGCGTGATATGGAAATTATCTCCTTTAAACAATCAACATACATAAACATGAATAGACTGAATAGTATGAAGTGTCATCCAGAATACGTATCTTCCATCGATATAACCATCCCAATAACGAAATGTCATAGATAATACCAACCTCCTTCACTGCTTAGACAAACGCATTGCCGACAATATAAAATATTGAAGATAAGGGAGTCTTGATTTCTGCCTAGTCGACCATATATACTCCACGACACTATTGAATACCAACAGGAACATTGATGGAATATGACTCAGGTAAATGCCAGTTGATAAGGTTTCCCGTCTCCACGATGGAAGTCAATAGATATAAGAACATTCTGTATGTTCTCCCACATTCAAATACTGTTGAAGATGCCATGCGAAATCTCCTCAAGATTTGTCTCCAACATTAAGAATGTAATGACAATGCTCCAAACATAACTCCTGCCTAAAAAATACAAAGGCTCCCGTAATTAACAGAGGACTCAACACCTGAATCGTTGATACTGCCAACGCCAATAATTATCAATAGAGTCTCGAATCTCCACCTTCCGAACACAAATAAGGATGCGCAGAGAGTATCACCGGTGAGGCGTCACTGAAGAATACCGCCTTCAGAAATAGATATTATCGCCTGCCTCACAAGTTATACTTCTTGCACCAACAAATCCGACTGTCTACATCCTTCTACTATATACTCCAACTCGATTCTCCAATACAAAGACCACATCAAGGGCTACGTCCTTCAATGGTCAACAATGAGACCTTTGCACTAGCCGACTTCATAATTTTTCTTGCAATCAATTTCTGATCAGATCTTTTCTTAGACCTGGTCTGATACCATTTTGATTTTTAGGATCAGAAATGAATAAGCGGAAAATACAGAATAATGAAAAGCACATGGACAACAAAACACATAATTTATCCTGGGAAAACCCTCCTTTTTGAGGGATAAAAACCCAACAAAATATATCACATATATTTATTGAATAAAAGAGCAGCACATCTACTTTACAACAAGGCCAATCACAAGGCCAAACTGATATGAAAAATCATAGCACCACACTTGTGCAAATACACTTCCAAGAATATCAATCTGCTGTAGATGAAATTCACACTTTGCTTGTGAATGGAATGAACTGAATATATTTTGAATGAATGAAAGCATCTCCCTTATATGCAATTCGAAGGAGAAGACGCACCCTTTCAATATGCAAGGTCGGCCACCAAAGATGAGAGGATGTGACTCATACGAATATCAAGGAGAGGTCGGCCTCAATAATTAAATAAATAATTTTATCATTCAAGTGAAGCGCCTCTTCACATATCGATTGCAATAAATAAATAGCCAACGGCTATATGCAATTTATTGTTTAATAAATACATTGCGGGAATTATGTAGCCCGCGGCTATAACATCAACATGCAGAATAATTTTAACTCAAAATGGCAATAACTTCATGTGATAAACACCAAATGCTGAGTAGATGCACCTTCATAATTTAATTAAATCATACCTTTAAAAATTTACTATTTTAAAATGAAGTCATTCTAATGGCACCTTCAACCATGAGCTAGGAACATTAAAAATATCACTTTGGCGGATTGAGGACTACTAGTTTTGATTTGGCAGGAATGAAATAAAAATAAGCCTCTGAATCAAACTGAAACTTCTTGGACGTGTGATCATTTCAAAATAATTCTTGAGCATGTTTCAAAGTTTTGAAAGTAATTTATGCTTGAAAAGCCATTGTTACACGATACCCAAATTTGTAACTAACACTTGAGAAGGATTTGAAATCTAACAACTTGCGACTATGAATATAAATCGACAACTTTGATTTGGTAAGTGATTTGACATCAAGAACATTTGTGACAGAGGACAAATGATACAGGCATTTAATACTTTTGACTCAAACAAGTTGATGTGACAGCGGGACTCAACACTATTAGAATGTTTCTAATATTAGGTAGATTCCGTTTTTAATGCTCTATCTTGCTGCGATTCTTTTGCATTCTACTATGATTCTCATGCAATCTATTTTTAGATAGTTGCTATTTATTGTAACATTGGTTTTGTATATATGAGCCTCTGGCTCTTTGTAATTTATGCAATACAAAATAATCTGTTCATATTATTTTATGGTATCAGAGCCGTTTTTCTGCTATTCATAAATCGCAAAAATTGACTGGGAATTTCTGTAGTCCTGATTTTTTCTGCTCGCGTTTTGTCTTTTCGTGACCTGTCTTGGCTTTCTTCGTTCACGGTTTTTCGTGACCTGGTTTTTTGGTTGCATCCGATCGTGCCTAACTGCAAACTTTCGGCGCTTGTGTGTTTTAGTCTTTCTTAGCTTCGTTTCCGATTGGCACAACTTCTACATTATTTTTCTAGCTCCTGTTCGTGGTTTGGCTCCTGTTTGTGGTTCTTCTTTTTGTAACCAAAGCCGGTTTCTTCACGAAACCCTAGTTTTTGGGATCCAAATTTTTTTTCGAACACATATTCGTGGTGGGTTTTTCGAGATTCTATTTAGGTTTTCGTCAAAATTTTTTGGGTACCTCATTTTCCGTGCCTCATTTTTCGAGCCAGCGGATTTGAATTCCGGCTTCAAATTCTTTCTGGGTTTTCTGTCTAGTCTTCTAGGTACTCGTCAGATTTTTCTGGGTCAATCTAAAATTCGCTTTGAAATCCGTGCAAATGGCATATTTGACCAACCTGATGTTGGAAAATAGTCAGCGGTTTAATGGCAGCAATTACAACACCTGGAAGTAGCGAATGTTAACCATCTTCAAGTATCGTCGTCTGGATGCGCTTGTTCTAGGGATAGAGACGCGTCCTACCTCCGTCCAAACAGATCAGGATAAGTTTGATGATCGGAATCGAGAAGCTGTTATGCTTCTCAAGCTATCTGTCACAGATGATCAGTTGCCTCAGATTCCCTCTGGCAAGTCGGCTACAGATATCTGGAAATATTTGAAGGAGCTGCATGAAACATCCGACAAGAGTCGCGCGTTCTTTCTGAAGAACTAGTTGTTCTCCATTATGATGGATGAACGTATGTCCTTACAGGAGCATCTCATGAAGATTAAGGACATTCGTGATCAGCTTGAAGCTATCAGTCGGAAGATGGAGGAAGAAGATATGGTAGTTATTACCCTGAAAAGTCTACCAACAGCTTATGAGCATTTCATAGAGACTCTCAACATTACCTCAACTAATGTTGATCTGAAATTCCCAGAGTTGTGTACCAAACTCCTACAGCAAGATCGCTGGAAGTAGCAGTTTGGTAGCCGTGCTTCCTCATCCTCGTCAGAACAAGCCTTTGCAGCTAAATTTCATCCTTCTCAGTCATCACATCAAGGCAGTTCTCAACAGAAGAGTGTTCAGTGTCATTACTGTCATAAGTACGGCCACATGAAGAAAGATTGCCGTCAGCGACTCACTTCCGAACAAAAGAAGCTGGGAGGGTCAAATCAACAGGCAAATGTTGTTGAACATTCTGAGAAAAAGGAGTTTGTTTTCTATGCTTTTATGGCTAAAAGCCCTTTTGATTTAGCTCGATTGTCTGCTTGGTATATCGACTCTGGTGCTTCACGTCATTTTTCTCATCAGCGTGACTGGTTTACGGACTTCTATCCCTACAGTGATTCAGTTGTGTTTGGCGGAGGAGAGGAGTTCCAAATTATTGGCAGAGGAAATGTTCAGATACAATCTGGTGGGTGTCAGCTCATCTTTCTCAATGTATGCTACGTTCCTGGTATGGCTCTCAATCTGCTCTCTGTGAGTAAGATCATGAGAAATTCTCCTCAGTTGGATGTGGTGTTCAGTGCCCACAAATGTTCCATTATTGATCGAGAGAATCGTCTTACTGTTGCTACTGGTCTAGAGGATCATAGCCTATATCGGCTTACTGACACTGGTGATTCTCCTGAAATAGCTATGGCAGCTCGTGATTTATCTCTCAGTACTTTGTGGCATTAGCGATATGGACATCTCAACATCCAGTATCTCTCTCAGCTGTCCCTGGAGGAACTTGTTTTTGGCCTACCTCCGATTCAGACGCAGCATCTTGGAGTATGTGACGCTTGTCAAGCTGGCAAACAACATCGGACTCCCTTCAAAGATGGAGATTCTTGGCGTGCATCTCAGGTACTTCAATTACTTCATGCTGATATTTGCGGTCCTATGAATACATCTTCAGTTACTGGTTGCAAATATTTTTTGCTTATTGTTGATGATTTTAGTAGAAAGATGTGGGTGTACTTTCTTAAACAAAAATCAGATGCATTTAGTACATTTCAGAACTTTAAGTCTTTGGTTGAAAACGAGTCTGGCTGCCGTATCATTTCTCTTAGAACAGATAATGGAGGGGAATTTTGTTCTACTGCATTCTCCGATTTTTGTGCTGAACATGGCATCAAACGCCAGTTCACCACACCCTACACTCCTCAGCAAAACAGTGTTGTTGAGCGTTGCAATCGTACGATTGTTGAGATGGCTCGTTCTATGTTACAACACAGGAGTGTTCCTAATAAGTATTGGGCAGAAGCAGTGTTTACTACTGTTTACCTTCTTAATCGTTCCCCTACTTAGGTTGTCAAGAACAAAACTCCAGAAGAGTTGTGGTCTGGTCGTAAGCCCAAGATCAGCCACCTGAAGATTTTTGGCTCTCTTGCATATGTTTGGATTCCTGATGCTAAACGCTCCAAATTAGATTCCAAGAGTTAGAGACTCATGATGACAGGGTACAGTGACAACCATAAGGCCTACAGGTTGATAGATATCGACACTAATCATCTTATCTTTAGTTGTGATGCTGTTTTTGATGAAACTTGAGGACCTTTTCTGTCTTCTTCTGAGCAGTGTTCTGAGGAACTGCCTCACAGTGTTCCTCTTCCTTTAGTACCAACTGATGGGAGGGATGATACAGATAATGCTTGCCCTGGGGCACCTGATGCTGATCCTGTTGAGGCCCCCGAACATGATCCCCTTCCTGCCCCTGTTACTGCTCCTGAACCTCCTCCAGCTCCTCCAGAGATTGGCTCTTCTACTCTCCGGCCCAAATGGTGGGCTAAAACTATTAGTGATCTCAGGGATGGTGAGCTCATCGAAGGTAGAGTTTCTAGAAATAAGAGCAAACAACAACCTACAGTTAATTTTGCTCTTATGGCTAACATTCATAGTGTTTATGAGCCCCAGACTTATTCCGAGGCTAAAGGTATCCCTCAGTGGGAACAGGCTATATGGAAGCTGAATTTCAGAGTCTTCAGAAAAATCACACTTGGGCCCTTTCTGATATTCCTGCAGGGAAGAAGCCCGTTAGCTGCAAATGGGTGTACAAGGTAAAATACAAAGCTGATGGAACCTTAGACAAGTATAAGGCTCATCCTGTTGCTCGAGGGTTCTCACAAAGCGAAGGTATTAACTATGAGGAGACTTTTGCTCCTACAGCTAAAATGAGTACCATACGCCTTGTTCTTGCCTTAGCAACTCAGTTTGGTTGGAAAGTTCATCAGATGGATGTTAAGAGTACTTTTTTGAATGGTGACTTACAGGAAGAGGTCTACATGACGCAACCTTCTGGATTTAAGGTTGCTGGTCAGGAACACAAAGTCTGTAAACTTGTCAAAGCTCTCTATGGTCTGAAACAAGCCCCTCGGGCTTGGTACATGAAAATTGATAAATACCTAACCGATCATGGTTTTTAGAGGAGTCCATCGGATTCAAATCTGTATATCAAACATGTAGGTGATGATGTATTGTTTATAGTTGTCTATGTGGATGATTTGATCATCATTGGAAGTTCAGCACATTTCATCACTGAAATCAAACATGATTTGTGCCGCACCTTTGATATGGCAGATTTGGGACTCTTGCACTATTGTCTCGGAGTTGAGGTTTGGCAGACTGAGCACAGTATCTTTCTTTCTCAGTCCAAGTATGCCAGAAGTCTTGTGGATAGGTTTAGAATGCAGGATTGCAAACCTGCTCCCACTCCTATGGAACCCGGGCTCAAATTATCAGCTCAGTCCGATTCACCTGTTGTGGATGAATCTTTGTTTAGACAACTAGTGGGCAGCCTCATTTATCTTATTGCCACTAGACCTGACATTAGTTTTGCGGTAAGCTACATATCTCGCTTTATGAGGCTACACAGATTTAGACTGGGCCGGTTCTGTTGATGATCATAAGTCTATTGTTGGATATGTGTTCAATTTGGGGTCTGGTGCTGTCACATGGACGAGTAAGAAACAACAGGCAGTGGCTCTGTCATCCACCGAAGCAAAATATCGAGGAGTAGTTAAAGTAGCTTGTGAGGCAGTTTGGCTTCGGCGGATGCTTGCAGATATGCATGTTCCTTAGTCAGGACCGACTCCTCTATTCTGTGATAATCAGGGAGTGCTCAAACTGGCCAAGAATCCGGTCTTCCATGAACGAACCAAGCATGTCGAAACACATTGTCATTACAGTCGTCAGCTGGTTGAAGACAATTCTATTCAGTTGCTGTATGTCCCTACCTTAGAGCAGTTCGCTGATATCTTCACCAAGTCTCTCGGTTTTGATAAATTTGTAAAATTCAAGGAGGCTATTGTTGTTATTGATAGATTGAGCATTATGGGAGGGTATTAGAATGTTTCTAATATTAGGTAGATTCCGTTTTTAATGCTCTATCCTGCTGCGATTCTTTTACAGTCTGCTATGATTCTCATGCAATCTATTTTTAGATAGTTGCTATTTATTGTAACATTGGTTTTGTATATATGAGCCTCTAGCTCTTTGTAAATTATGCAATACAAAATAATCTGTTCATATTATTTTAAACACGTGATTTATCGCCAACACATAATGTGGAATAACAACTTACTGACACATTTCAATTTCAAGAACATAAAAAGTTTAAAATTTGTAGGGTAAAAAATGAGGCGAACAACTTTTTTTTTTTTCATTTATCAATTTAAAGAGTACTATTTATATTAATCATGCTCAATAGATATTGCCTATGAGAAAAAAATGGTGATTTCCATGGTTCTTGCAATATCTCACATGTGAGCTAGTTGTATATTGCTTTCAAGTTGTCCGAAACAATATCAATATATATCAAAATATATCTATATCTATCTATATCTATCTATCTATCTATCTATAATATATATATAGATATAGATATATATTGATATTGATGTATTTCAATGCAAACACAGTTGTCACTGTTAGTGATCAAGGGATGCAATTTTTATGAGCTAGGGACTCATTCTAGATGACTGTGCAAGCTTGTGAGAAGATTTTATATCGTCTTTACAAGTACTTCAGTTCATAGCTAAAGAACCTTTGCTTCATCAACTATTATCATTTCACTATATCTAGTATCTAGTATTAAATGGACTCCAATTATTTATATAGTTCATAGTTTTAGGCCATATACATTATATAAAAAAGCTTAGTTGTTTTTTGAAAATCTCTTATTAATTCAATATAGTTTAACAAAGCTTAGAGGCATTTCAAGAGTCTATATCTAAAGACAGGCATTTGACTAGATTAATATAGTTTGCTGATGGCCCTTGTTCATTAGGGCCTTGTTCAATTTTCTTCAATGATCTGAGAAAAATGGAGAAGAGCTGAGTGGGCGAGGAGATGGGGACAAGCATTTGACTGACTTAAGATCCAATTTTGTTAAAATTTTTTAAAATTTTAAAATCTTTATCTTAACTTTGCAAAATAATTTGTATCTATAGAATAATTTTTTTTTGATTGAATAGTGAGGGATCTATAGAGGCACTCATTTGAGAAAGTAACTAGTACTTGTCGCTCTCTTGCCCAACCATTAGCCAAAGCCAAAGCCTTGGCCATATTGTTGGTATCTGAACCCAAATCCATGGCCATATTTTCCATGAATTGCACCATCATCTCTAAAAACACATCCAATTGCTTTCCTAGGATTACCCCTAGCAGCCATATCAAATTCATTTTAATCCATTCTTGAGGTGGCAGGTTCCATTTTATTACATTCACCATCGATTTACACTCTTATCACTTTCATCTTTACCAGCCAATTAAATCTCAGCCACATCTGACCATAACACTTTTCTGAAGGATTAATAACCCAATGAAAATTACACCTCGAATTTCCTAACTCTAGTAAGGAAGCAACTATATTGTCCTAGAAAACTGCAACTGGCAAAGCCTGCTCTTGAAAAATTCTAGTTTGCCCCAACCAAATATTGCATACATTAATCTAGGCCAATAGTTCCTACAAAATTTAGTCTTTGAGTTCCAATTTTGAAGAAAATTTATCAATTTTCCAGATTCCAGCCAACTTAACGCCTGATTCTCAAGAGCCCAATCCTGTAATTGAGCAAAGAATTTGCAAAAATTAAAGATATGACTGTTATACTCCTCAGATTGTCCACAAAGAAAACTCTTATATGGACCATCCCTCCCCATTTTGATCAAGTAATCATATGTCAGAACCCTTCCTTTAACAGCTAACCAAATAAAATCATTAGCTTTCGGAAGCCCAAAACTAAGCCAAATTTTCTCACGAGGGAAGGAAATAATTTCATTGGCTTTTGAAATATAAGAATAAGCAGAATTCACATCAATCCCTCTTGAAGAACTCCCAGATCAAACGAGACAATCCGGTTTATTCTCCGTCGCAATTGACCACTTTTGCAACATAATATTTAACCAAGCGGTGTCCGCCTAAAAAATAGGACAGTGCCTTATTAGTGCTCGATATTTCCTACAACCCTCAATCAACACCATGTAATCCCTCACTTTTTTACCCCCACAGATTGCTGAAATGGCTTATCAACTCTTGAAAAGACAAAATATCTGCATTTGGGTTTCCAAGTTCTGTCCCTCATTCCAAAAATCCACTAACAGTCCATTCCCTATCTTCCACCTTAAATTACCCAACAAGAACTGCCTATGATGCTTGATCAAATTCCAAATCCCCGAACTCTAAGGCAAGGAGATTTGAGAAAAGATTCTTGCTTCATAAGTATTATCAACATATTTTGGTGAAGGATTCTGCTCCATAATCTATCCTTTTTTTTAAATACATTCTCTAGATCAATTTCATCCGTAAAACTTTTATCATTTTATAATTTCTAAAACAAGACCACCATCCTTCTTATGTCGAGAAACATAATCCCACCAAACTAGATTATATTTCCTCACAATCTCCCCAAAGAAAGTTTCTTTGAATGTTAGAAATATCTCTAGCAATCTTCTCAGTGATGCAGAAAATAGACTTCACATAAGATTTGATAAGTTGAATTCTGCTGGCTAAAAGAGTCACTTACCTTTCCATCAGGACAGCTTATTTTGTATACGATCAACCACATCCCTCCACTCGTAGAATAAGGCTCATCTCTCTACTAATGGCACCCCTAAATAAGCAGCGAGTTTGAATTTCAAGAACCTCCCTACAATATTCTTCTACAGTTTTTTTTACTTGTTTACATTTATTTTTTGGCCAACTGCTTTTACATGCCAATCCATAACTTTTTGGAAGTCACTAGCTTCTCTAATATATGCCTCACCTAATGAAAGCATATATGCCTCACCTAATGAAAGTATATTATCTACAAGTTACAGATGCGAAACATCATTCACATTGGAAGTGATCTTCAACCCATTGATATTTCTAAGCAGTATCTCATTTTCAAGAGATCTCCTTACAAGAAAAGAAGAAAGAGGATCCCCTTGTCTTAGATCCCATTTAGCATTAAAAAATCGCTTAGGAATGCCATTGACAAGCAATGAAAAAGAGGGAGAATAAATACAATTCCACACCCAATCTCACCATTCCGTAGCAAATCCAAATTTTTCCAAAACTTCGACAAAAAACCCCAAGAACTCTATCGTAAGCCTTTTTCATTTCCAATTTAATTTGCATAAAGTTAGAATGCCTCTTTTTTGGTGAATGAATCTCCTCATGAGGAACAACAATACCATCCAAAATCTGTCAATGAGCTACAAATCCACTCTGATCCTCAGAAATTATATGATCTAAGTAATCTTTCAATCTGCATGCCATGACCTTATCACAATCTTGTAAGTAGTGTTACACAAAGCTAAAGGCCTGAAGGAATCAAAATACTCTGCACTACAAACTTATGAATCTTGCATTCATCCACAGCCTACCAAACATCCTTTTCCACAATATACCAATTTTTTTGGGAAAGCACAGCTTGAAACCCATTTGGACTAGGAGCTTTCTTGACACTGGGTGAATTTATAGTGGACTTGAATTCTTCTAGGGTAAAGGGCTTCAGAAGAGAATTAGTTTGAGAATCCATAATAAGTGGAGGGACATCATCCAAACGAAAATTCTGAGAACAGACATCCACCCTCTCCTCCCTTGCCAACAATTGCTTAAAGTATGATGCAGCTTCTTTCCTTGCTAAAGTTAGAATAATCTTTTCAATCCTATTTGCTTGTCTTCTAATAATTGTAGAAAGATAAAATAATCTGGTGTTTTTGTCTCCCTCCTTCAACCATTTAATCCTAGATTTTTGAAACCAATTTTCTTTTCCTTCCTCAATAATTTTTCCAACTTAGAGAATAGTGATCACTCATTTTGCTGCCTATCTAGTGTCAAACCAAGATTGGCAATTTCAGATTCTGCAATATTCAAATTATTTTCCATTTCCACTTTGTTAACAAAAATCCCTACCTGGTTAATTTTCGATCAGATGATGGTGACGGGAGCAGTTAGGGGCAATGTGGTGTGGGCTAGGGTTTTCAGGCCCTAGCTGCGGCCTCCTATTGATTTCTTGAGCAGCAGACATGCGTGGGAGGGATCTAGGTGTGTGTGGCGAGCTTTGTTGGTTCGGGATGGTGCATGCGTGCAGGTTTTGGGGTATCTTTAGGGGGATTTTGTGGGTTTTTGTGGCATGGCTGGGGTTGAAGGGTTTTGTGCGGGGAACTTTGTTAGAGTTTTCTTTTTCCTCTTTTTTGTGTATGGCCTTAGTCAGAATGTGCCATTTTTAGAGGTTTTAACTAGGAATGGCCCATCCTCATCCATGCATGCGAGTGTTGTCAATTTTTTGAACAAATCCACAAGTGGAGAGGGCTCGTCACAAAATGGTGGTACTCGAATCCCGAAAGTGAATGGATGTTTGGAGAGGAGTCAAGATTGACTGGTTTTGGTGATTCAATCGAACTTTGTAGCGAAGGATGTCAACTACTTGATCAATCATCCTTTAATTTGTTTATAGGGATTCGGGTTTCTCTACCCTTTTTGGAATCTTGGGGTCGACGGACATGGAACCCCGAGGGTGAGATGGAGGTAATATTGGTGGCTAATAACTATTTCATAGTGGTTTTTAATTGCTTGGCTGATCGTAATAAGGCCATTGAGGAGGGGCCCTATTTTTTCAACCAGGTTGGCTTGTTTATAAAGGCATGGCATGTTGGCTTTAATCCTGTAGAGGAATTTCCAACATGTGTTCCTGTCTGGGTGAGACTCCCTTGGTTTCCATTAGAGTTCATGAGGAATGATATTTTACATATGATCGCTTTGTTGCTAGGCAAGTTGATGGGCCCATCACAACAAATATTGGATAAAAGTTAATTTCTTATACTCATATTTGCATTGGAAGAGATTCAAGTAATCCTTGCTAGATTCTTTGGAAATTCATCTTGGATCTACATCATGGATTCAATAGTTGGATTACTAAGCTCTTCCTTTCCAGTGTTGGGTTTGTCATGAATATGGTCACTTGCAGAGGAAGTGTCCTAGGATTAGCCCTACAGGGGTCCCACATAATGTGCCTCCTCGTCAATCACCCAAGATGGACAAAGGGAAATTCAAATATCCTATTTTGGTGGAGGAAGCATATAAAGATGGTTTTATTTCAATAAAGCCTTGCAACAAGGGTAGAGGGCAGAAAAGAACCCTCAAAGATAGACAAGATGATGGGGTTTATAATTGTTTTGATGTGATGGATGATTTTGACCAGCAAAAGGTGAATCCAAATGGGGTGCATCTCAGAGTTGGCAATTTGGAGGTGGATCAGGAGGTAACTAGGGAGGATGATAATTAGGACATTTAGTAGGGTGGACTTTTTGTTGCACAAATGGATTCTGATCTTGATCTTGTGAATTCTTGTGCACTAGGGACAACTGAAAATAATGAGAGGGCTGATCGATCAACCTTGGTTGTGTTTGCTCTCCTGTTGGAGAAGGTGGATTTGGATGCAATGAAAGGAAGTAGAGCCTCACCCACTTTAGGGTTGCAACAAAAGAACATCAAGAAGGGAGCTCTAGAGAAACCTCCCTAGGTGGGGCGGAAGAAAGATCAGGATAAAATTAAATTAATGGGGGGGACTTTAGTGGAATCAAGGTCGGTTAAAACCGTTGATTCTCTCTTCTCCAATTCTCAAAGATGATTGTCCTTTTTGGAATGTAAGGGGCTTGAACAACGTCCCTAGACAAAAAATTGTTCGAGATTTTGTTAGGGGTCATTTGTCAAATATTATTTTTATCTAGGAGTCAAAGTTGTCAATGGAAAGTATGTACAACATGGCTTCCAAATTGTGGTTGAGAAGCCATTGTTAGTATATTGTTGCTCAAGGCAATGTAGGGTGTGTAGCCTGTTTATGGAACCTGATGAAGATTACTCCTCTTTAGTGGATCTCTAAAAGATTTTCAATCTTTGTGGTTGCTTTTAGCTTTAAGTTTGAAGAGATCATATTTTTTTCCAATGTCTATGCCCCAACTGTTTTCTTTTGAAAAAACCCGACTTTGGTCTCATATTTGGTACATTCAGTCCTTAGTTCCCTTATATCTTTGGATCTTGGCTGGGGATTTTAATGCTATTACTAGTTTGGAGGAAAAGAGGGGGGAGTGGAAAGGTTGGAGCCTTCTTCCATTCTTCTTAAAGATAATGTTTTCTCAAATTTGGTGGACATAAAGCCTAGTAATGGTTTGTATACTTGCAGTAAGAGGAGATTTGGTAAGGACTCTATCTCAGACAGATTGGACAGGTTTTTAATGTTGAGCTTTTGGTTAGGCAACAACTAGGCAACTGATTTCAAGATTTTTGAGTGTAGGGGTTCTAATCATTGGTCTATCAAATTTTTTGCTACCATGGTGGGGCCCACAAAGAATCCATCTTTTAAGTTTCAGCTAATGTGGTTGAGGGACCCTCTCATGTAGGATCTTATGATACATTGGTGGAGTAGAGGTAGATTGGCCTATGGCACATCGATGTTTTCCTTTGTCAAAAGATTACAATTTGTCAAGCATCAACTCAAGATAAGGCTGTTGCTTAGTCTTGTTTGGATGCTATCACCCGACATATTAGGGACTATGGTCTTATAGAGGGATCCTGTAGGGAAGGATCGATTGCCTTGAAGGAGCTGAAAGAATGGGAATTGCGCAAGGTGATTTATTGGAAACAAAAGGTCCAAATTGAGTGGCTTCAAGAGAGTGATAGAAATACGACTTTCTTCTTTAATTTTGTCAAGGCCAAAAGGCATGGGGATATGATCTCTTCTCTTGTGTCTTCCTTGGGAAGCTAGTTAACTTCCTTGAGAGATATCTCTAGGGAGGATTCTTTGTATTATTATACTTTGTTCACAAAAGATTCATCCCTTGCGGTAGATGAAGAAAATTGTATTTTGGCATGTATCCCCTCTTTTGTGTCTATGGAAACGAATGAGATGCTTATTAGTTCCATTTCTCAAGATGAATTGGAGGGAATTGTGTTCCAAATGAAGAAAGGGAAAGCCCTTGGTCTTGATGGATTCTTGGAAGAATTCTTTCAAGAATTTTGGGAAATTATAAAATTTGACTTATTGGAGGTGGTTCAAGAATCACAAAGGAGAAAACAGATGTTGAGAGCTATGAATTCTACGTTTCTTGTCCTTATACCCAAGTGAGAAGGGGCTAATTCACCGAACTGGTTTAGGCCCATAGCTCTCTGCAATGTGGCATATAAGATTTACTCCGAGTTGATTGCAGAGAGGCTTAAGTTGTGGATTAACATGCTCATTTTTGAAGAACAAGGGGGATTTAAAGTAGGAAGAAAATTTTTGGATGGGGTGGTCCTTGCTGTTGAGGCCATTCATTCCATGGCGAATTCAAAGAAGAAGGCTATGTTTATCAAATTAGACATGGCCAAAGCTTAATGATTGGGTGAAGTGGTCATTCCTTCAAAAATGCTCTTAACATTTGGATTTGTTGTTGACTGGGTAAACGAGGTGATGAGTTGTGTTACGTCTACCTCTTATTCTATGGTTGTCAATGGTGAGCCTTCAACATGGTTTGGTGCCTGTAGGGGTCTCTAGCAAGGAGATCCTTCGTCACCCCATTTATTTTATGTTATTGGTTGAGGGCTTGGGAAGAGTCATTAAATCTCATGTAAGTTAAGGTTATATTCAAGGTTGGTGTTGGGGCAATGGCCTGCCTTCTTAGTCTCATTTGTAGTTTGTAGATGACACTGCATTGTTGGGAGTTACCAAAACTAGAGAAGCGACTAATTTTAGATGAATGTTGGATATCTCTCTTGTGGCCTTAGGACAGCAGATCAATGAAGGAAAATCCTCCATTTTTTTCTTCAGCACCCCTCCTTTTATTCAACATTGTATTGCTCAGATTCTTAGATTTCAAATTGGTGCTCTTCCTTTGGTGTACCTTAGCATTCCCCTCTCTATTCATTCAGCATATTAATCAAAACCTGAGAATTAGACTCACAAATAATCTTGCACTAGCCAAGAGCACAAGCCCTTTCAAGAGCTAGAAGGATAGCAAGGCCTACCATAAGATTGTTAGTGTGTTGTCCGTTATAGACAAAAAAGAGGAAAAGGACAGTACTAGTACCGTCTCTCCCAATTCCACCAATCCTAGCATGCCCAGGATTTCCCTTGGATGAGCCATCAATATTAATCTTTAGAACACCAAGAGGAGGTGGAGACCATCTACCTTGCCTCTGGGTTTTCCTTCTGTAATGACAGCTACCCCTCTCCAATGAATGCCGCAGGCCATTACCATATAATCCCAACCTCTTCTTCACCTCTTCTTCAGCAATCTCCAAGGGGATATACACCTCACATTTAGCATTCATCGTCTCTTGAACCATGCCAATAGTTCTCTGCCAAAGCTGTTGAACCACCAAATTCCTTCCCTAAAAGATTTTACGATTCCTTTGCAGCCATATCTACCAAAAGATGAACGATGGTCGAATGCTCCACACCACCTGAAGAAAGAAAGCCTTCACCGGAAGCATGAATACAAATAGAAATGTCAGCAACAGCCATACGAATTGGTGTGACAGGAGCCCAACACTAGATCTTAATGCCAAACCATTCTTTGCATTTTTAGAAGGATGAACCATAGTCTAAGATTTAGGGTTAAGAGAACCTGATCTATGAGAGGAAGCAGCAGCCATTTCAGGAGTATTACTATTGGATGTAAAATTGGTGACTGTGACAAAACTCTGAGGAACACTGAAACCAAGTGACAGAAGGTAGGGGAGAGGCAACTCTAGTGGTAGTTTGATTAGGGATGACATATAGAGAATTAGCATATAGCTAGAATATCATGTCACTCAAGAGCAACGAAACTGACATAATGACTTGGGCCGGACACATTTCTGATGATCATTAGGGCAAGATATGTGGATAGTGTAATGATCCTAACAGTTATGGGTAGGTTGATTTTATGTTATGAGTTAGTTGATAGTTATATGTTAATTGACAGTTAGAAGTTAGTTCACATTCTTAAAAATCAGTTGACAAAGAACACTTTAGATTTATTACAGATTTGACCATTAAGAATGAATCATTCCACACTCCTCTCTCTCTCTCTCTCTCTCTCTGTCTCGCTTTATATATATATGTATATGTATATATAATGTTTGCTTTTCTTCTTGTTAAAAACACATGCAACTCTGTTCTGATTGCACGGGTTATACGAAGGTAAATGGCAATGTACTCATCACCTTTGGATCTTTGATGTTAGTGGTAATGCCAAGAGGTTTTTATTTGCTATTGAGATTAGTGTCTTTATATTGGGTTTACTGCTGGCTTTTAGACGATTTATTATTTCAAGAAGATCATTAATATTGTGAGTTTTCAAGACTCTAAGCATAATCTATAGTTTGTCTTCATCAAATTTTTTATGTATACCATTTTCAGTTTGCTGGGAGGTTTTTATAGGAGTATCATACTTTGCTTTGAGATTTATTGATTTCAAATTTCTCCCTCAGGAATGGCTAACATCCAATGAATAAATATTTGATATGTGAGTCCAAAGGACACTGTCTGGACATTTGGTATCTTTCCTTTGCAAATGTCTTGCAAATGTAGGAAGCTATGGTTCTTAGTAATCAAACCTTAATAAAAAATTTGAACATATTAGACAGTCTTTCAGATACTTCAAGTTGATTATTGAGCTTTTTTCATTACCTTTGATGCAGTCTTTTTCTTTCATGTACAATTTCACGCTTCTTCTTCTAAATCTCAACCTTTCAGCTTTAATGTAAATGCTAAATTATCATAACCATTTTAGTCAGATTGTTAAGATTATGTTTTCTTATTTTTCTAGAAGATGGTATAAATATTATTATTACTGATCTGTTGGAAATGTTTCTGGTGTCCACATTTATTCTTCACTGTCTCCAGCAAGAGATTGATCTTCTGAAGGTACTGTACTTTATCCTACATTATAAGTTTCTTAATGCATAATGTTTAGCTTTTCTTCTTTAAAATATGATGAATGTTTTTTGCTATTTTTAACATATATTATTTCATATATTTGATGCGAGAAAATTTTAGTGTTGTGAATGGGCATATTACGGCATGCCATCTAGGTAGTCAGATTAGGATGCTTTTAATATTTTTAAATTAACAATGAAAAGTATGAAGCATTGGATAAAGTATAAACCTTTTGTAGGATTTGCCAATTTTGATAATATACTTTCTTTTGATTGCAGAATTTGAACCATAAAAACATTGTAAAGTATAGGGGTTCCTTTAAGACAAAAACACACTTGTACATAATTCTTGAGTAAGTATCATCTTAAGTTGATTTATGCTGATTGAGATTTTCTGTTAGACATATTCTATCTGTTTTTGTCACTTTTTTTGACTACATTCACTTGAGTAAATGACTGTTGTATACAATGATCAACCATGTAACAGAGCAGATTATATAGGATAAACCTGATTTGCTAATTTCTCTGACTTAGACGAACTCAAGTTCATGTTCTGATCACTTTACTTTGCAGGTATGTTGAAAATGGATCACTTGCCAGCATTATCAAGCCAAATAAGTTTGGAGCTTTTCCTGAATCCCTTGTTGCTGTGTACATTGCACAGGTTTGGCTATTTGAATAGATCCCTGTGTATAATCTGATAGACTCTAAATCCTAGATCTGTTGTGCCCTTTTGGACTCAGTCTGTACAAGATATTAAGTTTCTAGTCCATTTAAGATGTGACCACCTTTTTGCTCATCTGGTGCAGGTTTTGGAAGGCTTGGTTTATCTTCATGAACAAGGTGTCATTCATAGAGATATCAAGGGTGCAAACATCTTGACAACAAAAGAGGTTAGGGCTACACACATTTAGCTACACATGTTTACTCTTGTATGGATGGGCAAACATTTCTTCTATCATTTTTATTAAGAGAAGTAATAAGTCTTATGCATTTCTTCCATCTTTATTTGATTGTTAAACACCCCTTTTGGGGTATCCTTTGGCTTGGATGCCATATCCAAGGGGAATTTTTTCTGTCAAATGCATGATGGATTTGCTAGGTATACCAGCATATAAGTCTGCTAGAAAATAGACCAACATTTTATTTAGACCATAATCCACTGAATTGCAACCAGCTAGATGTCTGTTATAATTGGAGATGATTCATGTGTTGTTGCCTTGGAAAACAATATCTTAGTGGGTTTGTCCTATTCAGAAACTCATCTTGTATTATACCAAGTAACATGATAAATACATCATCTATACAAGAGAAGTAGAAGGAATCTCTTGCTTTATAAAAGCTAACATCTGTGCCTGTGTTCCAAGCAACAGAGAATCAATTTTATTGAACAAGCAAAGTTTGGCTTTGGCAATCATAACCAAGCTGATGGGTGTAGCCTTGGTGAAGCATTAGCCACGCCAGAATTTTTGCTTAAAAGGTCTTGATTAGTAAATATGTGGACAATGCTACTGTTTTCAAGGATTACTGTTGCATGAATAACGATTGAAATTGTAGATGTGAATTGGCTCTGCAAGACATAAAGCATGCCCTAACAGCACCAAACTGTAACATGAAAGTAACAGAATATTTTCAATTCTGCAATATTAGCTTTCTCTTCTGGCAATGCGCTAACTGGTGACTAGAATACAACAATTCTTGAAGATCCTAGAAGATTAAGAAACTGACAGTTGACTCTTAAGCAAGCATCTGACAACAGAGTTTTTGCCTCTGTACAACCTTTTATGTTCAAACTTCCATCTTCCAAAGAGATTATACGTAATAGAATTGAATTGTTGGAACAGTTGCCATGTTTCCAAATCATTACAGTGTGAACAGTAATAGTTCCTTGAAAAAATCTAGTACTGCAATTAGGGAGGCCCAGTGTAATTCTCATTTAGAATTAAATGATTTCCCACCAGTTTTTAAGAGTAGATATCTATCCATTTAATGCATGATACAGAATAGAGATAATCCTGATATCTCTTTAAGTGGCCCAGAAATGTAATTTTGTTTACTATTTGATATATTTAAAGAAGTATTGGAAACTATATGTATGTGGCAATCATTTGTTCTGCCTATTAAAGGTTGCTGGTCAGGGCTGTCTGACTTTGATCTCTCATTTTCAATTGTACAGGGTTTAGTAAAACTTGCTGACTTTGGTGTTGCAACAAAATTAACTGAGGCAGATCTTAATACTCATTCAGTTGTTGGAACACCTTATTGGATGGCTCCTGAGGTGCGTGTCTGAACAGTCTGATAATAAAATAGATTAAAATCTGCTCCTTTTATCTTTTGAAGAATTTATAGTTCAAACTGTGTAGCACACAAACTCTCTTTTCTTAGTAAGATCAGATGCACCGTTGCATTTATTTAAACATGTCTCTTGTAGAAATTATTTTTCCAATAAGTTTTTGAATTTGTAGTGTAAATTTGCAATTATTTGTGTCAAATATATTTGATTCGCATATATAGTAGTCTTTGGCATAGGTTTGCAGACAAAGAAGTCTGGAAGAGGAGAAAGTTTTATTGACTCCTATAGAATAGAATACGGTTGTTTTTCTCTAGTGTTTAATTAATTATACTTTGAATGATGTGTTCTCCGCAAAAATGTAAGTCAGTTTAATATTTCCTTTATATAATTTATTCCTATATCTTAGTCATTTAAAAGTTTTTACATGCTGCATTGAAGTAAAAGACTAAATTCGAGCTATAATATTGCAAAAGCTAGTTAAGTTATTGATCTATTCAGGATCATGCATTTTACATCCTACTTGCCTGAGTTGGTGTGAAGCAACTACTGGTTAGGTTCAAATTACAATGTTCTAGTTGAATTATGTATCTAAATAATAAAACTTGAAAACAAGGAAAACTAATCATTGTTTAGCTTTCAAAATCTGGAGTATGCCTAGATTAAGAATGGGAAATGCTTTCCATTCACATCAGATAATGTTAATTCCATCAGGATATTGATCCTAGACCCTTGATTATGCAGAATTTGGATAAAAATGGAAAAGTGGTGCTGGTCTTATATAACTTGTAAAATATTAAAAATTGAAAGTCAGAAGTGAAGAAGAAAGGGAAACTGCAAACATGTCCTTCATTGTAGTAATTATTGTAAAAGAGAGTTTATGGAAAGGGATATTAACTCTTCCATTTACCTGTGTCAAGTTCAAAAAAGAAGTGCAGGATCATGGAGAATACTTGAGGAACACTCAAGTCATAGCTACCTATGTATGAAGCATTGTAAAATTTATATTGTATTAGTTTTACTGGAGATATTCATGCATCTATTCCTGAGATGATTTTTTATTACCTTTGAGGGTTTTTTCACCTATAAAACTATTTAATAATCTTTATGTGGTTGCTCTATTTTGTTTTACTTTTTTCTGCATACCAAATTTGATTTAATGATAGTCATTTAACTTATGTCCACATTAAATCTAACTTTTAACATTGATGCTCCACATACTAATGGTGTAGGACATGTTGGAAGTTAGATTGTGCAAAAATAAATTAAGTGACATCTGTTAAATCAACATTGTTTGTATAAATTGAATAACACAAAGCAATAGAGCATTTGAAGAGCACACAGGAAATACTGAGAGGGGGGGTGAATCAGTATTTCAGAACTTTTTAAAACTTCAAACCAGATTAATCAAGTAAATCAGAAATCAGAACATTAAGAGCATCATCAAACATCATTAACAAGATAAACGCTAGGGTTACGTGGAAAACCCTTTCTGGTAAAAAACCATGGCGAAATATTGCTTTTATTTATCTCCAAAGGGCACCAACCCTGATTACATATAGTGAGCACCAACCCACCGAGAGCACCAACTCTCCTTCGAAGCACCAACTCCGAATACACCGAAGTACCAACTCCAGTGGCTGAAGCACCAACTCCAGACTACATTTAGTGAGCACCAACTCTCCTTCGAAGCACCAACTCTGAAAACACCAAAGCACCAACTTCAGTGGCTGAAGCACCAACTCCAGACTTTGAATACAAATCTGCAAAACACTGATTCAAGCAATGCCTTCACATGAACTGTGAGTCTCTCAACCACAAACACGCTGTCCAAGACTGCAGAAACTATCTTCACTGAACAGTAAAACTCACTTCACAAACTCTGAAAATATGCTCCAAAGTTTCTCAGATTCACACAGCAGCTTGGAATCAAGACACATCTATCAAACCAAGAACTGTCAAGAGAATAAACAAAGCACCTACAACTTCTCAGAACTCCCTTTCACAGCATACAGAGATAAAACAAAAACTTCTTCTTCTCTACTGTTTTCATTCAATATATAAATAAGCATCAGAATCGCACAGCTTTATATTCTCATAAGAATCGCATCACAGCATACATGGTCTCACTTCCTGGTCTTATCACACCATATCAATTAACACTGACCAACCACCTAGCGATCGTCCCAACGGCATCAGCACCAAATACTCAAATCTCAGCTGCTTCATAAACTAAAAAGGGCTTTTCATCAAAACTTCGTCAGGCTTATACATATTAGACTTGCTCAAAAATGGTATAACCTCAAAAACCTCAAACTATCTCAAATAAGTCAGTCAGTTTACGACATTAGGCTCCACAGAAAAAACCTCTTTTACAGCAAAAAGGAATAGAGCTCACATAACATACAAAACCGGTTCCTCAATTGCACAAGCATAAACTCGTGCGTTCAAATATATCAGCGACCCATTTGAATATTCATGTTCTCTTTTAAAAAAAAAAAAAGAATCCAAGATTCATTCCAGTGGCTATATTCATGCTACTCCAATAACAAACTCCTCCAAAAATAACCGGCGAAACTTATACTACATAGAAAAATCAAACTTCACACATTAGAAACTCCGCTAGGTAAGGTCCGATGTCAATAAAATGAAGCCGTTGCTCAATATTCTCTAAAGCAGCCGCCAGGAATAATTACAATATATTAGAATAGCTGTCTGTTAAATGTGAAGCCGCCAGGGAGAGATTCGATGCCAGAATAAGAAGACACGATGCCACCATCCTCATTTGGCAATGAATGTATTAATACTTCTGCAAAAATGTCTCCATTTTTAATACAATTCCAAATAGCCGACTAAATTTAAATATCAAACCGTCCAAAAAGAAATAAGTCGACAGAAATAGGAGGCACGAGTTAACTGTCCACACCCAGGTTCAAAGCACGGAATAGTAATGCAAAATTATGAGCCGTTGGTCCAAGTAGAAGGAAACCAACAATAGTAAAGTCGAATGATTCTGAGCTGCCCCATATTGGAAAGCATAAATCTCTACCAGAAGTTATTGAGCCAACACATTAATTTCACGTGACTTTCACCAGTGAATAAAAAACTAAAAAGGCATTCAAAGCTGTGTCGCCTCAAAATGAATGAGTATTCGTCGATTCGATGAAGATTGAATGCAACTAACAACATTGGCAATATCACGACCCGGCAAGATGAATTTCGACATTTTGGTCTTCACCTCATATTCACATTAAACTCCACTAAATGCATATATTTCACACGATGAAGATCTGTAGTAAAAATAATATTCGCTGAATATTATAGCCCCTCTATTTCAAAACACATACAATAATTTCTGTAGCCGCCTGTAAAACTTATGAACGAAGTCGATGCCAAAATGGAGGAGCCGCCTCAAGAAATAAAGTCTGAGGACAATAAACCAATTTCAATTTAATTCCTCATAAACTCGTCAGGGTATGCGAATTGAAGCATAGACCACGATAAACTCAAATATAAGTCCCGGCGTTACAAACTCCAGCCCGACAAGAGGCATTTCAGATATGGTCCACGTTATCATAGACTTCGAATACAAGTTGTCAATTTCAGGAAGAGCCTCTTAAAATTGACTAAAGGAAATGATTTCAAATAAAGCCACCTCATCAATAAATCGATACTCTTTTCAAACACTTAGACATGTCTTCAGAATAACTCAGGACATGACACCTGTAAGGCTTATTTAAATCGTTCCAACATTAAGCACTTTTGCAAAAACGATTGGCTTCAGCAGTAACAATAAGAAATCATTAAGTCTCCCAATAAAATTAAACCATCGACCTCTTTTAGCACATATTACTTTTCAAACATGCTGACAAAGAAAGATGACATGGCAGTGTGCTGACAAAGCAAACTAGCTGAAACAACCAGACAAACAAGCAGCTGAAGCAGGCAACTAGACAGCTCAAACGTATCCAAGCAGCTCAAGCAGGCAGCCAGGTAACTGAAGCAAGCAGACACCTAGCTCAACCAAACACCAAGGCAGCTCCAGTAGGCAACCAAGAAGCTCAGGCTGCATAAGCACACAACTAGGTAGCTCAAGCACTTAAGCACACAGCTCAACCTTGAGATCAATGACAAATTTATTCCAACAGCATCAACATAAAGAGTTGCACAAAGATTTTTACAGCGTAAAACCCTAAAGGATAATTACAATTACAAACCACCTCATCCATAGGTGCACGAAAGTCTGGCATACTTCATACTGTAAATTTTTTACAAGGTTCAACAAATAGTTTCTTTTGTTTAGAGTGCTCTAAATATTCCTCAAGTATTCGTCTGAGCTGGACTAGACATAAACATGTGCTCTTGTGGTTCGACATGCTTAAATGAGAGAGAAGAGATCCCCTCAAATATTCTCCTTGAACTGGAGTAGACTTAATCATGTGCTGTTATAAATTCAACACATGTAAATGGGAGAGATAAGATCCCTCTCTATAGACACTTTAGGAGTTTAAACTTATTACTAAAATGATTAATATAGTAAGGATCTTATTTGAAATTCTGTACTTTTAATTTTGTACTTGAGATTTTTGACATGTTAACCGAGTATGATGATTATTTTTACAAGCCAAGTGTAATTTTATTTTCCAATTTTGCACAAGATCAAGGCCACAGGACTAATATATTCTTTGTAGACCTCCTTTTTCATGTTTGATATCCATGCTCATGTAGTTGTAACTGTAGTGAATTTGTCAGATGATTTCTGTATCTCAATATTGTTGATCTGTCTTTTTTGTCATACGGTGAATCTTTTTGGCAATGCAAATTTTTTATCTTATGATTCTTGTTCAAAACCTTTGGGGTAGGAGAAGATTGATAGAACATGTTTATTATTCTGAAATATAACTACTTGCCACTAGTGTCCTCACAACAAAAAGATATAGAAAACAGCTACCAACCAGATGCTTCCTTTATAAACAGTCATAGATGACACATAAGGAAATGTATATGAAAATATAAATGCAATTTGAATTAGTTGATAACAAATGATGGAAATGTGAATACAATCTTCTATCTCAGCCTCCCCTCCACTGGTGTTCTAACTGGCATAAATGATGATACAGCAAATGTGTTACTTGGTACTACCTCCTTAACTCCATCTTGGATGCCTGCCATGTGATGCATAATATATATATCTGCTGCCCTGGAAGTTGGGTATAATAGCGGTTTGTGAAATATTAACATTACAGCCAACTAAGCTCTTACTAGTCTAGCTTCTCTATAATTGCATGTCATGTAGTTATTTTCTTCTTCCAGCTCCACATATTTAAGGAATATTTAGAATCTTGTTCTTGGTGTCTTAACACCCAATTGGGCTCTTTCTGCCACCATAGCTTTCAACTATTGATTTTCTCATTTCAGTTTTGTTATTCTTTTTTAAAAATTGGAAATATCTGAAATAATCTGTTTATTCGCTTTTCACAGTTATACATTTCAGTTTTATGTATGCATTTTTAATTTGATGATCAAAATAGTTCTGTATCTTCCATTATCCAATTCACTCATTCTTTAGAGTATAGACTTTTCCTCTTCCTCTTTTTTCAAATCCTACTCAACCAATGATACCAGCCTTCTCTCACAGCGCAAATCATCTTAATAGAAACAACCTTGAACTGAAACTTCTTGTGATGCTGATCTTCCAATCACTGATCCGAACACATGTAGGCTGGGTTTGCAGCTCCAAGCAGATACCTACTTGTATTTTTAGTGTGTCATCACTGCTGATTTTCAGCTTGCAAATTTTACAACACTTGCAAGTAACTCTGCAAAGCACATGTCATTTATTTGGGATCCATGTGTGCAACAAGACAAAGTTTGGGACTTGAAAGACCACATTTTTCAGAAACTGACCAAGTGACACTTTTTGGGGTGAAGAGTTAATTGGAGCAATTGAAATGATTCACACATCAGTGAAGCAAGGTGCTATTGATGAAGTTCATTAGAGTCATCGGTCCTTAACAATTTTATGTTAGATCTCCTAGTCATTCGCCTAAAATAGTATGCAGCACTCATTTTTTTAATGTTTTTCAAATGCTGGATCACATTAACATGCCCACCAGCATTTTGAAGATTAGCCAAATAGATTTGTCTATAGAGAGAGGTGTGGAAGATAAGGGTAGGAATATTAATGAGACCCCAACACTCCTTGAAACTATAGTTGAACAAATCATTGGACAATATAACTCTGTTTCAGCTATGTTTTTGTTCAGAAAAGTAGAAAACCATCTGGCTGTTAGGATAACCTGGTGCTTCCCAAATGGGGGACATTCCACTTGCAGAGGGGGTATCTTTGGGATGCCTTTTTTTTGGAATGGCGGGGGCACAGTCTGTACCTACCCTCGTGTCCTTAGTGTGTCACCATTTCAAGAAACATTTAAAAAACAGAAAGGATGCATCCTTGGGGTACGCTGCATTTTCCATCACTTAGAATCACTCTAAAAATAGAAAAGCCAGTTGCTCCTGCAGCAACAATTAGAACAAAAAAAAAACAGAATTGAAACAAATTTAAAAGTGTTAAAAAGTTGAATAGACACGTGCTTAAATTAGTAAAGCTAACACTAAATATAGTATCCTAAATTTTAAAAAGCAAATCTATAGCAGTTTTATTGGTTAAACTGGGATGTATTTGTGCCCAGCTAATCCCCTAAACATATGATATTAATGTACCTTTCTTCACTGCTGCTGCACTGGTTGAAAACAGTAACAGCTGAGGTTAACACTCCTTGTTTGCAAGGATGCTATTCTTCACCAAATCCAACTTAGCTCTCAAAATCTCAAACTTTCCTTTTGACAAGGGCTTTGTTAAAATGTTTGCAACCTGCTTATATGAGGATACATATTGAAGAATTACTACACCCTTTTGAACTTCATCTTTGAGAAAATGATAACAAATATCTAAATGCTTATAGCAATCATGATATACTGGATTTTTAGATTAGCTATCAATAATTTTTTCTATCAATTTGAGGAGCTAGATAGACTCACTTCTATCTATAAAAGCTCTTATTTACTTTACTTAGATTGAACTTAATGCAACTTTTGCCTAGTCCTATTCAAATGAGATATCATACTTGACTGCAAGTTGAAACAAAACCTTGAAGGTGTTCTTCCTAGCACTAGCATCAGTTGCCTAGTTTGAATTCACAAAGCCATGGAACATTAATTCTTTGTTTGTAACATGCTTCAATCCATAATGAATTGTGCCCTTCAAATATCAGAGCACATGTTTTGTAGTAGTCTAGTTCTGCAAAGCAAATATCAGGTCTTATATTTATCAAGTCCATGAGAGAACCTATAAACTACTTGTAAACAAAAAGATCGATAAATCTGTTGTCAACTTAAGATTTGGAATCATTGGAGTAGCAAGGGGCTTACAATCCATAATTTGGAATCCCTTAAGTATCTAAAATCTATACTTCCTTGACTTAGGAAGACTTATCTTGTACCTTGCTGCACATCACAAATCAATAAATAGTGCATAAGGCCAATATCTTTCATATCAAATTGAAATGCCAACTACCACTCGCACCATCCTATTAGCTTCTTACTACTTCCCTATTAGAATAAGGTCATCCACATATAGGATTGGAACTAATAGATTAA
The DNA here is from genome assembly GCA_007115665.2 of Sequoiadendron giganteum. NCBI lineage: Eukaryota > Viridiplantae > Streptophyta > Pinopsida > Cupressales > Cupressaceae > Sequoiadendron > Sequoiadendron giganteum. The sequence continues at coordinate 53,843,945 of CM021103.1, forward strand.
ATTTATCAAATATATAATAAAGATTAGGATTTGCAACAATTTTAGTGAAAACCAAAATTTAACAAGTAGTTATCAATATGCGAGTACCAAACAAGAGCTACTTGCTTCAACCAATATAAGACCTTCTCTAGCTTGCATACATGGATTTCTTGCCCATGCACCTTTTATATATATATATATTTTCAATTGAAATGGTGAAAGGAAATAAGCAATCGTATTATTCATGGAGGCAATATATATACAAAAGAGGTGGTTGGAAGAATTATTTAACCAACACTTGAGCAACCACCTGACCAATAGCTATGTTAATAATAACAATGTGATCATTATTAACATTACAATATTAATGATGTAATATTAAAATATTATATGATTATAATATTCCAACAATCCTAGCCTTATTACATCATATGCTCAAGAGAACAAATCAACAAAGTTTGAAAAGCTTTGAACTACACTACTACAAGAGATTTTGTAAATATATCAAGAAGTTGCTCTTGAGTGGAAGAATCTCAAAGTTGGATATTTTGCTATTGGACATGCTTGTGGATGTAGTCACATTGAACCTCAATGTGTTTCAAGTGCCTAAGAAAAATATGATTCTAAACAAGCTTCAATACATACTGATTGTCATAGACCAAAGCTATATAGGTAATGTCTCAGGAACATCCATGCTTGTCAAAATGCGATATTGCATGTTGCCTCACAAATAGCTCCGCTTGCGGCATGATAGTTTTGTTGGCCCCACAGTTGCTGTTGCACCAAAAGATTGACCTGTTAATGCCCGATACAATTGCCAGAGTTAACGGATCCATGGGAGGTGGTTAGTCTACGTCACAAATCCTGAGGGGAGCGCTAACCATTTGCCAACAATCGCTGAGGGGATTCGAACCCAACACCTTTGGCTCTGATACCAATTGTTGGCCCCACAATTGTTGTTGCACCAAAAGATCAACCTGTTAATGCCCAATACAACTGCCAGAGTTAACGGATCCATGAGAGGCGATTAGTCCATGTCACGAACCCCGAGGGGAGCGTTGACCATTTTCCAACAAGTTTGCTTTTGTGAAGGAGTGAGTAACAGTGGTTTGCTTTTTACTCTCGCACGACAACATACCAGATCCTAAAAAGAAAACAAATCTTGAAGTAAACTTCCTGTCATCCACAAAACTCACATAGTTTGCATGTATGTATCCTTGCAAAGAAAAAATTGTTGTCCTCTTGTATTCCATATCATATTCCATTATATCATGAATGTATATTAAAATACACTTTATTGTTGTCCAGTGGGTAACCTTAGGTTCTTGCATAAACCTAGAGGGATAGCTGATAGTATAGTTGATATTGGGCTTGGTGTAGGTTAGGTAAATGAGACTCCCAATCAACTGGCAATAAAGAGTATCATTCACTTGAGGTGATGGATCATTTTGGGTAAGTTGCAATCCTATCTCCATGGGGGTTGACATAGGCTTGCAACCTTCCATTTTGAAATTCTTGAGCAATGTCTTGGCATATTTTATTTGAGAGACAAAAATTTGGTTCTTTTGTTAGCACACTTAAAGTCTAAGATAGTAAAGAGGAGCTTGACATTTGTCATGTAAAATGATTGTTTGAGACCATTATTTGTTCTTGCAATCATTTGTGTAGAACTCTTTGTGATGACCGGATTGTCAACACATACAATGAAAATTAGAATCTCCCACATTACTCTTTGAGGCAAAGATTGGGATTATATGGATTCTTGGTGAATCCATGTTAAAGGAGATGCTCATCAATACTAATGTACCAGGCTCAGGGAGCTTGCTTTAAATCATAGAGGGATTTCACAAGTCTGCACACTTTTCTTGCTAGCTAGGTGTGATATACCCCTCTAATTGAGTCATTTAGGCTTCTTTGAAATCTCCATTAAGAAAGGCACTCTTGACATCCATTTGATGAACTTACCAATCAAACTACGTTGCCATTGTCAAAATCATTTGAATATTCTTGATCTTTACTATGGGTGCAAAAATTTCATCATAGTCAATACCTCCCTTCTAAGCATAGCCCGTAGCCACAAGTTGGGCTTTGTACTTGTTGTGCCACCATTTGCCTTATGTTTGATTCAAAAAACCCATTTGCATCGAATAGCTTTCTTCCTTTAGTCGAAGATTAACAAGTTCCAATGTGTTTTTACACAACAATGTTTGACATTCTACATTTATTGCATCTTTCCAAGGTGGCGACTCAAGAGCTTGTTGCACTATTTCTAGTTGAAAACTTTGAATAATTGTGCACTTTAGAACCAAATTTACTTCCTTACAACAATTGCCTCGAGGCTTTGCTCCAATGTTAGATTTGTTATTGCATTTTCTTTTGTATCCTTCATTGTTGTATAATACTATTTAGGAATCTTTTTGTGTATAGGAGATGAGGATTGTGGTGGAGATAGAGGTGGAAATTGATCCATTGGAAACAAAGTGTTTTCTTGTGCTTTTTCATCAAGTTCCTCATCTCGAGGTTTAGTAATTCTTGTTGTTTGAGAATTGATAGGTGATGGTAAGGAAGAGGTGCTCCATCCTTTTTCCTCATCAAAGACACCACGCTGATGCACATTTTCTTTGTTATTGTATCCATAAGCCAATATCCCTTCGACTCTGAATCGTACCCAAGAAAAATACATTTTAAGGACTTTTCATCCAACTTTGTCCTTTGCACCTTGGAAACATGCATGCAAGTTACACACTCAATCACTTTGATATGTGAAATTAAGGGCTTTTTCTTAGTAGTGTAATTTTTGGCTTTTTCTTAGTCCATGTTTCTTTGGGTCTGATATTTTCAAGCACTTTGGTGGGTGCCCAATTCAACAAGCAAACAACTATATGAATTGCTTTAGCTTAGAATATAGGAGCCAAATCTGCATCCTTTAACATATAGTACAATTATGCCTCTCTGTAACACCATTTTGTTGACACGTGTAGGCTATGGTCAATTGTCTTTTGATCCCATGTTCTGGCAGGTCATGTGAAAAATTTTTACTAGTGAAATGCCCCCCTCGATCAAAGCAGAGGGCTTTGAGAGAGACCATAAAACCTTTTTGCAAGGGCTTGAAATGCTTTGAAGTTCTCAAAAGCTTGATCTTTGTGATTCAAACAATAGACCCACTTATTTCTAGAATAGTCACGCAACAAAAGAAAAAAATATTGATCATTATTATGATTGGTGTCATGGGTTCACACAAATTAGTGTGCACCAACTCCAAGGGACTAGAGGCTTGTGTTTCTGTAGTAGGAAAAGGAGCCCGAAGTTGCTTCTCAACAAGATAATTGGAGCAAAGAACTTTTGTTTTTTGCATGGGGTGAAATTCTCGCACTAGATATCTTTTACTCAATGCAAGAAGTCAGCCGAATTGAGACAGCCAAATCTTCTATGCCAAAGGTAGTGGATGAATTGGTTTTGACTACAAGGTCGTTGTCTTCATGAGTGACATCAAACAAGTTGAAGCATTTGTTTTTGACCACCAAGGCTCAAGCAACAACTTCCCCATTGTGAGTCTTTTCTTGAACAAGACAGAGTTTCTAATCATTATGATAATCAAATTCAACCTTCAAGGTGTGCTCTAGCAATTGCCTCACTTATAAAAGGCTCTTTGTGAGCCTTGAGACGTATAGTGATTTAGAACTTTGGTCAGTTGACAAATACGAGTCTTGAGTGGTAACGAAGTATATCCAATACCTTACACTTCATAGGATGTATGATTACCAAGAGAAACTTGTCCATTTGAAGTTGCTGGGTTGAGGCTGTAGAATCACTCTTGTTCTCCTACCATGTGTTTGGATGCACTATAATCAACATATCATACATGATTGCTAGAAGTGAAAGCTTGATTTTAGCATGCAAGAAATCTTCTTCATCTGAATCACTTGTGGGAGCAACATTGCCATATTGCTTGTTATGCTTTGTCTGCCAATAGGGATTTTTCTGCTCATTCCCTTGAGAATGCTTTTGTGGCTTTTGCTCGCTAGATTCACTAGTTGCAAAGTAATTGTACCAACATTCTTGGTGATTGTTTCCCCTCTTCCCACAAATGATACACTTCTTTTTTCGTGTAGAATAGTTTTCCTATTTGGATTTTGATGAACTTGATGGATCACTTGACATTTAGGTTGCTTTCCCTTCTGTTGAGATGCAAGGGCTTAATTGTCTTGGGAGTTTGAGGTCTTACTATGAATTATCCCTACTTGTTGAATGCGATTCACCAATTCCTTGAAAGATGATTTTTTGCTAGCGACATTAAGACATGTGACAAACACGCAAAACGAAGGGTGTAGTATTCTCAAGACAATGACTACAAGAGAGTCATTTAACAGATTGACCCTTCATGCTTGCAGTGATTCTTGATCTCTTAAGTTCTTCTGATGTTGCAAATGAAGAATTTGTTTTGATTTTTTGTCTCATATATTGAGGTGATCGCAAGTCTCTTTGGCAGTTGTTGCTATTTGAATGTGAGGTTGAACCTCATTAGTAACACTGAACAAGATTATGAGTTTGGCCTTCTTTTGAGAGAATTCGTGTGCAACAAATGTGACTTGGAACTTTTATATACTCCCATCTGCTACATACTTCACTTTGTACAACCACATCGAATCAATCGCTGAGTTATGCTTCTCTATCACGGCATCTCACCATAACTGTTCTGATTTTGCCTCCTTAAAATTAGAGGCTTTGCATCAATGATGGAAGACATTAATTCGACTTAAGTTGGAAAATTCTTAGGTGGATGATTTTCTCTTTCTGAATAAGCCATATAGGCTTTGTAGCCGTTTTAAGGTAGCACTGAGGTATTCACTGCTATTCTAGAACTTTGCTGATTTACGGTTGACACTGTTGTATTTTATTGATTAGAATTTGGAACAACTAGTTCACTTTCATCAACCTCCATGGGAGACTCTTAAGACTTAGAGAACCAAGCATTGCCATCAAATTTCACATCTTGGCTCACTATCATCATTTGTTGTGATGAAACATATATCTTGTAAGCCTTGGAAGTCTCACTGTATTCCAGAAAGACGCCCTTCAAGTTGGAGGGTTCATATTTAGTCCTTTTCTGTTCCAGAGCATTAATGTAAATAGGACTTCCAAACACTTAGAAAGTGAATAATCAGGTTTTGAAAGCTTGTCCTTCTAAGATTTTGTGAGGAAACTTATTTAATATGTGTATAACTCAACTTCATGCTTTTTCCCAAAGAAATATAGGCAAATCTAATTTATGAATCATAGCCCTTTTTGTCTCTATAATGGACTGTTCTTCCTCTGTGTACCTCCATTATGTTGAGGGTTATAAGGTACAGAAAACTCACTCTTGATCCTTGTATCTTTACAATGATAAAGGCATAAAAGTCCTTGGAGATATATTCATTTCCATTGTCAGATTTCAAAACTTTAATCTTCTTTTACTTGTCAAATTTTCCACAATAACTTTAATTTTTAAACTCTTGAAATTTCCCAAATACTTTATCTTTGGTCTTTATGAAATAAATCCATGTTTTTCTTGAAGAATCATCTATCAATATGATTCTTACCAAGGAAGTTGCTGACATAGGTCCACAAACATCTTGATATTTGCTCAATACTATGAAAGACAATCATGATGTGCTTTCCACGTGCACAACCCTTGCATACTCCAGTCTCCTCTACCTTGAAGTAAGGCAATTCATGCACTCCTCTAGAGTGGTAGAGCTCCATGGTGTAAGTGCCCAAGTCTCTTGTGCTAAAACTCACCACAATTTGTCTTCGTCATGTATGAAGGCTTTTTGCTTGATGAAGTCAATCAACCTATAAAGACCTCCCTCTGGCCAATACTTTGCTAGGTTCCTAGCAATGATTTTGATGATAACTTGCTAATCATCAAACTCAATCACACGGATAAAATTTGTTATGGCTAAAATTAAAAATAGATTTCTAGTTAATCTAGAAACATATAACACATCATGAAGTTCATGAAGTTCAAGAACATCATCTAGAAACATATAACATGTCATGAAGTTTGAGAACATCATCTGAAGGCATGCAGAAAAAAATAGTTTCAGTACTTGTAATAGGATATGTAGCATCATCACCAACTCTTATGCCTACTTTTTCCTCTAGAAGTTTGCTGAAACCTGTCATATTGAAGGTCGTGTAGTGGTGCTCCATTGTCTACATACCACCCTATACCAGAAATGGTGTTAGCGGATAAGCATGCCACCATGGAGAAGGTAGTCTCAAGCTTGAATGAAAGCTCACCTGCTACTGAAGCTTCTCTAATCCTTGCAAACTGCTTCTGCTACTTGCCCTTCCCCTTTTTGTTCTCAGGACATTGAGAAGCATAGTGACCATTCTTTTGGCATTTGAAACATGATATGGCTTGAGTCTTTCTTCCCATGTTGAGAAGAATTTGATTCCATCTCTTTACTTTTTGACTCTTCCCAAGTTCTTTCTTGCCACCTTTCTTCATCTTCTCGATGAGGGTTTGGTTTTGATCATTGTCCATTTTGACTATATTAAATTTTAGTCTGGTTTCTTCTTGGATGTAATCATCCCAAACATTCTTGTAAGTGGGAAGCTTCTCATGAGCACAAACAGCTCAAACAAAAATAATCTATGATGGAGAAAACCCATTTAAGGTATGGGCAGCAACTCTTTATCTTCCACCTTTATGCTGATTGCAACAAGCTGTTCACGAGGTTTTGTGATTTCATTAAGTAGGCGGCTATTATCTCTGTGTCACTTATACATGTGGCACTGAGCTTGTTTGTCAACAGTATCTTACATGAGATGTTCACACTTTAATACATAATGGTCAAGGCATCCTACATCTCCTTTGCTGTCTTTTTCTCCGTGCTGTGAAGGAGCTCACTGAATCTAAGATGATTTGTTTTGCATTGGCCAACTTTTTGTTTGTTCAGCAGACTAGATAGCATCAGTAGGAGGTGCATCCTTGCTTTCCATGTGGACCCAAAGGTTAACTTCTTCAAGTAGCAGCTGTAGTTTGCATTTCCAAGGCATAAAGTTGGAAGCACCTTATAAGTTATAGGTGGTAACGTTTTCCAAGATTAATACTAGTCATGTTTGCAACTACTGGAATATTTTGAAACTAAACATATCAAGTAAAAATGAATTAGATCAGCAGCCTTTCACAACTGTAGAACAACACTTCAATCACTGATGCAAATTAGGGCATACAACTTCTCATAGGTCCAGATTACTTCAACCTTGAAGTAAGGGCATTGAAATCTTCTGGCAACTCACACTGTCAGGTAATATCATATTACTTTGCTCTGATACCATGTTAAAATTTAGATTACGGTAAGATATAGTGCATATAAAAAATAATCTGATCAGCAAATTGAAACACTCATTAAAACTGCTGTCTTCCTAGTATATTAATCTGCAAAACAAATCTGCTGAAAGTATAGAAACCAACAAAGAAGATGTAGTGAGAATTATATTATATGCTGTCTGAATATTCTTCTTATCCTGAATTGTCTGTAGTATGTATTCTGTAGTACAAAAGTGAGGATCTTTAAATAGATGTGTGAATTTGGGCTCCCAAAACATAGCAAAAGTACTTTTTAAGGCCAGGGCCTTATCACTTTTATCAGTACTCAGAATCTCTCTAAAAGTAGGAAAGCTATCTGTTCTTGTTCCTAAAATTAATAGGAAAAGCAGAAACAAAACAAACTCCCTAAATTTAATAAAGATAACACAAAACATAGTATCCTAAACTTAGGAAAGTATTGTTAAATGTTTGAACCAGAAAAGCAGAGAAACAAAATTCTGAAACTCAAAATCACACAAGATGAGAACAAAACAAGAATTTTATCCTGGGAAAACCCTCCTTCACGAGGGAGAAAAACCCAGCCACAAATGTATCTCTTGTATATTAAAAAATGAAATAGCAGCAATCAGCTTACAACTTGACCCACAGAAGAATAGCACCTCTCATAGATGCATGCTTACAAAAGAACTCTGTTTTTCTCCTTAATATCAGTTTGCTCTTCAAAAGATAACAACCTGCTGTAGATAGCGAACTCCTCCTTGAAAGAACGACTTTTTTTTTAAGCAAGAATCAATCCTCGAATAAGTAATTGTCATCTCCTAATTATAAGTAAGGAGTGATTACATTTACATGCATAAGGAGACGCATTTACAATTTCCTATTTTAAGGAGGCGTTTCAGATTGCATGTCAGATACACTTGCATGTAGACCTTTTGGAATAATTTGTTTCAGTGAGTCAGCCAACTGACATAATAGCTATTTAAAGAAGATACCTCTGCCGCTAGAAGATACCTCCTGCCGCTAATACATTAACAAGTATGTCCATCTTTAGCTGTTTTATTCAGTAAACATAGGATGCTAAGCAATAGGATGTTTCTGTGCCCAGTTAATTCACTAAACATAGGATATATATGCACGTAGCTTTATTGCTGCTGTGCTAGTTGAAAATAACAGCATCTTAGCAGACTATCTATTTTAGAGAATGTCTCTCACATTTGGTATTAATATTTCTATGGAATTACTGCATGTCCATTTACACTAGAATAACATAGAGGAGTATTTATATATTTAATCTAGAAAATTGTATTGCACAAGAAACTCTTGTAAACTTATGTTCTTATACAAAATGCAATGCATGTTTAGCTAAATCATTCAGGAAGGGTCTTTTCTTAACCTGTTTTAAAAAGAAATCTCTCACTACAATTCAATAGCAATATCTTCTTCTTCTTGAGGAGGTTTTAAAGGGTGCTGCAAAATTCAAGCCCCATCATTGTAACTGCTCTTGAAAATTGAGGCTCTAGAGATTGCAATGGCTGAAAGTTGGCTTCCACCAGTTTGCCTATTGTTTGACAAATATTGCAAGTCTTTACAATCTCAGTATGTTGTTGGCCATTATAACTTAACTAGTGAGATTTTCCTTCCTGCAACCACATGATTGACATATCCACTTGCTTTGACTTGATTTGGTTCCTTCCAAATACGTTCCGCTTCTTCCTTCAAATTTTTGGAGGTTAGAAAAGTTACATACAGTAGGATTTTAATAGGAGAAATACATCCATGCTTGTTTTTACGTTTTTAATATCTTTAAAATCCAAAAATAGCCTGGTTCTAGGTTGAATCTTTTGAGGGAAAAAATCGCATCAGGAGTCAAGCTGAAGAATGAAAATGTCAAGGAGAAGAATGATGAAAATAAAAATCATAATCAATGTTTATGCTTACAAGTTTAAGTGATTAGTACTAGTTTATCTTCTTTGCTTGTATGTTGTGACAATAATTTTTTTTTATGAGCTAATTCTCTCAAAATATTGGTGAAATTTCACCTCTTTGCATGACCTTTCTAGAAGGAAAGGTTTGTTGAGAAGCCTTAAGCTCAGGTGACCTAATATATAATTATAATTTTCCATCTATGTTGTGGCATATTGCTAAAATTTGTGGATTCAAATCAAAGCCACTTGTGAGCTGAGTTATTGTTGAGTCCGAATTTTTCAACTATGAAAGAAATAACATAGTCAAATGATGTGTTTGTACTTTTCATATATTTCTTCAAAACAGTACACAAGGAAACTGAGATTCAACAAACTAATATAGGTTACTTAACATGCCAATATGCAGAACAGGATACTATTGGTATTCCAAATGTGAGTTCAAATGCTGGTTTGCTGTTTAAGGAATTCCATCCTGAAAAAGTCTGATCTCTATGCCTGAAGGGCATCATCTCCAAGCCACAACTGCTAAAGCACAATGTTCAGACAAGGAAAAGAAATGATTTTTTTGGGTCAGATTTCAAGTGTATGTCTTGTCCTCTTACCTGTGCATTATATAACTCAAGCTCTCCTTTTCCCAGCATGCCTCAATCAAAGGCAAGAGATCCCTCAATGTTGGCACTAACTGGTAAAGTTTATTGACAAACATAGATCCTCAAGTTAGACAATTAATTGACAAATCAGTCGCTCAAATCAAGGCATTTCCAAATAGGTAACCATCATAGCCTTTCCTCCAGAGTAGCCGGATACACCCACACCCATCCTTAGGCGCGTGTACCACCGTACTCGTATCTGATAGGGTGCAAATATGCATTGGATACCATATGCACACTTGCCCAAAAATCTTTGATTTTCCAGCCGCACCAGATACAATGTGATTTGATTTTTAAAAATCTGACGTGAGTCTTCCTAAATTAAAAAATAAATTCATTCATGCAATTTTTTTTTGTATAAACAAAACCTACACCAAATGATGAAGACAAATGAAACGTTTTTCTATTTCAGCGACCCATTTTTTGGGTCTTATCCAACACAATTATGTGTCTATATTGCTTTTGAAGTAATGAAAATCTCCTCTAATAACTTAGAAATTTTTGTTAAATATGTGTATATGTTTTTCAGGAATGTCGTATCCAACTGTACCCATATTAGGGGTCTTCAAAAATGGCCGTATTTGCATCTGTATCTATGTCCATGCAACTTTGCTCTCCTCATTTGAAGCGATCCCAAATAGATAACTGATCACGTGTCCACCCTTATTGTAGTCCTTTACCTTCCTTTTTCCAATCTTAACTATCAAATATTAAATGTAATATTAATGGTCATCTTAGCTTTATTTAAGTCTTTAGTTAGCTTTAGTTTGTTTCAGTTAATTGTTTGTCTATCTTTCAGTTTGATTTAGTTAACTCTCCCTAATTTGTAGGGTTTGTAAATTCTATAAGAGCAAGGCTCTTCTTTAATAAAGATAATCTGATTATTTGACAAACTTAACATGGTATTAGAGTGGGAGCTGGTTTGGGTCTGACTCCCTCATAGGAGGGCTCAGGGTTTTTGAGGAAAACTAAATTTTGTCTAAGAATTTTGTGGGTATTTCCTCTCTAAAATTCACGACCTTTCTTTTGCAAAATCGTGGGTGTTTGAAGAAAAAATTGAGGGCCATTTTTACTAAAACAAAATTGCGCCTCTTCTCAACGCTTTTTTTGATGTGTTTTTTCTTTGTGTTTTCAGACGTGATTTTTCTTCATCGCAGGTCTGAGAAGCATGTCTTTTGTGGTTCAAGTCGCGCGCGGGTTTTTGGTTTGCGTTTTTGCAAATTTTTGGTGTTTTTTGGGCACGATTTCTCCTGCTTTTGGCATGCGTTTACAACCAGTCTGGATGCGATTTCTAGTGTATTTTTCTGGGGATTTTTCATGCACGTGTTTTCTAATTAGAGGGTTTTCTTTGTTCTGCCCGCACAACCTCTTTGATTGACGCGTTTTTCTGGGCGACACGTTTTTGAAGCCACGTCCTTTGTTTGCGTCTTGGCCATGATTTGATGGTGCCTTTCTTTGACGAATTGTGCCCTTCTTTTAGTGCTTCAACCTTGGTGTTTTTTTGAAGAAACACGTTTTTCAAATCTTCTGCTCTAATTTAGGGCGCAATTTCTGCTAATTTTGTAGGCACGATTTTGTGGGTGCCATTTTTTGCTTGCAATCAAGGACCAACGACCAGGGTTTCGACCCTTTGAGATATTTTTTGCAATCTGTGTCTTGGGTAGGGCTTTGGAAGGACGCATGAAATTGATGTCATGAGTTTTTTTCTTATTTGTTTCTCTTTAAAAAAATAAAAATTCTGATGGGTTTATAATTTTGTCCCTTTAAAAATTATTGTGGGTTTTTTTAAATTTTTTGAAAAAAGTCATTCTTTGGTTTTTTGCCTTTAAAAATTATTTTGGTTTTTTGAATTTTTCTCTCAAAAAAATCATTGTTGGTTTTCTAATTTTTTCCTTTAAAAAAGTTATGGAGGTGTTTTTTAATATTTTTCTTGAAAAAATTATGGTGGTTTTTAAAATATTTTTTTCTAGATAAAAAAATTCTAGAAAGGTTTTTACCCTTTTTTCCTTAAAAGCGATGTTTTGTATGTTGATCCGTGTCTTGGATTTTGTACTGGGTTTTGTAATTCGCAAAGTTGCGTGGGATTCCTTTGTGGGTTTTTACCCTTTTTCTTTCCGAAAAAACGATGCTTTGTAAAACTTCAGTTTCAGGGTTTTGCGATTTTGTCCTAAAAATCGTGGTTTCTTGCAGTCTGTTCTAGTGCATCATGCTCATCTTCAAAAGTTTGGAGGGTTTGCAGATTTTTTCCTCAAACTCATGGCAGTTGTTTTTTTTTTTTGTTGTCTCTGGCTACAGGGAGGGACAACTTTGTTACCCAACATCAGGTTGGACGTTTTGTAATGATTTTTTGGTTATTTCCAAAAGTTCTGCAGTTTCTAGGAGGGTTGGTGGCAGATTCATCTCAAGAGGCAGAGTTAGTGGTAGGCTCTTGTCGTCAAATTTAGGGGACTTCTTGGTGTAGTTGTACAATGATCATTAAGGGAGGGTATTAAATATTAAATGTAGTATTAATGGTCATCTTAGCTTTATTTAAGTCTTTAGTTAGCTTTAGTTTGTTTCAATTAATTGTTTGTCTATTTTTCAATTTCATTTAGTTAACTCTTTCAGTTACGTTTAGTTAACTCTTTCAATTAACTAAATCTTCTCCCTAATTTGTAGGGTTTGTAAAGTCTATACAAGCAAGGCTCTTCTTTAATAAAGATAATCTGATTATTTGACAAACTTAACACTAACTAATTGAAAGTAACAACAATTCCAACTATGCTACTCCTATGTTGACAATCCATTCACTAATAGTTGTGGATTAGAGAAATGGACCCCACACACCACCATTGTCAAAAATTGGACATAAGAAATCAACGCTTCTTGGAATTGCTTGCCGACAAGCAATATAGTGTTGGATGTTCAAGTATCTATAGTCTTTCCCAAGCACATCATCTATAGGTAGATTCCTCCAATGCTAAGTCATAGGGTTTGTTGAATTTCGACCATGAAGTACAAAATTCGGTGGACTTTAAAACATTACCAAAGGATTGTTGAAATTCATTGAATATTCTTGTAGATAAAGTGTGCTATCATTTTATTAAAATATATTTAAAAAAAACATATTTTAGGGTTTTATTTTGCATTTCCTAGATCTTGTTTGTGTATCTTGCGTGGGTCTGCATTTAGCATTTGCGATGGCCATTCAACCCCCTCCCTCTCTTCCTCAAGAGTAGTTTTCAGTGGATACTTACTATGCGATTAATAAATCACCTATATAGTTCCTAAATGGAGAGACACTCGTTGGATAGAGCATAGAGTGAAGGGAATGGGCATGGTCCAAATCTCTCTTTTCCATCTGCTTCAATAGTAATGGCTCCTTTAGGGGAATCCCTCACCCTTGATAACTCTTGGGCCCTCAGATTTATTATTTTTAATTTATTCTTAATTTATTTATTTTATTATGTTTTTATATATTTTTAATATCATTTATTTATAGTATGCTTTATTTACTTATAATATAAATATAATATAATTTATTTATATATATTAAAATATATAAATATATTAATTTATTCTTAATTTATTTATCCTTCTCCGACTTCCTCTTTTGCTTCAATAGTAATGGCTCCTTTAGGGGAATCCCTCACCCTTGATAACTCTTGGGCCCTCAGATTTATTATTTTTAATTTATTCTTAATTTATTTATTTTATTGTGTTTTTATATATTTTTAATATCATTTATTTATAGTATGCTTTATTTACTTATAATATAAATATAATATAATTTATTTATATATATTAAAATAAAACTTTTATTTTTGATCGATTACATCAGGAATTTTAACGTGTCCTGAGCCAACATGGAGGCCATAATCGGGGGACCTCCTTTCGGCATGAACACAGGTAACAGTCCACTCCCCTGAGCATGGTAGCCTAGTAGTGGCCCAAAACCCGTGAGCACACCAGCACAATAAGGGAATGGGCCTCAAACATGAATGCTTGGCACATGGCATGAACGCCATCAACATCCTCAATGCTGCGGGTCAGGCCTGCGAGCACATTGGATCAACGAAGGTGTAGTGCTTGCGATCACAATAGGCCAATGAAGACTTGAACCATGGTGGCCTCAACAACAATGCCAACACTTAACCATTGCATTGTAAGATGAACCCCAAAAATTTAAGTTGGGGATGTACCCCTAGGTGGGATACAAATTCCCCACTCCACATCCGACGGGTAAATCAAGATACAAGATCTTGGGGGCCCCTCAATTGTTGATACGGTAAAGAGTAATCCTGCAAGGTTTGAACCTTAGTTGTTGGCACTATAGGCTAGAAGCCCCACCATTCCACCAAAGGGTCACCCCCAAAAAAATGAAGCTAGCGATGTACCCCTAGGTGGAATGCAAATGCCCCACTCCACATCCCATGGGTAAATCAAGATAGATGATCTTGGGGACCCCTCAATTGTTGATGTGGTAGAGAGTAACCCCGCGAGGTTTGAACCTTGGTTGTTGGCACTCGAGGGAAGAAGCTCCACCATTTCACCAAAGGGTCACCCCAAATTTAAGTTAGGGATGTACCCCTAGGTGGAATGCAAATGCCCCACTCCACATCCCATAGGTAAATCAAGATACAAGGTCTTGGGGTCCCCTCAATTGTTGATGCGGTAGAGTAATCCCATGAGGTTTGAACTTTGGTTGTTGGTACTTTAGGCAAGAAGCCCCACCATTTCACCAAAGGGTCGCCCCCATATATTAAAATAATAAATTTAAATATATGTGAATGAAATTATATATTTATATTGTATAAAATATATCATATTTATATATTTTTAATATATATATAATATTTATTATATTATGTTTGTATACAAACCCTTACTCGTACTCAGGAAGAATTAAAAAATGCCATATTGATTTATTCTGAGCTTAGTTATTTAGCAATGTCAAACTATAATGATAATTTTGTGGATATATTGCTTATATTTAAAAAAAACAAATTTATATTAGGCGAATTTAATCATGATTTTTTTTTTTCTGAATTCCCTCCCCTTGCCAAACATCATCCGAATTTTGTTGTTGCCAAACATGAACATAAATTCGAACCTTGTGACATAGCTCCAATGGACTAGGATCCCAAACCATTATATGAGAGCAATTATTTGGGACTTGAGAAAATGTAGTTCTATGCCATTTTCCACAAATTATACCCTTTACTATGCCAATCAAATGTTGCTAGCTCAGTGCAATTGCTGCTGACAGTTGAGGCTAACTTTTTTATGATATCTTGATGCATGGCTGCACCCTTGATACATGAAATAGCGGACCTTCAGAAGTCTTCAAACTGCTCAGGATCTTACTCAACAATTTACCCAAACTCACATGGTGATGGCTCTATCTTTGCAAGGATTGGACACTACTAGACACCATTGGAATATCTATTTCAAATATTGAATATTTGCAATCAACATGCAATGCTGATTTCTGGTTGTGTTCATTGATAAAAACATTTTCTTGGTGTGAGATTTCATTGCTACTCCTTCAAAAGTAGGAACATTCAATTTGGTCACCTAAAGCTTCAACTCCTTTTTGTCATCTTTTTAGCTACTATTCAGGCCTTTCCAATTTTGAGGCTTCTTGCCAAGTATCTCCGAGTAATTAACAAAGATACTATAGCTTTGAAATCTTCTGCTTTACTTTGATTCTTGTCAAAGATTGTCTCTATCTCCTCTATAGTGGTTGTCCTAGGTTTAGTTTCTTCATCTTTTTGCAAGAACATGGCTTTGTTAGGCTTTAGAATGGGACAAACTATTGGTTGGTTATTTGGATTTGAGCTTCCCTCTTCATGTGATGTTCAATCTGGATTTGGTTTTTGCATGCTACTTTAAAGCTGCAATGATGGGAGTACTATCTCTCAAGAGCACTTTTGCTCTATCTAAGACCTATTCTTCGGTCTTACTAGGGTATTCTTCTCTACCCTACTCAGAGGTCACTCCTAAGACCCCTATCTCCTTATAGAACTCTCCACCAACTTCAAACACTCACCTTTACTTTCACACCCCTACGAAGCACCTTTTGGATCAACTTTGCCACAACATTCCCCAAGCCATTCTTGGGACTAGGAATAGGTCTTCCAACTATTCCTTGGTTGATTTTACTCCACCCTGATCCATCTTGTTGGATTCCTTCTTCATTTGTCTATCAAATTCATGTAAACCTTGTTTTTAGGCCTTGTAGCCTTTTTGGTCAATTAGGCCTCCTAAAACCAGTGTTCTTGGAATAACTCCAAGACTCCCTTAACCAACCCCCAAACTCTTTAGAGATTCTCTCTATAGACCTCCTAGGCTCTAAGATTTCCTAGGTTTTAGACCTCCTTGGTGTCCGTACATAGGTCTGTCACCAAACCCCTATTTTCAAGGGTTTCTAGGGTATGTGACACTGTCTGGTTTCTTTTACTTCATTGTGTGCTTTAATGACCTCCTCTGCACTTCTCCTTGCATACACATGTCCAAGACACATACCCCTACACCTCTACACCATTGATTGGCACAAAACAATCCGTTAAGCAAGCCCTCTTGTTGCTGTTCTGTTCAAGTACCTAGCTAGAATGCCCCCTGTACTCGCCTAGAGCTTGATGGATTTACTAACTCTCCTGCAAACAAAGACTCCACAGACCATATTTACACTATATACAAGGTCCCCTACTTGATTCCAAGAGGCCATGGAAGTTCAGCCACGAGAATTCAAGTGGGGTGCATCTTTTACAAAACTGGCCTTGAACCGGGCAGTGAAACAGAAGAACACAAGAATTTACAAAACAGTTAACCAGTCGTGCCGAACAACTAAACCAATGCCACACAAAGTAGTCACATGTCACATTAAAGATTCAATGCATTAGTTCAGTCCTTTCAATCCTTTAATTGATTGGATCAAAGCTCTGTTTCAAAAACACAGTAAAAAACTTGTTCTTTCCAAGACACAATCCGTACAACCAACTCTTCCAACTCTTCCAATTGTCAGGTTAGGGTTTGTCTGACCTTATATATCCTATTCCCACATGTTGGGACCCTTAGGTCGGGCTTAGAACAACATAAATGCTTCCCAATGTCTAGGAAGAGTTGTCATGACAACTTTGCAGGATGTCCTAAGCACACAAAACTCAAGACTCTAAACAAACTTGCCACAACACACACACCAAATCAACCTTGGGACTTTATCAAATAGTCCTTATTACCTTGGTGGTTGGCTAGAACCACCTACAAGCCAAAATTTGCTAAGACCTTTCAAAAGACCTTAAGGTGCTCCTGCACCATGCAACTTTTTGTTCTAATAGCTCAATCATTCTATCTTGGCTCCTCTGAACTTCCATAAGTGTAACTCGAAAAAGATTTGCCCACTTTCCTTTTTCAAAATTCCCTCCAAGATTCATTGGCTAGCAAGATTTGAGCTTCGATACCACTCTTGTAACCTAACCTAAATGCACATAGAAAACAACCTACAAATGCCCATGAATACTATTTTTCTAAGTTATCGGAATCGTGGCTTTACCCTGCCGATTTCGGGTACGAGATGTATTAGAATCGGATACCTCCCGGAATCCCCGTGGAATCGGGTAGGGTTCGATATTTGACTGGCAAAAATGTTTCCACCATGCCATTGATGAATCTAGACGTTTTTTTGCATGACGTGATGAATTTGCAGCATTTCCCAGGTGTTTGGCGTAGATTCCAATTTTTTTTCACTTTTGTTGCATCACAAGAAAACACGCCTTAACCCTAGGTCGTATTATTTTGCATGCAACACATTTGTTTTTGAAAGCTCAACTCTTCGTGGACTTTGTTGAAGCTTGTTGCAAGACGAGTGGGCTGGGAGATGATGTGGGTTGCAGGTTCCATGCGACGACGAATTTCTTTGCCAGTTGCAGCTTTGAGCATCGTCTAATCATTTCTAAAGTTATTTATCTTCACAGTTTAAAACTTTAAACAAATGAGTGGGTTGGTTGTAAAATTGTTTTAAAGGTTTATATATTTTAATTTATTATTATTTAAATATTGTGTGGTGTAAATATTAAGAGAAAAACACCTATTAAATTATTTATAATTCAGTAATTTACACCTATATTATTTTATTTATTATTTTAATATAGGTATAAATATTAAATTGAATTATTTTATTTATAGATGTAAATAATAACATTTTATTTGTTTAAATTAAATTATTTTATTTATTATTTTAATATAGGTGTAAATATTAAATTATTATATTATAATCTAATAGTTAATTAATTATTAATTTATTAATTGAAATTTATATTAATAATTTATTTTTAATAATAAATTAATTGTATTCAATATTGTATAATGTATATAGTAATATTATTATGATATTAATTATATTAATATATTGTAAATTTATAATTATACTATTATTCTATGATTTTGTACAGACGTACCCACCCCCCAATTTTTTTTTTGCAGTACCTGTGTACCGTACCCACGCACCTGTACCCATGCCCGTACCCGATTCAGCAACTTAGCTATTTTTGTATATATTTTATATTTCTTCAAAACAATACACAAGAAAGTTGAAATCATGAAACTAACACAACTTACTAAACATACCTATATGCAGAAGTGGACACAATTGGTATTCTAGATGTGGGCCTGAATGCTGGACTGCTGCTTAAGCGTTACCCTCCTCAAGAATCCTGATCTCTATGCTGGAAGGGCTTATGTTCAGCCCATGAAAAAATGATTTTTGTTCTGTCAAATTTCAAGTGTATGCCTTATCCTCTTCCCAGCACATTATATAACTCAAGCTCTCCTTTCCTGGCACACCTCAATCAATTGGAAGACATCCCTCAAATGTTGACAGTAATTGTGCAAGCTAATTGACAAATCTAGCATCTCAAATTGGGCCGAGAACTGACAAATCAATCCCTTAAATTAAGGCAGATGCAAACACCCTTTGTATTACAATTCTAACTAACTGAAAGTAACTACAATTTTAACTATGCTACTCTAATGTCAACAGTCCATTCACTGAATAGTTGTGGATTAGAGAAATGGACCCTGTGCACTGTGATTGTCAAAACAGGAACATTACAGGCAGGGTTGTTACGTTGGTAGTCTTCAGTGTTCACAATGAACTCTCTTGAAGGTTGTGAATGGGAGGAAGATAAAATGGCAGCAATGGTAACATAGAAAATAAAAACCAGAAGTTTGATGGCCTCCTGTCATGATCAAACAACATCAGCTAACATGCTTCCAAACATTCTGTATGAGTTTTACGGATTTTTAAATTATTTTGGTTTTTCTTTTTTGTTGGAAAGTTTGCCAAATTTCGAAGGTTGTGAATGGGAGGAAGAAAAAATTGCAGCAATGGTAACAGAGAAAATAAAAACCAGAAGTTTGATGGCCTCCTGCCATGATCAAACAACACCAGCTAACATGCTTCCACACATTCTATACGAGTTTTACGGATTTTTAAATGATTTTGGTTTTCCTTTTTTGTTGGAAAGTTTGCCAAATTTCAAATTTGTAAGAAGAAATTCACTGAAGTCTGTGACTTAGGTGTTGACAACATGCACCTAAAAATGATTAAATTAGTTATGATTTGATCTATGATTAAATTATTTATGATTCAACCTCTCCAATTTAGGTAAGGATTGAATTGGCTATCATTTCTTTCTTGGAATCTGTTCTATATGTTTGAGGCACACAAAATTTGCAATATGGTTCTTTAAAGAAAACCATAACAAAAACAGACAGTGTGAAATGCTAAAAGATATGATTAAGTAGAATCTCTATTCTACAAATAATCTTTAATAAATTATTAAATTAGTATTAGTAGAGAGGAAATATATTTATGCGAGTATAACTTTATATTATAGAGTAAATGTGGGGTATACATTAGATTAGTCCTTACGATCAAGACAACTAAAGGTTGCAGCAGTTGCCCCTTTCCTAAAAATGCGGCATAGCAAAAATATTGTGTGCTCTTATATCAAATGGAAGCAAGACTTCGTTGTCTGATAATACAGAAGTGTTTGATGTCAAGTATCTGAACAAATTGCAGAACATTGGAATTTATTGGCTTTGAAAGTATTGAACTTGCTGCCTTGTTGATTGCAGGTTATTGAGATGTCAGGAGTAAGTGCTGCATCTGATATATGGAGTGTAGGTTGTACGGTTATAGAGCTTCTCACTTGTGTACCTCCCTATTATGATCTTCAACCAATGCCTGCCCTTTTTCGGATTGTGCAGGTGAATGTTATCTCAGTATTGGTGCTGAATTAGTTACTCTTGGTTGTGTTTGAAATTTACATCTTCTATGAATGATAGGTTTTAGAGCTTAAGTTTTGAAAAAAACTGTAAATTTGTGTCCTTGTTCACATTTTGTAGCTTTTTTGTTCTGGTGGTTACCAAGTTTATGTTACTAAAATATGTTCTAGTAGAAAAGTTCTTGTGCAGTTTAATTATTGAAAGAAATCAGAATGCTAGGCATTTGTTTGATATTTGGAACTTGTATATTTCTTTTTCCTTTGGCATGCTTCAACCTTGAATATTCTTTTCACTCTGCAGGATGAGCATCCTCCCATACCTGAGCATTTGTCACCTGGCATCACAGATTTTCTGCATCAGTGCTTCCGCAAGGTTGTGGAAGTTGGAAGTAGATGAAAATTTCTGATTTCTTTAGGATCTTTTGACTCAATTGATTTCTAGTGCATCTACTTTTGATGTAAACGTAGCAATATGTTCATCAAATTTATGTTCTTTCTAGATTTGTATTTTCACAGAATTGCATTTCCAAAACTATATCAAAAGCTTTATTGGATTCCATTGTGGCCAAGTCTGAGAAGTGTCTTCTGACACTTTATGGAACTGTTCATACTTTTGTGGAAAGTTGAAAATGTTATATCTAACTACAGTATTTTCCCAAGCATTATTGGATTACTCTAAATTTTTTATGCTGTAAGTCCTTTTCCAGGATGCAAAGTTAAGACCCGATGCAAAAACTCTCTTGATGCATCCATGGATACAAAATTCGAGACGTGCTTTACAGTCCTCACTCCAGCGGACAGGTGGACGAATCAGGTATTGTCTTACAATCTGCTAAACAGGAAAATTCATGGCATATGTTGTGAAGCTTTATAATATTGCCTGGTGCTGTGATGGCCATTTTACATATTTAAATAAGTAATCCCAGAGTCCTCAAATGAATCTTCAAACAATGTCAAGTCATCCTATTTACATCTGTGAGTAAACAAAACTCAAGAGATCAATGATCACACTTTGGCAATGTTGGGATTTGGCAAAAGCCTTATATCTTACCCTTCCAACAAGATGTTCACGTCTATTATTCTATGTTAATGTCGAGTCCATTTTTATAAGACTCAAACTATTTAAGTTTTTAAACATTTTCATCAAGTTTACCCCATGGCGTAAGCTGCCTTGTTTAAAAATATACAAGGATAGTGCGCAAGAAGTATAACCGAAACTATGAACGTCAATGCAAAACACACACCACAAGCAACATTGACTCTATAATCTCAATAGCGAAGTACATCAATATATAAGGCCAAGGAGATTTCACAAATGAAGCTTAATGAGTGTGGCAGTTAAGGAAACCATCACCATCCATCCAATGATGAATGATCTATACTAACGAAAAAATTAATGATAGCTGCTCACTAAGACAACCTAGACTTTGACGAAACATATGAATAAAAAGATACTTATGTTGAAACTTACTTAATATCAAATGGTGGTCCACATAATACAAATATAATGCCTCTTTAATTTCCTCAATTAACTTATTATCCATTCCCACCATTTAGACTTGTCAGCTTCCCTGTCAACATTAACTTATTGGAGAGTACTCGACAAGGCTCTCTGATGTTGGTTGCTTGTATTTTAAATCTGATAGTCTAATAGGAAATTTTTGTCATTGACTAACTCTTCTTCTACGCAAACCCCCATCAGGGATGTTCTCATAGTAGTGTTGGGTGTTTATCAATATAATAGTGTTTTGGTTTGTCTAACTCTTTAGCAAAAACATAGTCTGTGGAAATGCCCAGTTCTTTAGTTGATAAGAACTGTGAAATTTGATTCTCGTTCAATTCTGGAATAATTAATTGTGAACTGCATCTCTCATTTGGGTGATGGCTTATTGAATGGAAACTGTAAAATCTACACCCATACCATGGCAACCAAAATTTTCTAGAAATTCATGCAAAAAGCTTAATTTAAAAAAAAAAAGCCTATGACATTGACTTTCCTTGATCATATATGGCCTCACACTTTGTGCCATCACTCATAGGGTCTTGTACAACCGAATATCACATTTGAAAATTTGTGCATGTCCCTGCTTCCTAATCCTCTTGTCCTACTGTTGGTGCTGTATCCCTCTCTCTGAAGCTCGTATAAACCTTTCAAAGAGGTTGATGGCCATATAAATGGTCTGCATGTTAGACAGGTTAACTTGAAATGGCCTGTACATCAGCAAAGTAGGCTTCGATGGATCTGTGAATGATTCTGAATTTTTGTGCTTTCCACCCACCAAACCTATTCTGTGGCTTTTGGTTGTGCTTGTGCAATTTCTGTCTAGAACCTGGATAATGTCTTCTGAAAATTGGACTTAAGATTCTATATAGTTTGAATGTGTTTAATTCCTTTTATTAGTCAACTTCTTTTCTAACCCCTTGGCAATCTTCTTCTTTGACACTGTCTGTATATACAGCAAATTTAATAAGTTTGAAATCTTCGTATTCTCAGACAGCTTCTTCTTAGGTCTGTCACACTGAATGGCTAAAATATTATCAATCTACTACCCAACAGGAAAGATAAAATGGTTGTTGAAAAAAATAGAAACCATCTATAACATTGTCAAAGGTGATGCCAAGGCTTCATTGTCTTTCCTGACAATAGTATCCTCATCTTGGTCTGCACCATGTACTTTGTCTTCTGGCTCAACTTGTTTGTTCAGCCACACACTATGTGTGGTTTCTGGCTCAGGGCCACACCTTCAACCTACCTGACAAAATGCAAAACAATACTGATTTTGCTTGTATACTTCAAGGCTAAAGAATGTTCTTTCTTCCTTTGTGCTTGCTTACTTCTTTGAGGCTAAAGAACATTCTTTCATCCTAATTGCTCTTTTGCACTTGCACATGCCTGCACTTTAATGTCTCTATGCCTTGGATAAAGTTGTTCCAAGGATACACATTCCTTTTCTCTTATGTCATTCTCCGGCTTAGAGAAATTTTAAATTTAATTGTATGTTTTACTAATAATTGAGAGAAATATATTTCTCTCCATTTCTAACTTGCAATATACTCCCTTTTTGGTAGTTACATTGAGGCATATGACTTGGATGCCACTCTCTTTTTGACAGTTACATCGAGGCATATGCCTTTGATGCAACTCCTTTAGTCAATATTGATGGTCTCATAACCATAGACGGCCTCCTTTGGAGTTCGAGTCTTCAGCAAATGGCTGGAGTTATGCTCCAAGTGGTCACCAACTTATGAAAATGCAACACTAACTCACTTACAATACCTTGTACGATACCCTTCTCTACACTAGTTATGGATTTTAACACACATACACATGTTTCATGCATCTCTTTAGCATAGTAGCGAGCGATTATAGATGAAGTGCTAACAACATAGGACAATGATTGTAAACACATCTTGTACTGTGGAGAAACTGAAACCAGGTAAAATCTCCACAAGACTAAGCTTCAAGAGCCCCTTATGTCACTATGTTGCATTTTTTGTTACAAGTGCAACATGCCATAGTGCTTATACAGAGCTCTAGAGCCCCCCTGGTTGATCAGCTTCTTCTTCTAGTACATCTAGGAGATTGGCAGCTCTAAATGTCTTTTGGATACTACTACTTCTTTTATAGACGTAGATAGACTTGTGAGACGATGTCTCTCATAGTTTCTGCCTCAACATAGATCTACCTCCTTGGCATTGTGGTCTTGTTTCTTCTAGACAATGCAATTAGGGACTTCTATTTAACATAGATCTACTTTTTTCCCACCCCCTAGCCATAGGGGCAAATGCACACTAAGCTTTTTCACTAATACAAGGGCCACTTTGCCCTTGGATTTTAGATGTGATCCTACAAGTACACTTCTTGATCCTCCCAAACCTCGGCACTTCCCAATGAGGATTATCAGATATTTTATCCAGGGAAACCCGGGGATGTGTCCCCGCCCCCCTAAAATGGCCCATCCTTGTCCTCGGGACATCTCGGGTACAGGGGGATGGTTGAGGGACGGTCCCCGAGCGTCCTCTTTTTTTTCAAAACTTGGGAAATGTCCCCGAAATGGGGAAACGGTCAACAGGAAAAGGGGGATGGCTGACCGTCCCGGGGATGGCCAAGGGATGCCTGAGACGTCCCCCGACTGTCCCGGGGACGGCTGGCTGTCCACCACATCAAAGCATGGTTAAAACCAAAAAAAAATATGATGAGATTGTCACTCATGAATGATGAACAGTCCTTAACTGGCAATAACAATGGTCAAGTGACCATGCCATAAAGGGCAGTTACCCTGATCACAGAGGGTTGTGAATGAGACTGTTAAAGTCTGTACAAAAGGTAAAGACTGCAATAACAGACAGATCAAGGGCAGAGCTTACCAAGATGAGGACAGTCAAACCTTAGAAAAGATAGTCATAGAAGGTTACATAATGGGTTATAATGAAAACACAAGTAAAAGACCTTTATTGAACCCTCCAAAAATTAAATATGATGTTTATCTGAGCAATGGAGAGGTTAAAAACTATTTGAAACCATTAGAATCCTAAAGTAATTCCAAAGGCATACATGGCAGGCTCTTTAAAGAAGGTGGTTAAATAATTTAGAAAGTATCTAAACTCATCAAGAGGACAGACCATGGACTAAGAGTGGATTCTTTTAAAATGCAAATCTGGAAGTTTCAAAAGCCCTATACTAGTTGTGAAGATGACAGGGGAGAGATCAAAAGGACAGTCCAGTGATGAAAAGGTTTGCAAAGTGACCTCACCACAAGATGACTGTGGTTTGGAACAATGCACAGAGTTTTCAAAGGACTGTCATTAAAGTATTTGACAGTGGGCTAAATATGACTACTGTTTGTCTATTAAAAAAGGCAGTCACTTTGGACAAGTGAGCAGTCAACCATGAAAGGGCAGTCACTTTGGACTAAAGGGACATAGTCTAATGAAGGACAGTTTTGAAGATGAAGGCAAACACAGTGATAAAGTACAGTGACAGATTATTAGAGAGGAACTTTTGATAGTCATGAATGAACAAGGGTTTGTTCGATGACAATATTTTGAGATAGAAGACAGAGTTATTCTTGGGAAAATCATTAGATTGTAATATCTTCTTTATCAGAGGTATGAGTTGATGATTGATAAAGCTTAAAAATATGGCAAATAATTGACAGTAAGGAGAAAAGTATGACAATACTAGAAGGTTTCCTCCAAAGCTTTTGAGGTATTATAACTTAAGGTTCTATAATGTATATTATGCACGCTTTATCCATGTTTTCATATGAATATTTAAAATTTCCCTATATATTTAAATTTTTTCCTATATTTTATATAGCCGTCCCCCCACCGTTGCCAAATTTGGCCTCAAAATCCTGAAACTTGGGGACTTGTCCCACCGTCTCCTGCCGTCCCAGTCTCAGAAACTTGGGGTAACACTGATTTTATCAGTTTCTTCATAGTGATTGACGATGGTACACCATTTCTAGTCTAGATAGAACTCCAGTTTTCCTTAGTGTTTTCTCTTTGGGATTCTTGTTCCCCCTTCTTGGCTATATATACTAGTTTCTTGATCAATTTTGTGGGTGGTTCCTTGTTTCTTATTTTTTTGCTTTTATACTTCCTCTCTGTGGGGCCTTTCTAGGTATCTCTTCCTAGAACTTAATATTGAAAACATCTATACCCTCAAGTCCAATTAACGTACTGTTGGTCATCCATGAGCTTAATATGTTTTCTTTCTTTCTTTTTTACTACACACAAGCTCCCACACAATGTACACCTTAAAATAGTTCCAACACCCAAGAACATATCTCTGCTTTTGGAGTACAAACATGAAATTTCAGAACAATAATTTGCTTCCCCTTGCCTCCAGGCCTCCGCACTTCATATCTGGACCTCCCCAAAACTGAGAAAAGGAAAATAAAATGTCCAAAAATCCAAAGAGACCAAGTGAAACACTTTGAATTCCATCACTGTTTAACAGAATGTTTTCGCTGCTTCCTCCCATGTGAAATTGCTGCCGTATTCTGTGCATTTGTTGTGGTAAACAGTGCATTTGCTGCAGCTGTTTATGCAATTGCCGCCTGTGGAAAATGAGGATTTCAAAATAGAGGAAAAATACTTTGGTTGTCTCAGACAAACCATCACAATGTTCCAGACTGCTGCCAAAATAAAATCAACCAAAGTACAGTCCTCCTGCTGACAAAACCCACTGAAACTAGGCTTCACACTTCATTCTAGGCTCCAGGACTCCAGAAATTGATTGTTAGTGACACATAACCAAAATGGGCCTCGCTTCGACTGTCTGTTTTTTAGATCGTTGAAAAATGCTTAGTTTATCAACAGATGTTTGGGACAGGTCTCAATATTGTAAAAATCAACTCATTGTAGAAAGGAGCATATTAATTTAAGTTTGTATTCAGCAAAGCTTTCAATTTACAAGCTTTGTTCTGACCCAAGATTATTTTTAGGTTAAAATTCTTAGGTAGTAACAAATTTCTTAATTAGAAGATTGATTTTATACTTCATTGTGCCTGTGTTTTTCCTGTATGCTTAGTGTCTTACTATTGATGATATGGTTATGATTAATCATTAAGGAAGCTAATATATCACGTTCAACGTTTCTTGTAATGAGTCCACAGATCTGAAATGGTTCTGGACATGTGTTGTTAATGAAAATATTTTCTGTGACTAATTATATTGCTTTGTACGTAGGAATATACCCCAAGATGTTTCAACAGTTGTGGAGAGAACTATCGAAGATGGGGAAAAGGAAGGAAGACCATCTGCAGAGAATATAAGGAGGGAGCTGTTTGAGTCAGCATTTGTAAGGAATTTACTCTTGGATTATTTAAAAATTAAAATGCTGTATATGCTATTTTTAGCTTGAATACAACAAATATAATTGGAATGCAATGGTTTCCTAGTTTCTATGGAAAGAATTAAATATCAATAATAAATTAGATACACAATATAGATGTGTTGGGAATCATAAACGTAGCCAGTATGATTAACATTTTTTTCACACTGTTCTGCTCATAACGAGTAATAGCTACATTGTAATCTGCTTTCCATTTTATTTTGGATGGTCAGGAAGAAAATACAGTTGCACAATCTGCATTAAAAGATATGAGCACAAATGGATCAATTGATGAAGACAGTGATAGACAAGGGTCACCTTTAACATCTCCAAAACTTTCCACTTTGAGTTCCAGCATTACTGACACTGAGAGTGACCAAGTCTCAGCACAAGAGGCGACATTGGCTATACCTGAAAAACTGTTAATGAATTCTGATTTCTACCTGCCAGGGTTTGCTTCAGAAGAAACACCAAAATGTGCTGCAGAGTCGTTGGTGACAGCGACTTCGTCAAATGCCAAGACTCTGGATGAAATAGCTAAGTGTGAAAAGCAAGACTCTCCAAAATCCAATGGAAATTTGGAGATGAACATAAATTTGCTGTCCACAGAAAGAAATATCTTGGCATCTCATGATTATAAAGCTGTAGCTAATGGGATTAATGTTGACCATCATGAGCAAAAGGCTGTAGAATCTACACTTCCAAAGGTAGGGTTCATTTTTGAAGTATACAGCAATATAATTGTTTATTTTGAACCAAAAGTAATCTTTAATGAATTTGTCTTGGCTCTTTTAATGTATGATATGAACATGACAAATCCATTAGAATGGAAAGCTATGATTGTAGACGTATCTTCTCTGTGCTAAAGATGCATCTAGAACTGCTAATACTGTTGGAAAATGACAGACATGTTTAAGTTTTTAATTTTATAGTTGCAATTTAATTCCAATTATGTTGTACACTGGCCTAAAAATGGTTGAATAAGCATAAGGGCTTCCGTGATACCAATCTGAAATAAACAATTCTTGCAGTTGCATATTGTCTAACTATATAATAGATGTCTCAAATATTGATGTGAAGTTTGCATTGATATTCTATAGTTAACTCATTAATACAAATCTTAATGTATGTACAATTGGTGAAATGAATTATTTTTGCTATCCTATTTAGTCCCTTATAAGAAAAATATGAGTTGCTTTAGAATTGTAACAATTAAATGCTGAATTTGTTATTGGTAGTTGTTTAAATGAATTGAAAGCAAATAAAAACTGGAAACATGCAACAATACTTAACTAACAAAAACAAACCCAACTTGGGGAGACTGTGAAAGAGTGAGACTGAATCTCGTCAGGGGATTATGTTGATGAAATATTTACAAGCCAACTTGCCTTCATGAGCCTCCAAGAATGTTGTGGGATTTGACGAAACTTCTGCAATGCTCTCCTAAGCTTGCCTTTCAAACTTGCTTGTATAACTTACTTCTCTGATCTACTTAGCTATACATAAATTCTATATCTTTGGAACACTGAACTAAGATGGATTGCATGTTCCTTAAAAGTTTTACTTAAAACTCAGTAATTGGATCAAAGACTTTGATTGACAAAAGCCTTTAAAAGACAGAATTCCAAATGTTTGAGCTTTGTTGGATCCATTGGTGCCCGTTATTATGTCTTATTTGGATGGGTTTGGCAGGATATGGAAAAATGTGTATGTCCTTTTTTGTCTGTGTTGGTTTGTCTTGAGGTGAACTTGCTTAACGAGTTCATTTTAAAAGACAGAATTCCAAATGTTTGAGCTTTGTTGGATCCATTGGTGCCCGTTATTATGTCTTATTTGGATGGGTTTGGCAGGATATGGAAAAATGTGTATGTCCTTTTTTGTCTGTGTTGGTTTGTCTTGAGGTGAACTTGCTTAACGAGTTCATTTTAAAGAAAACCTGTCAAATTTTGATTGTTTTCCGGTGCTTATGGTCCCAGGGTGTCGAAATCATCCTAGAGTCTTCTCACATTAATTGTTTTTCCTTGCACTGACCAACATACTCTATTCCTTGATTATGTTATGAGTTATTGGGGTGCCTGAAGTCTTTTAATCTAGTCATACAAACTGGTTAGTGTACTTAGTGGCATCAATTGAAATGAATTCAACATATTTCGTGATTCAGTTTGAATCAAATGCATCAGGCTACCTATTTTATCTTATTTGGATGTGTTTGGATAAATATGAATGTATGCAGATGTCCTTTTTATGCTGTGCAGTTTTGTCTTAAGCTGAGCATGCTTGATGAGTTTACCTTAAGCAAAATCTGTCAAACATTGATTATTTTAAGGTGCTTGAGGTTGCAGGGTGTCTGGATCACCCTTGAGCATTCCTGCATTCTACGTTTATGCTTGCACTGACATGCATACTCTATTCCTTGTGAAATGGTGTCTTAGGAGTGAGTAGGAGTGTCTTAAGTCATTTAAAGTGGTCATACAAAATAGTTAGCATATTTAGTGGTATAAATAGAAATGGACTCAACATATTTCATGATCCAATTTGGATCAAATACATTAGACTAGTGATAATCACTCATATCTGATGGGATGGTTTATCATTGGGGGGTAGATATGGCTAGGTGGTATGTTTTGTCAGCAATATTAATGTTCCCATACTAAATTAACTATTTGGAGAATATTGGCATAAGACTCATAGTGTTTGTAGAAGTTTTTGACATGTGAGAACACAAAACCAAGTTGACAGATTTCAACGACAATTGAAGAGAACCCCAAAGATTTATGGGTAGTCGCAAAAGGCATGGGTCTAGTAATCTTTAAATACGTGTTACCTGTCCTCTATAGGCAGGTCCTAGGGTTGGGTTTGGATCCAGTTTGCTTGTGAGTCCACCTAGGGTTTTATGTTTCGCCTACGGGTCCGTCTTGAGCGAACCTAGGGCAAATTCGGTGGGTACCCATGCCTAGTTGGTGTATTTTGCCATTTAATATTTTTTAACATTTTTTTTGACTTTTGTTGACCAAAAAATGCAATTCACCCCCCAAACCCTTAAACGTGGTATAGAAGACAGCTAAAAGTCAAAAACAAACTTTCTTCTCATATTGTGAATGAAAAACAAAACTATTGTTCGTCATTGTTGAACTATTTTTCTTGCTTGCCATTGCACAAATAGAGTTGAAGATTGATTGGTGAATGTTCCAATGTAGTTGGTTTTCTATTCCTACACAAGAGTTTGTTTGTTGCCAAGGAGATTGTAGAGAAAGATTTCTTCAAAAGAGGTAGTTTTTTTTTCGACAAATGACTATTATTTTGTTTTGGTTTCATTCTTCTAGGAATCTATAACACATGCTTAATTTTAAAAAATGAATTAAGTTGTACATCTATAATTTTGTTTTCATTTGTTTCAATTCTTCAAATTTGTTGTTTATTGAGTTTGTTTGTCTTACATATTACAATGGTGTTTGGTTTTAGCTCTATGAGCCGACCTTGCTTCAAAATAGACCCAAACTCTCCCCTTCGGAAATGTGCTGAAATGGTACAACTTGCAAGTGTTGGGGGCTATGTCTGGATTTGTAGTGAATGTAATGTTAGATATTCAAGCTGAGATAGGTGAGTGAGGCCATTTGTGCAAGATCGCTAGATTCGGCATCAAATTTTGTCCAGGAAAAGATGATAAAGTCATTCCAAAATCACAAGTCTTGGCATATATTGATGAGCAAGTAAAAGTAGATCAAGCAACATGCCGTATATCAAATCATCCTTTGTTAAGGAAAGGATCTCAAGGGATGAAGCCCCTTCCACCACCTTCTAATCTTCAAACTATAGAGAGCCACCCATTTTTGTCCACACCTAAAGAACAACCTATGGCCTATACACATAAGTGGTCAAGGGGACTGTTGGAAATGGCATTCCATAATTAGTCTCGAGAGATTGATGATCAACACATAGTGATATGTGTATGCGAATGGATTGGCATTCAATGTTGTTTGCTCATCATATTGGCAACAAATGGTGAAAACAATTAATGAGGCTCCAAAAGGGTACATGGGCTCGTGTTATGAGAAGGTGGGTAGCACCTTATTGGAAAAAGAGGTGAAGTTTGTAGAGGAGTCCTTGAAGTCCATAAGGGATTCGTGGGCCAAAGCAGGGGTGTCCTTCGTTTCTAATGGATGGAATGATGCAAGAAATCTGCCATTGATCAATGATATTGCAGTGTCCCCTAAAGGGGAAATTTTTTTGAGAGCACTGGATTGTGAAGGGGAGGTGAATGATGGTGCATTTATTGTTAACATTCTTTGTCAAGTCATTGAGGAAGTGGGCCCTTGAAATATGTGCAAGTCATAATAGACAATGCCAAAAATTATAGAGTGGCTAGGTTATTGGTTGAGGAGTGTTATTCACACATTTTTTGAACACCTTGTGCTATCCATTCCCTCAACCTTATAGAACAAAAATTTGGCACCAAAATTGGTTGGATCAAATAAGTCTATCTTGAGGCTGAAGAGATCCAAGTGTTCGTCACCAATCACCATATGTCACAAGGCATATTTAAAATATTCGCAAAATTGGAAATGATGAAGGTAAGTTAAATATGCTTCACTTTAGTAGACTTATTAATTTAATTTTAATTTTAATTTTTGTAAATTAAATTTTTTTAATTTGATTTGCAACTAGGTTGTTGAGACTTGTTGTGCTTCCAACACAATTATGTTGGCATGAATTGTGAAGGTTCGTGAGGCACTTTCTAACATGATCATCAACACAAATTGGTCCATATGGAGGCGATCTAGCACATGAGGGCAGCAAAGGTTAAGCAAACGATCCTATATGGCATCTGCTAGGATCATATTGAGTGTCTCCTTAGTTTCATTGAGCTCATATTGAGCATGATCGCTTATACTAACATGGATAGGCCTTGTTTGGGTGAGATATATGATGGCATTGACTCAATGATTGAGAAGATGAAAGCCATCATAAATGCAAAAGAACATGATCCTATAGAAAATTTCTTCAAACAAGTACACAAAATCATTGAAGAGAGATGTAACAAAATGTATAGTCTACTACATTTTCTTTCCTTTGTGTCGAGTCCCAAATATTAGAGTGCTAAGCTCCTTTTTGTGTGAATAAGAGTTGCCCCATATAGATATGTTGAAGTCAATCAAGGGTACAAGGGAGCACTTCACATGCCCTTCATTGATCCTAACATGTGGGATGCTGTGAGGATTGAGTTCATGGATTTTGCGTACTCCTGTGATTTTAGTATTGATGCTCTTTGGGACAAGTATAAGGTCAATGCTCATAGTTGGTGATACTTCCATGGCCAATCATTCACACCTACAACTCTTGTTATCAAAATTTTATCACAAGTAAGTTTTATAAAAAAAATATTTAATCTTTGAAGTTTTATTTATATTTTAACTTAATAATTTAAATTTTCAATTTTTGTAACTCTTTGCACTCTAATTTTGTCTTAATAGGTTTCTAGTTGATCTGTGTTTGAGAGGAATCAGAGCACATACTCCATACACTTAGTAAAGTGCAATCAACTACACTCATAAAGGCAAAGGACTTGGTGTATGTGTGTTCAAACTTGCGGCTCCTTACACAAAGAATGTGGCTAGAAGGAAGGGGACACAAAGAAGTGGGATATTGAGTTAGAGCATATTGACTTGGATGTGTCCACTTCCCACTTTGCTGCAGTTGATGTTGATGATGAGCCAAATAGTGAGCATGAGAGTGCTAGTTCTAGTGGCATTATTTGTGATTTTTCTAATTTACTAGTACCTACATCATCTAATATGGATGTTGATGATATTTTTGAAAACCCATATGATGGTTTTTGATCAATGATGGTTGATTGTCGACAATTGACATTATTATTGAAGGGAACACAATATATTGAGAGGGGGGGAGGGAGGGTGAATTAGTATATCCATGTCTTTAATTCAACATGAATTACGGTTAGTCACTTCTCCAAACATGAATCGAAATATCTAGTATCAATCAAGCAACACAAATGCACACATCCACACAATGAACACCAGATATACGTGGAAACCCATAATGGGAAAAACCATGGTGAGACGAGTTACTTGGATCTATTGCCCAAATCCAGCCGCACAAAAATAATGAATGAATTACAA
This sequence comes from Sequoiadendron giganteum, assembly GCA_007115665.2. NCBI lineage: Eukaryota > Viridiplantae > Streptophyta > Pinopsida > Cupressales > Cupressaceae > Sequoiadendron > Sequoiadendron giganteum. Next base: position 53,877,066 of record CM021103.1, read on the forward strand.
TCATGAAGGAGGCACCAACCTACCGAAGACACCAATCCCTTGCTTTATTTGTAGACACCAACTTACTAGAGACACCAATTCCCAATACAAAGATCTGAGGACCAACTCAATAAGTAAAACAAAGTCCTACCAGATTACAAAGATAAGGTTTGCGGATCTCAAAAGCTGATCACACAACTCACACTCAATTTGACCTTCCTTCAGATGCTCTCACACACCTTATGGTCTTTTGATTATGGCACACAATGATTGAGAGATGGAACTCCCATTACATCACCCAAATTTACACTTGCCTGCACCAGTTCACTCACACACACTCTCACATACATTCCTAAAAGTATGATGATTAGTCATTATATACACATCCCATTACATTGATATTAATTCATGTTGGCCAAGAGTTCCTTAACACCATCTGCATTTAACCATGTCAACTAAGGTGGACCTAAATTCAAATTTGTATGAAATGTATAGCGGGTAGGTCTTAAATCAAATTTGTTGCCGCCAAAAGAACATGATGTCATGTGCTTCCTTCAAGGACCTTAACCAGGACCTACTTCACCTTCCCACGCTATCTTTGAAGGTCACACGCTACAAGCCACTACCGCACAGTTCCAAAACATCAACTTTGTTAATCAGCACAGTGACCCGTTTGTCACTCCAAACCTTCTATTTGTTGAACATAAATTCCATAAACTTTGGAATAAGATAAAAAATGTGTAGACATACTCTCCATTCAAACCGCAGACCAAAAGTCATATCCAGGAAGGAATACAAATCGAAACATGTTGCCAAAAAAATCTCTCTACCTGGGTAGCTGACCTCAAGCATTCCGGATCAGACTTTCGGATTACTTCTATCAACAAAATAGATACAAGCATGATATTTCAAGCTTACTACAACAGTCTTCTTCGTTGTTCTCAAAATGCTTTGATATGATAGTACGATTACATTTAATTCTCATTGATATTGCTGCCATCACTTCTTTGACATCAATGAGCACTTTTGACATCAAGGACAATACTCCTTTGTCATTACTCCTTTGACATCAAAGACAACATATGTTCAACAATTATTTTTTAACTTTAATATATAACTTGACATTCAAATTTGACTAATATTTGGCTATTAATATGGTGGTTTTGTTTATTATATAATATAAGATGCTATCTGTGGTGTATTTTGAACTTAATTACTGCTGCAAATATGTATATATTTTTGATTTTTATATGCTTTTGTTTGGATGAACCCAAAACGAAACCAGCATCAGATTTGTTTTTGACCGAACCCTTGAACTCTAACCCGTACTAGTACCAGGATTGGTAACTTAGCTTTAAACCTATCTTTTACAAAAGTCTTCGTACTACTTTGATAAATGATGGATTCATATAAATAATTTAATCCTTCACCACACAACTTCCAACTAAAAATTTATGTTAACTGTAACATATTAAATCGTAAATCAATGTAAATTTCAGAAGAAAAGTATAATCATTAGTTTCACATTCTCGCACTGCATATTGTTTGTGAATTTGTAATGTCCCCTTTGGGAATATTCCTAAATTTTGCCCTAAAACCACAATTCCAATCAAAATAAGAATGTAATACATTTAAAGAGTATAAATTTACCAATTCAAATGCCCTTTATAAGATAAATCCTAGTTTAGGTCCTACACACAATATTTGTCACTAGAAATTGACGTTAAATCATAAGCCATGATAACATCTATTTTACTAAACATTACTAGGCATAATGATATCACATAAACATTATTCATATTGAAATCCAATTAAGGCAATAGCCATTCCCAAGTATATTCCTATAATAGTCTCATTAGGAATTCATTTGAAAAGTTTGCAAACCGCGATCTCAAGGTTGGTCACTCTTGTATTGTGAGAGCATGGAAGGTGGGTCACCCTTCCATCCCTCAATTCACCTTGGAGGTTGGCCATCCTCCTTGATCAAGCCCGGAAGCACAGAAGGATTTCTGGTCCATTCCACCTCTCAGCCCATGAGCATGGAAGGTTGGTCGTCCATTCCATCTCTGGGTGGCGTACATGATAAGAGTATGAAGGCTGGTTGTCCTTAATCCCTTGTCAACTTGGAAGGCTGGCCGTCCTTCCTATTTGCAATCCGTTTCTTCTAAATTCAAAATGGACTATCATATAAATCTATTATTACGTATTTATAACAAAGGAAGCATCTACATTACTCACAATGATCAATAATTTATGCAAGTCTCACTATTGTTTGAATACATATATATAGGTCTTTAATTCTACTTATTTCTCAGATTTATCTTTAATAAAAATTGCTGCTAATATTAATTCTTGTTCCGATTTCCAATTCTCTTTTCTGCCTCCTGCTTGATCCCTTCAATGCCTTTTCCCAATGCATTTGTTCTCCCTGATATATCTTCAAATGAGAAGGGGTCACACCCTTTCATTAAGACTATTGTCTTTGCAAGGGATACACCTCTTCATAAATAATCGCTGCCTTGGAGTTCCCTTTATTAATCGCTGTAATTAAACTCTTGATTAATTTTCTTTTGCATGCTTTATGGAATTGCTGCCTAATAACAATCATTAATTAATCTCCATCGATCCCTTTGTTGAATAGCTACTCTTAATATCTCTTTTGTCCAGGATAAATGTCGTGATCTGAAGTTAATAATGCTGCGATTTTTCCTAATATGGCAGGGGCATGACAGAATTATTTTTGGAGTAAGCTCAGCAGGAGTTTCCTATGCAGATTAAATCATAATCATTGTATTTTAGTTAAGACGTGTTGATTAGTACATCATAGTGCTAACTCAAAATGAAATATGATGATACATCAAGAGTCAAGATTGAAGTGAGATTTTTATATATGCAAGCACATAATAAAAAGTAATGAAATGAATCCAGGAAGCTCATTTTGTATCTTCTGCTTCCATACACCTCAAGAATGCTTCATCAACATCAACCTCAAAAGCATTGCGAACATAAATATTATTGTTGGTAGACTCATCTTGACCCACCTAAATGAAGATGCTCAAAGGAACCCTAACTAATCCCTTCCTTATGTCATCAGGCATTCTCAAGATTAACACTTATTCTGTTACTGTTGCACACAAACACTCAAGTATCTTCTGATTCTGAAGACATAATACACCATACATTACAACTTACTTCATTATTTCTATGTGCATTAGTGGAGCCCTTAAGTGTGTTCATATCAAGAAATTGTGTGGAGTATCTTGCCCTCTTCCACATGGTGCATCTTTCCAATGACAACTATAGATGCTGCATTTACCTTGCAATCTTCTATTGGAAAGAATCTGTAAGTACAAACTTTTAGGAACACAATCCAAGGAGTTTGTAGATTTGAAGCCTATAGATTTGCAAGATTGGTGTTTTGTGAACAAGTAACTTTTTTCCTACATTGAATCAGGCAAGTGAATAGAAGTTAGGCAAACAGAAGAGTTCAGCTAAAGAGAGGTTGACAAACAAAGAGAAGTAAAACAAATAGGAGAAGGTAGGCAAAGTGAAGAAGCTCCTATTTTGGGGGACTGCCTAAGGCGCTTGATTTTGGCAAGCTGACTAGAAAATTGATTCGTTTGTTATCAGTCAGCTGTAATGTTCCTCTCGTTGGATGAGCTGTCTTCTATTGCCTTCATCCTCCTTCTATCAACAAGAAGGTTGCTATCACTCACTGCCTTAATTTTGGCTCTCTATAGAAAATCAAAATCAAGCTGTTCACTATGGCCCACCCCACAAATTGATTGAGTTCTATGATTAGTTGAGTGGTTTGCTATTAATCATTCCTAAAGTCTCTTTATTGAGTGTTTGGACAAGAGGTGAAAACTGCAGAGGTAAAAGAAATGTTAATTGAACAAACCCTTGGCATGAGATTTGCAGCACTTAGAGGAGGAAATTACCCAGTTCCAACCACAATTAAATTTTGGTATACAAAGCCAGACCAAGTGCACAACTTTTAAGCCAAGGCAGAGGTTGAAAACTGTTGTCAGCAAGCAAAGGTGGACCCTGATGTTCACTTGTTAGTGAACCAAGGTAGAATCTGATGTTAGTTGTCAGAATGCCATGGCAGCAAAACTGCTTGATGACATCTATCAGAGAGTCAAGAAAGAATTGGGTTGATGCAGTCTGTCAAGACAGTCCTGATGTCAGCGAAGGAGTTCATGACTTAGTGGCTAGACAAATCAGGCTGAGGGTAGTAGCAGGAGGAGGTAATGTCAAGTGATGCTAGTTGTCTTGACAACTAAAGCAAGCTGGTAGTGGTGTAATACCTTATTCGGTGATATGATATCACTTTTTTGAGTTGCCATCAATTTTGATAGTTCAAAGAAATCTATGGGAATAATTTTATCACGAACTTCATTTTGGTGTGATTTTCATGAAAGAAAAACGGTGGAATAATGTTGTATGGAAAATAATTCATGGCATATTGTTTTTGGCAACCACTTTTGGATTAACATTTGTGACAAAGGAGCACCAATTTTGATAAGTATTATAGTAGTCACCCTCTAAATTGTTAATAAGTGTCCAAAGGGATGACAGCAACTTAGAGGAAGGGGTAGATGTAGGTTTTAAAGTAGTAGTGTTTACTGCTCTATCTGATAAATTAAATACATTAATTAATAGAGATGCCAATGCATACCAGATACATATGTAAAATATATCTTTATTCACACATTAAACTATTAAAGAAGAAGACCAGAGATGGTCAGCCAATGATCAAAGTTGATCTGACTAGATCATACTACTCTCCTTGATGATACACAATCTATTTAAAGGACCTGACGGTAGCGTGTTTAAAGGACCCAACAGTTGCTTATAACTACCTGAAGCCAATAACCAATATTATTGAATAAAATAATAGACATTGTACACTGACTACAAGTAGTCCACTTATAATAGTTAAGTTTATATCCTTGGTTTCATCGACACATTCAGTGATCAACTTAACCCTTTTATGGTGCTGTCTCTAATATGGTCAAGAAGCTGTCTTTTGCCTATTCTTCCTAATTCCATATCATCTACTATCTGGATGATATATGTACATGGCATATTGCTGTATGAAAGGATGCCAAAGTGTGATATCTATTTCTGTGAGTTGCTTGCAACTTTTTCTTGTATGTATATGTCTACATTTGTTCTTTGTTCTATTTCTTATACTACAAGAACTAATCATTAGGTTGTAAAATACCAATGAGAAAATTTCCACCTAGATTTGTGTGGAGGTTGTTGAATGCAAGTTCTAGTGTAACAGGAATAGGCAGTAGATGACCATATATTGGAAGGAAATATTATGTACTTGAAATATAATTCAAGAGGCTAGTATTCTAGTATATTTGTACTGAGAACAAGCAGTTAAAACTTTAGAAGGAACTCTATTACATTTCAAAATAGGAAACTTCATTTTTCTTATGTTTGTGATTTTGCTAGTGGATGTGTAGTTGAGTCAGATGTGCTCAAGTTAACAAAATTGAAGAACTTGACAAAAGTGAATCTGATGCAAGTTCTTTGCTCTAATTATGATTGATCACCTAAAGAAACTTGAAACCAAACCCTAACAACCATTGTCAACTCACCAAACAATCTTGTTGACTTGAATTTGTTTCTTTCTTTGGAAGCTTGTAGAATTTAATGTTATGCACCCTAAACCTTGTCAATGAAAAAAGAAATTTACGAGACAAATCATCAATCATGAAGTGCCATGAGTGAAGAGTATAAGGACATGATAAGGTTCCTCATGATGGATGTTGTAGATACTGGCAGAATGAAAACAAGTGTTGACCATTGGAGCCCTTTGACAAAATTTGAATGTGAAACTTGGACTTCTCCATGTGGAGGACACAATTTTTAGTTTAAGGTGCAAGCTTACTTGTGTTTTGCTTGTCACCTTTGACTCTTCATTGATAAGGGGTGCTTTTGAGACATTTGGTGCAACTTTTTATTTTTGACTTGAAACTTGGCTTCTTCCATTGTTTCTCATGACTTGACACTCAAAAGTGACTCCTTTGTCTAAGTGCACTTCAAGAGCCTTGATGTACCTTTCCCACCTTTTCTTATTCCATTAAATATGGATCACTTAGCTCATTTGCAAGCCCTAATGGTCTGAATTTACTATGTCCATGTCTTAGACTACTATTATCTTTCCTACCTCATCTTGATCTTCACCGTTCGTGATGTTGTTGGAAAGCTCCTTTCGTTGACCACTACAAAGACACTAACTTGAAATGATGAAAAAAATCTTCATGATCAAGGGCAAAAGGGATTCATTGATGGCTCCAAACATAAGGAAAATCAAGAATTTGACTTGAAATATGACTCAATACAAAGAGTATTGTATACGTACAACACTTGGCTATTTGGGGACCACGTCACATACTTGGGGCATTGAACTTCTAGAATCTTTGGTTTATCAAGAAAACCAATGTCTTATTATTTGAGCATAAAGTCAAGCTTTTCCTAGATCATCTAAATACAAGAACATCATTTCTGAACAATAATAAATAGAAAACATGACACATTATGGGGGAAAAGAAAACACATTACAACACAATACTCACAACACACAAACAAAATTGTTTATTTACAAGCATGGTTGGTGAGAAACAAGATGGGTTACACAAAGACATTTATAGGTTGAAAAAAGTAGCAGTCCTTCGTTGCAAGTTGCAAATATTAAAGTGGTAGTGTGTAGCCTTGAGAGTCATGAGAAAGACCTATTGTGACACAAGGCTCAGGATGACATTAAAGCTCTTGTGGAGAAAGCATGGGTGGGAATTGAATATTGCTTTGTAGTGCAAGATGAACAGGAAGGACTTCAATAACAATGGGATCCATCCATACCTGCGAAAAATACTCTATGAAAGCTCAATGCCATGGTATATCTTTATTAACAATGGAAACCTCATATTCTGCTTCCTTATCACACCCTTGACATTGTTTATTGTTTGTGATTGAACAGTCTAGCTCAGACTTATTGCAGATTGCTAAATTCTTGGGGCATATCTACTGATGTACGTGCATGAAAAATATTGTGTCTAGAGTTGAATGAGTCTCCTAAAGAAAATCCTCATTGTCATTTAACTGTGAACCGACATTAAGATTTTGAAGAAAAACTTGAACTTCCTGCATTAGACACTCCATCTGCAGGGAAGATATTGACTGTGAAGCTTGAGCAGACTAAAATTCTTCAACCTTGTTATGGGATGATACTTCAAAAGTTCAAACTATCCTTCAAGTGAAGAGAAGAAACAACTTTACTCATCATCACCCCTTACACAGTTAGAGCCTTCTTACATGGTGGTAGGAACTAGAACACAACTTTACTCTTCAAACCATTGCATCCTCTGATCTTCCTTAGATAATAGATTGATGGACAAAAAAGAATCTTTATATTGGACACTACCAAATTTACACAAGTGTGTCATGTTTTCTATCTCAAAAAATCGAGCAGATTGGTGGATTAAGCGAACTATTCAATTCGTTTTCATGATTTGATAAGGGATTTTTGCTATGTGACATTGGTGTCAGGGACGGGGGGACGTTAGAATGGGGGGACAGGTTTCCGGGACATGGGGACAAAGGGGCCTCAATTTGGGGACGACAAAGGGGGGGGGGGGGCGGCGGGGGCTATATATACTATATACTATACATATGGTACCTAAAATGCTAGTTATGAAAAGATGTATAACAAGATACTTGAACATTGAACATTGACAATGAAGTGAATGAACCATTGAACATTGAAGTTTTCAAATTAGAAATTAGAATACTCAATACTACAATGTAACAATTGTCGAATCAGCAAATAGAAGATTTCTATTATATCATATATGATTTTAAAAATTAAAATATTTGATCATAAAGATGATTACAATAAGTAGCATGATATGAATATCAAAACAAGTACAAACTACAAAGTCAAAATGTCAAAATGTAGTGAAGGAGGTAGAGGCCTTTAATCATCCCTCGGGAGGTCGGCAAACTCCTCATCACTGGAACCACTGGACTCCCCAAGGTCAAGATCTGCCAAAGGAACACCAACCAGCCCTAAATCTGAAGCATCCTCATCCTCATCAATCTGTGATGGCTCCTCTGGCTCTACATCCCATCGTGTTGCTGGGCTCTCCTTGTATACATGTGTCCTGCGGTTAGTGATACGCAAGGCACTATGTACAACCACTAGCTTCTCTGCTCTCCTAGAGGTAAGTCTGTTCCTCTTAAGAGAGTGGATGAAGCTATAAGTAGACCAGTTCCTCTCAGAAGCTGAAGAACTACCAAACAAATGGCTAGTGTGGTAGTCAGTGATTTCGGTCCATGACAAGTCCACCACAAAATCGGATCCTCCTGTGCCATAGTTCTTATATACACCTTTGCCGCAGCCTTGTAACCCCTAAGAGCAGCAAATTTTGTCCACTCAGTGCGAATGTTACCAGCAGCTTCAGCATCATACATCCTATCAATGCACTTGAAGAACCCTTCCTTCACCTCATCATCCTGAATCGGTGTAATTCTACCAGGCCTAGGCATGTACCACTTTGGATTCAAAGCATAAGCAGCCATGTGCAAGGGAGTGTTTAGGCAATCCCATCTGCGCTGAATAATAGGTTGAATGTAAACATTGTAGAATGCTAGAGTGGGCTCCTTCTCTCGCACAACTGCCCTCATCTGGCCAAGCATCGAATCAATGCACTCATACACCTCTCCAAGGTTAGGTGCATCCCCATCCCCATATCTGATGACTTGGGCAACTGGTTTAATGATGGCAACAATATATTTTGCATTATTCCAATATCCATCACTCTTCACTATCTCCTTCACCCTCTTCCCCTACTCTGTCTTGGCCCTATCCCACCGATTCCATTCTTGCGTCATAACCATGAGTTGCAGTGGCTCTTGCAACTCAATCATTCTCTCCAAAAGAATGAAATAGGATGCATATCGGGTCTCAATTGGTTTCAAGAACTCCTTCTTCGCGAAGCTCCTAAAGATGGCATGTGAAGTGTGGTGGTTGTAGATATACATCTGCACATCTCTAGCATTGCTGACCACTCCTCTAATCCACTCAATCTTCCCCATGTCCTTGAGTGCATTGTTCATGGCATGCACACAACATGGAGTCCACCAAATATGTTTGTATGCTATCTCAATAAGCCTCCCTGCAGCTCTGCACATATGTGCTGCATCTGTCACTACTTGGACCACATTTTGTGGCCCAATCTCCTCAATGGCTGTCCGAAGGATCTCAAACTGAAAATCAACATCTTTTCGATGCCCTAAACAATCAACCTCCCTGAGAAAGAATGCGCCCTCTAAGCATGTAACTATGACATTGATGAGTGGACAATGCCTAATGTCCGTCCACCCATCCATAACAATGCTGTATTCAGAATCCTCCCAACATGCCCTCATCGTCTCCATCAATGAATTGATCTTGGCATAGTTGTTATCCAAGATCGTTGTCCTCAATTTGTGCTCACCTGGTGGCACATATGATGGTCCTCCCTTCGTCACCATCGACATCATCTCCTTATAATTCGTCACCATCGACATCATCTCCTTATAATAAGGAGATCGAGCTACATGAAATGGGATTCCATTGGCAAAAAAGAACTTGCCAATGGAATCATCTATTTGATCCTTCTGGTGCACATTAAATAAATCAGCTATGGGGTTAGGCTGATTTTGCATCTTGTGTTTCCCTTTGCCCTGTTGCGATTTAGCCATAGCACTATAGGTGGATGAAGGTCCTGAGGCTTCCCTTGACAATGTTCCTGCTCTTTGATGCGATTTGTGAGTAAAAATATGTGGCTGCCTCTGCATATGCTGCTCCTGAATCTGCTGAATAGTCTGAATATGTTGCCTACCAGACAAGGTAGTAGGCATAGGAATTCCCACGTCATCTGGGACACCCCAAAGCTTGTTGAACTCAATTCTGTATTTCAGATTTTTAGGGTCCTTCAAAAAATCACATGCTCCCACACCTTTTCCTGGCCAAAAGAGGAAGTGTGCATTAACTCTGGTGATGCTCCCAAACCAATCATCACCACAAATGTTGCATTTCCATTTTCTCGTACCACCACCTGATGATGTTGGGGCTGTTATTCTTGTTGCAAACTGTTTGAGAGGAGATTTGGGATCATAAGGACCCCTAGCCCACTCTGCCAAAAGTTGGGAGGGGCAATTAGTAGCAACTGGTGCACTAGCTATGGAACTAGTTTGCCCTTCCGGATTTGACCCATGTTCACCCCCCTCATTGTGCTCATCCTCATGCTCAGGTTCATACTCTGATTGGCTTGGATTATGAGAATGAGTTTCCATCTCATCCTCACTCATTTCATGATTGTGGGAGCTCATTTTGACACTGCATTTCACAAAATGAAAAAAAAAATCAATAAACACATAGTTTCAGCCTATGCCCTACTTTTAAATTAAAAAAAAAAAAACTCTATATTTTAAATTTTAAATTGCAAAACAAAATCTAAACTAATTTAGAAAATGAAACAACAAGAATTAGAAATGAAACAAGAAAATGAAACAACAAGAACAAGAACTTAGAATTTAGAAATGAAAATCAGAAAATTCAAAAAACTAAAACAATGAACATTGAAAATCAAAAAATAACAGTGTTCCACGGGGACACATCCCCCCACCCAAAAACCCCGCGTTTCCTAGAGGGGGACGTCTCAAAGACTTGGGGACTTGGGGGGGACGTCCCCCCACTAGCGCCACCATCCCACCACCAGTGTCGTTGTCTCCAAGACACCACTAGGACTTTGAGGATGCTAGGGTGTCCTTAAGACGCGTAGGGGACTCCTAGTTGTCTACAAGATGTATAATTCTTATACTTATACATCTTTTTATAACAATTTTTTTAAGTACTATATGTATTTCAGCACCCAACCACCTCCCCCATCGCCGTCCCCCTGTCGTCCCCCCGTCGCCCCCAAACTTAGACCCTTCGTTCTCGCGTCCCCGAAACATGTCCCTTGCCATCCCCCCGTCCCCGTCCCCGAAACCCCGTGGAACACTGGAAAATAAAAGAAAAAATCAGTTAAAAACCCTACCTTTTGCTTGAAAAATCTCTTCAACAAGCTGAAGAATCTTCCTCCTCTTCTTCTTCTTGCTCCTTGACACTCCTCTTTCACTTGCAATCACTCCTTTCACTCTTCCAATCGCTCTTTCCTCAACTCTTCACTCTTCTTCTTCTTGCTGTAGCAGACAAGTAGAAATGCAAATGTGAATAAAAATGAAGTTAGGAGGGGCTTTTGAAAGCATAGAAGAGTGTAGATGGGCCCCACATGCCCTTAGAGTTTGAATAGAACCAAAAATACATTTTAAAATTGTGTTATTTATTTTTAAAAACGTGCCTTTATGATTGTCCGCCGCGGGAGATGCCTTGGCGTCCCCGAGACGCTCGAGGGACGCCCAGGACGCCAAGACGCTCGAGGGACGCCCAGGCGTCCCCCCTCAGTGTCTTAGAGACGCCGGTGCGTTTCTGCTTCTCTGGCGGCGGGGGAGCAAAATGGTGGTGCCTCCGGAGACGTGGGAACGTCATCCCCACGTCTCTTGGACGTCCCCGTTCCGGGAACGCTAGGGCTTAGGGGCGGGGACGCGTCCCCGTGGTTCACTGGTTTTTTGAGATCACTTTCCAAATTCATTTTAAGAATCATAATTGTTAGTGTACTTCCATTTCATTTTACTTTTTTGTTTCACTCCTTTAAATTTTGATAACTTGGTAGAGCACTTTGGCTTTAGTTTGATGTTATCATAAACAAGTTTTGATTTTCTCTTTTGTTTGAATAATATGGGGAGCCTGACAATACTAAATATGTGTTCTTAGCAGGCTATAACATCAACACCATCTTCAATACTAAGTAAGTTCAGTGATACGGCTGCAGACGGCTCCTTGGAGGACTTATTTGAGGAGCCTCTAGAAAGTCATCAAGAATCAAAAATTGCAGAAGCATCTACCTCAGCTACCACACCTGCTTCTCAGATGAATCTGGGTAGTTCAAATTTAGTTGAGTATGGGAAACATGATCTAGCAGAAAAATTAAGAGAAAGGATGGCTCAGAAGCAAATAGATGGCAGAGGAGAAAGGAAAAATGGAAATGCTTTATTTTCCTTGATGATGGATGTTGTTAAAGAGGACGGCATTGGAATAGGTGGACTTGTAAGTTGTATACCTGCTATCATTAAATTACTTTGCTGGGTTTTATTACAAACTAGTAAATAGCAACTACAATAGTTTTTCCATGGAAATGACTGTAAAACATGGAGGTTGGAAATGCATCATGCCCTTCGGTTTAATGTTTGTGTTCAAATTTCTTTAAACTTCTGTTGCGATCACTGTTGAATTGAGTCTTGTTCCTATCGTTACTTTTATCTGCAGGGCTTTGAGGGAAAAATGGCAGGCAGGGATATTTTCCCTAATCAGGTATTTTCAGTTTTTTTCCCTGTTTCTTTATATCTTTTTTCTTTTATGTTTGTTTCTTTAATTAAAATAAAAAATTTGAGTCATTATAATCCAATTTATATGATATACTAACATGGAGTATGTTACACTGCTGTCACTACATGCAGTACATGTCTGTAACTCTAAATAGGAGAACTGACAAATTCCACTTGCCTTATTCAATTTATACTAGTTTAGAAGAGTCTGTTTAATATTCCTTTTCAATTTCAGCTGGAAGTTGATAATACTTATTTAATAATTAGTATATTCTTTTCTATGACAGTTGCACATTTCTCCTAACAGCTGTTATATTTGTTAGAAAGCCTTCTGGCATCAGTTTTAAAAAGTGATCAAGGACTGGAATGTTACATTTAATCTATAGTGCATTTTCTGCAAAGTATGAGGTTCTGTGCATTTGTTTCTCATTTTTCATTTAGCATCTATAAGGCTGCTCATTCATGAATGCTGGAGAGTGGGGGAGGTGTTGGCAGCGCTATCCTAGGGTAACTGTCTTTGTGAACTCCAAAAACATGGATCAATAACAGCACATAAACTTTTGTCTAATGAATATTTAATCTGTTTCATGATAACTATTTAGCATAAATGTATTTTACATTTTCTTAAACCTCTGGCATTTTGGTTTTGGTTTGAACATGGCTACTAGATAGAATCTTTTTGGTTTAGAGAATCATAGGAAGGTTAGAATGATAATGGAAGCCACTGAATAGGAGGACAGCCTTAAAGTCTCAACAGAGATGATGGTCGGGTGATCATTCAAATCCAGAAGCCAATTAACTCATAGACTTAGTCAAAGCCCCAACATCTGGATTAATTAATTAATTAATCAATTAATTAGTTAGCTAATTGACTTTATCAATTGGCTATTCAATGAATTTAATATGACTGACTTAACCTCATACTGGCTCTTTGTCATAGGCAATATTTATAGTTAGTACCGTTCCTATCTTTTGCTCAAGCATTGGTTTCAAACTTATCCTGTGTGATTGGTTTTGCAGAGACCCAAAATATGAGACAATACACAAGCTAAACATTTGATTCTTATAAGCTCTCACGTGGTAACACATTACAATTGATTATATATATATATATATATATATATATAATCAATTGTAATGTGTTACCACGTGAGAGCTTATATTCATTCTTGTGGGTGATTGATGAATCGAGTCCATGGTTGAAATTAATGGTAATGTTTCAATTTTCAATGCAAATAAGGAAGAAAGCATCAAGCACTATAAGTAGATTCTAGAGATGCTAAGAAAGACTGCCAAAGTAGAATATTGGTTTCTTTTAGTTGAATCTTAATAACATCGAAAATATTTAAGGTTTGAAAACATATTTTATTTAACTTTCATGTCTAAACTATCAAATAGTCCTAGAAATGGGTCATTTATGGGTTTGAAACATTTTAGGTATTATGTACGGTTATACATGTGGAATTGAATAGGTGATATAGGGGCATCATGGCTCAAGGCAAAATCTGCTGCAGCTGGAAACTAGTGCAAGTGTTTTTGAGGGCCAACACAGTAAAAAGGAAGTGTGCAACAGACTAGAGCATCCAGAAGGAGGGGCTGCATGTGCATGACGTTTGGACGTAAGCAAAGAAAAGGAATGCTGCATGAGAGGAGTGCAGAGAAGTAGTATGAAAGGAATGTGCTACTCAGAGGGCACAAGGAGGCAAAGGAAACACACAAGTCTATTGCACAATGTTTGTGTTGAGAGCCCAAAGGAAGACACATTAAGTGAAGTTGGCTAAATATTGTTATGCCCCTAATATTCATCTTCCTAACTGTAATACGCACTTGTGCATGCTTAACCTTAATATTTTCATTTATTAGCTCTAGTTAATTCCTTAGGCTGACCTGATTAGGATGAAGGGGTGCATCCCTACATATTTATGTCTATAAATAAGAGAGATTATAATTTCATATTCTCATATTCTGATTTTTGGAGGTTACCCCCTCAAAGTGGTTTGATATTTTATTATTTTTTTGTCTTTATTTTCAAGAATATCCTAACAAATGGTATCAGTGTAGTGATTTGGGCTAAGAATTTTGTTTTCACAATAACTTACAAACCATTGCAAATTGAGTGTGATTTTTTCAGCATTTTGAGTAAAATACCTAAGGAAGCAATAGTAAAAAGTTTAGCTTTCTATGATTGGTTTTGAGCGATTTATTGTGATTTTATGTTTTATTATTAAATTGTTGTATGGCCTGCAATTTTTTCGGATTTTTTAAATATTTGGGAAGCTCGTGAAAAATTAGGGAGGGTTAGTTCCTTATGGTTTCTAACTAGAGGCAAAATAAATGCCGTAAAATAGTGGTCAAAGTTTGGCCAAAGGAGGGACATCGAATTTGGTTATAGCTCATTTTAAGAACTTTATTATTACAACTTGCACTAGATACCTCTCTTCCCCATCTAATAAAAAAACTAGAGTTCAAAAAACAAACACATTAGAAGCAATGCAATCTTTTGAATTAGAGAAATTTTCTACATTTATTGAATCTAGTGACTCTCTTTACTATTCATCATTTAAAGTGAAGGGAAAATTTTCACCAAGATGTGAAACAATGGTAAATCTGTAAATCTTATCAAGGATAATCTTTTTGATCCATTTGCAACATCTTTAAATGAGGGTTTAGATAGGTTTAACGAAACTATTGTTGGAATTGAAACCCCAAGAAAACCACTTGGGTGGGTACGACACCAATAGACAAAATCAAGAAATAGGGCAACCTTTTCAAGGTCGAAAATTGAACCTTCCAAAAATAGATATTCGTAAGTTTGATGGGACATATGTAACTTAATGGATAAGTCTTGTGGAACAATATATTAAGCATCATAATACTCTAGAGAATGCAATGGTTGACTAGTGGATGTTGATGGACAAGTAAGGGTAGGTACTTGGTTCAAAGGAATTTACTAATAATTTAGCAATCCACTATGAGCAAAGGAATTTACCAATGACTTAGCAATCCACTACAAGCAACCATGGAAGGGAAGCTAGATCATCCAATTAACAAATTCAAAACAAATAGGGTCTATTGCTGAATATAACGTTGAGCATGTGAGTTTGGCAATCTAAATGTAGGATGTGACACCTTATCAAAGGCTGCAATTCTACATCAATGGACTTTATGACCGAATTAAGCATATTTTTCATTTGTTGAACCCTTGTATAATTGGGAAAGCAATGCATATTGAGCAATGGAAATTTGCCACTAGAAAGTTCATGCAAGGTCAAAACAAAGGATGGAGAGACAAGAATGTGACTAATTCTGTTGACAAAAATGTGACAAGTTTTTAATCCAAGACAAATTACTAAGCTCCATTCTCAACAAGAGGTAGAGAAAAGAGAAGAAGGTACATGCTGGCATCATGATAGAAAATGGTCTAGAGGTCATAAGTGTGCCAATAGTGAGAAAAGACTAATGGTTTTTGGGAATGAGGTTGAAGAAGAGGAAGAAGTAGCTACAAGAATCAAATGTGGAACTTGAGCATGCAAATTCTAAGGAGGGAGAAAACCTCATGCATTGAGTGGGATAATCACACCACAAACACTTAAAATTGTTGGTTACATAAAAAAACATAAGGTGACAATGTTGATTGATATAGATAGTACAAAACTTTATTAATAGAAGATTGACTAATGAATTCAGTTGTTTCATGTATCCAGTTTGTATGTTCTAGGTCATGATAACCAATGGGAAACAACTCTTGTGGTGGGAAATGCTATCATATAAAACTTTGACTGGTAAACTATCAACTAGATTCACAAATGATTGCCATTCCTATTGGGAGATCATATGAAGTTTTGGGTGTGAAATAGTTGGGTATAGTGTGCTTCAATTTTCAGGACCTATTGATAGTTTTCAATACAAATGGACAAAAGTATGAATTTGTAGGAATGCAATTGTCACCAAGCCAAATTATAAGCTCTCATAGGTTGGAGTAATTACTTAAAAAAGGATTGCATGGCATAGTGGCACAACTACAATTTTGAGAAGCACAAGATTTGAAAAATCAAGATTCTCTAGAGTTTTAAGAGTTCATTCAACATCATCAGTGGGTTTTTCAAGAACTTAAGGGTCTCCTTGCAGTTAGATACCATGACCATGCCATTGAATTAATAAGAGAAATTTTTCCTCCTGACACTAGACCTTATTGCTATCCATATGAAAATAAGTTTGAAATTGAAAAATTGGTCAAGTTGTAACACTACTTTTCCCCAAATATAAAGCTGGATATATTTAATATATTAGAGTTAATTTCTATATGGCAGCGGATTTATTATTGTTATTATTTAAGTTTTAAATATTGTGAAGTATATCTATTATTTAAATCCAAATGTATGAAGTGGTTATTTATCGATGTTATCTATCTTAATACTTAAGCACATTAAGATTGCCAATATATATATTATTCTTCGAACAATATGAGTATGATCAAAAGAAGCAAATAACATCATAAAAGAATTTAATTGAATCAAATCCATCTCATTCATAATTCAAAATATCTTTAAATAAGTTCAATACTCATTTGAATTATAACACTTGGAAAGGTCATTCTCACTGTAGGAAGATTTTAGTGGTATTGGCTTTCGCTATGGCACACTTCGGAAAACCTGTGTAAAAATGCAGCATGTGCTTATGCACCATGCAAATGCATAAAAGCCCTGGCTAGAACACTCTGTACCCCGAGTTGGATACACGTTGTGTGCCCCCTCCTTTAATTTCAATTAGCTCACCAAACAACTTTAGTCTTCCTTGAATGATCTCCATTTCCTTTCCAAGTCTCACTTAAATGACTTATGTAAGCCTTAAGGGTTGGTTTTCAAACCATCACACCCTTTCACAAAGGTTGCCATTAATTATTATTTCATAAATATAAGTATTTCTCTCTTTTAAAAGAGTTTTCTTAAATACTCTTCTTCTATGTCCATTTTAACCAAAGGATAATAGTATCCGTTATTTTCCATCTCTTTTGAATGCTTTCATCACTTTATTTTCACTTTAGGGAAAAAGTTTCATAACACAAGGAAATGTTGGATTCAAGCATTGTTCATCCCAACAAAAAAGCATAGTCATTTTTGGTGGTTATGATTAAAAAGAAAGATGAATCATAGAGAACGTGACTAGATTATAGGGAGCTCAACAATATCACTCTCAAAATAAGTTTTCTATTCCTGTTATTGATGAATTACTAGATGAATTGAATGGTGGATAGTTTGTACTAAGATTTTAGTTTAGGTTATCATCAAATTGAAATAAAGGAGGAGAATGTACATAAGACTACCTTTAAAACACATGAGGGTCATTATAGATTCTTAGTAATGCCATTTGGTCTCACTAATGCTCCATCAACTTTTCAAAGCCTCACGAATTCAATGTTTCACCCATTTCTTTAGAAATTTGTATTGGTATCCTTTGAAGTTTGATGACATCCTCATCTATAGCAAAACATGGGAAGAACATTTGCAACATCTAGAGAAGGTATTATAGGAATTGGAAGGTGATCAACTCTATGCAAAAAAAAATCAAATGTGTCTTTGGATTAAAGGAAGTGAAATATTTAGAACATGTGGTGTCACATGAAGGTGTTAAGCCCCACCCTAAGAAGATTGCAATTGTAAAAGAGTGGTCGACTTCAAAAATATCAAATGTTTGAGAGGATTCTTGGTTCTAATAGAATACTAAGAAGTTTTGTTCACAAATATGCCCACATAGCAGCACCTTTAACAACATTGTTGAAGAATTATTTTTTTCCATGGTTAGAGTGAGCCACCCAAGTATTTCAACAACTAAAAGAAGTGGCAAGTTCCACTCTTGTGTTAGCTACTCCAAACTTCTCCAAGACATTTATAGTATGAATGTTATGCTTCTAGACATGACATTGGGGTAGTATTGGTGCAAAAAGTCTCTTGGCATTTTAGAGTAGATAACTCAAAGGAAAGAACTTGGTAAGGCCTACATATGAGAAATAAATGTTACCTATAACTCATGCAATCAACCAATGGCATCAATATGTAATGTGAAGGTATTTCAAAGTCAAATCATGAAGTTCAAATTTTTTTTGGAGCAATGATTGCCTTAGGAGGAGCAACGAAAATGGGTCACGAAGATGCTAGGGTATGACTTTGAAAGTATTTACAAAAAGGTAAGGAGAATACTGCTTCTAATGCCCTTCCTTGATAGGAAGAAGAGGAAGCAACAATTTGTGCTATTTTTTTATTTAACTTGAATGGGTAGAAGTTGCATGAGAAGAGTGGCAACATGATCCTCTAACAAAGAAGATAATTGAACAACTTCAACAAGCTTATCTTGTTTAGATAAGTATGCTTGGAAAGGAGATTCCTTATGGTACAAAGGTAGGCCCTTTTTATGTGAAAATTCTTCATTGAAATATAGCATATTGTCTCATATGCATCACTCACCAATAGGATTGTGTCGCCATAAATTGTCACCCTTGACAATTTCACACCATGTTTGCTCCCCTTTAAGTTATTGGACCTAATTGAGCATTAAATTTCCTAAATTATGCATTCCACAACTCATTTTAAACAATTACCGGCAAATTGCAAGTATAAAACAAATGCTCTCATTTTATACTTTGCCCTTGACTCCTTAAGTTTCGACACTGGTGCCTAGGGTGCGTATGCCCCTCTGTTTTGGCTCCAAATTCAAATATGTCGATGTCGGCATTTTATTATTTGAATTTCAAATATCCAAAGTCGGCTATCAAGATTTAATTTTTCGGGAAATTAGAATAATTGCATATAAACACTTATTTATTGCATCATTTAAAATCATCTATGAAATTATTGGAGAAATTATTATCAAGAGCATTATCAAGCAAGTCAAGAGCAGAATTTTAATGATTTATTGCAACAATTCAAGATCCAAACATCATGTCAAAGTGTATGTGAGTGTGTTCATGTCTTATGTTTTCATATTGTTTGTGCAGACTAATCCTTGTAGGTCTCCAAGCAATTCAAGCAAGTCAAGCAATTCAAACAAATCAAGCAAGCAATATCCAATCCTTGAGGAGATGTGTATGATTTCAATCCTTCAAAGAAGCCATTGAAGGGTGGTGAGTTGCATTACTTTGTGGATTCATCATTCCTTCCTATCATTTATCCTTTTATCATTGATACTGCCATTGTGGAAGTTGAAACACTAACACAGGGTTTGACCAAGGCATGCCCCTAAATGGCACAATCTTTTTTCTCTCTTTGAATGCGCAAGTTTCAGGTTTGAAGAAGATTGAAGGAAGTTTGAAGATCAATTATTCATTATTGCAATTGAAACCCTACACGTTGACAACTCATGGAAACTCAGTTACAAAATTATCCGACTGTGATCCGATATTGCGACAAGCGGGAAACAAAAGCTCTGATCCGACACCAAAGGACTGCGAAAACATATTTGAATTTTCCCTACAAAGACAATGGTGCATGGGGTGCCTATGTCCAACATTTTCAGCTCCAAGTTTATATCACGGGTGCACAGTGTCATGCTCAGTTCGTTTTTTTAGTTTGTTTCTATTTGTGATTTCTCAGATCTGTTGTATTTGCATCATTTTATTTCATCCTTGGGTCACTTCCAGGTTTGGTCCAGGGTTGGTTGACTCGCCTTTGAGGTTGTAAGTCAATCATATACCTTGTCCAAATCCAATCAAATCCTCATAACATCCCAGTCTGCACATTTCAAATGAAATTAAGGTGTCCAAACCCAAGAGTGAAAGCTCTAAGGTTTCCCTTTCCCCTTGTTTCAAGGACATTTAGGGTTTTTAAAGGCCTATCATTGTATAAAGAAAGATGTCTTTTGGGAAGGTCATGAGGGGGATGTAAAGAAATTTGTGGCCAAATGTTTGTTATTCCAACAAAATAGAGGTGAAATGGTAAAAATCCCTAGACCTCTTACAACCATTAGGCATATCGACACAATGTCGAGAGGAAATGTGAATGGACTTCATTACTAGTTTGTCAAAGTCAAATAAGCTTGATGTGATTTTGGTTGTCATGGGTAGAGTCTCTAAGTCTACACATTTTTGTGGACCCTCTCATCCATTTCAAGCTAGTAATGTGGAAAAAGTATTCATAGAAAAGGTACAAAAACTCCATGCTATTCTGAAAATCATTGTGATATATCGTGACCCTATCTTCACTAGGATCATTCAATTGAAGACTTTCCCTCCCAAATTCTATAGAAGGAGGCGTTGGGGCTCATGGTTGTTGATGTTGAAGAATCATATCATTATGGTGTCGGATTTGCTATGTTTCTCCATAATCTATGAGGACGAAATCCCTCATAGGTTTCTAGTTTTAGAATTGAAAGATATTCCCTAGCTAGATTGGTGTGATTCTAGCTAGGAGTTACCATTGGTGTTGATTGAAGTTTTCAGTTTTAGCTTTCAATATGGAGTATTTTGATGTGTTTTAAATTGCAAATATTTTGAGAATGTTGATGGTAGATTTAATGTGCTGTTGAGGGCTTCCATTGTAGGTCGTACCATTCACCTGTAGCTGGCCGTACCACTTGTGTGGATTGAGGAAACTCCTTATTGTCATTTGTTATTAGTTTGAGAAAGTGTTATGGTGATTTCCCTTTAGGTCGTACACATTTAAGGAGAGTATCAATTGTTGTTTTATCCGTACTTCACTCCAATTGGGTTGTACCATGAGCATGTCTGCCTAACGCTAGTTGTGTGAACCTAGTTGGACAGGACTGGGACGAGGGGCTTTGGGACAACAAACTGGTAACTTAGGTTACAACCATTCAAGCATGAGAAGAAAGCTAGAATAGGTCAATACATATGGCGCAAAAGGAAAGGGTTTGAGAAGGAAAGCCAAAGGGAAGGCCACTTGTGTGTGGACCTTCATGATTGGTGGATAACATAGATAGTGCTAAAGAGTGAGGAAGGTCACTTGTGTGTGGACCATGTATAGAGGAGCCAAGAAACTCATGAGTGTAGGAGTATAATTAGCACTTAGTTCATAGGTAATATCTAACCATATTTTTGTTCCAAGTAAATAAATAAAAGTTATTTATTGTTCATTGCTCGATATTTGGTTGTCTTGCTATGTGTGTGGGGATGTGTTTTTGTGATTGTGGGTTTGCGTACCATAGATTCACCTTGAAATCACCTAGGCATGCAAAATGGACGTTGACACTTATTCATTTCAAAACAATGTATTAGCCCTCAAGTTTGACTTTTCAATGTGAAAAGCTAACCCTAAGCCCTAAATTGAACCTCAAAGAGTCTAAACAACCAAAAACACAAGACAAACACATTTACCTCATTTTAAAGTGTAAAACACACAAACCAAATACACTTGCCTCACTCTGATTCTTGCTTTTAATTGCATCTCAAGTGCTGAATTTTGATCATTGAAGGGTCCAAAGAGGTTGGATTGCTCTTCCTATGTGTGCGTAGGAGCCCATTTTCTACTTATGAGATGTGGGGGAAGGTTGTAACTCCTAAACCGTAACTCAATAGGTTTTTAGTTTGTCTTCATCTAAGTGGAAGTGGAATACATATTCGATCATCCACTCTATGAAGCCAACTAATTAGCATAAAAAAAAGGTACAGTTTATGTGTATTCCAACTTGCATTTTATTTCACACAAGAAAATTGATTACAAGGAAGAGCAACAAGTTGTGGAATTTAGACCCAAAGTGACCTAACTTGAATGTTGTCGTTGCTCAACAATCTTCTTTTTTTAGATGAGATAGGTAGCCAACATAATTTTAGTGGTAGTGCTAGTGCCACTCTTGTGGTTCTTCTAGTGTACCCCCATCATGTCATGTCAATAGTAATGATAATCCTCTTTATGAAGAGTAATATGATGGTGAATTATGATTTTATTATTTTAATAATGACTATGTATCATGAGATTTGACCTTCACAAATTGGTATAGACTTTGGTGTAATATTTTTTTGTTATTCTGTTTATTCTATTCATGTTATGTGGTTATCTGTACTTTAGCCCTATTTTAAGGCTCATGTGTGTGTGTGTGTGTGTTTTTTTTGTTTGTATAAACACACCTAGGATATACCCAACCCCAATTGTTCTGTCATACTTTGTAATGACACCTTCTCAACCCTAGTTAGTTAGAGGATTGTTAGCCTATTTCTTGAGTTCCCGTGGGCTAATTGGTAAGGCAAGGGGGACTCCAAAGTTCTTGGAGGATGTAGTTTCAAAGTTACAAGGTTTTTATTCATGGCAATGAGCTCTGTTGGCAATATTTGTTAGAATATTATATTCTCTATTATTAATGGTCAATAATATACTGTTGCTACAATAGTCAGTAGTTGAGGTAGTTAGACATCTTAAATGTCGACAATCATCTACCTCCTCTTTATATTGTAATAAGATCCTTTGTTAATTCAAGCAATTTCTAGCCCAAAATTGTTTCATGGTATCAGAGCAGTTCTGAGCTTGTCTCCCTCACGGGAGGGATCAGGATTCTGGGAGGGCTCTATTTTCTAGGCATTTTTCTTAAGTTTGTAATTCATGAAAAAAATTCATGTGAGACTTTGTGAAATTCGTGGGGCTTGTTTGTAGAAGATTTTGAGGGTTTCTGTTTAAAAAATTTCGTGAGTTTTTTCTCACTAAAATTGACATTCTTTCTGCAATTTTCGTAGGGCTTCTTGTCTGGGAAATTCAATGTTTTTTTTTCCCTAAGCCCGTGCTAGAAGCTCTTTGTCTGCATCGGGATTCTTCCTGCGTTTTTTGACAATCCGTGTTCCTTTTTGCGCGGGTTCCTGAGCTTGTTTTTTGTGCGGGTTTCTATTCTTTGTGGCCGCACGACCTCTTGAAGGCATTTTGTTCTTCCCTGCCGCGATTTGCTTTTGTCAGGGCACGTTTTTTCTCTTGTTGAATTTTGGGAATTGATTTTCGTCACTTCTTGCCCGTGATTTTTTTTGCTTTTGGCGCGAGTCGTTCTTCCTCTTAGAAACACATTTTTTGCAACCCTTAAACCCGTGTCTGCTCATGTTGAAGGTTCTCCCGCACGACATCATTTTTTTCGCGACAGGAGGATTTCTGGGCGTGCCCGCGACGAACGTGAGCGAATGTGTTTTTTTGCCACGTTTTCTGGGTGTGCGACCAAGGTCCTGAACAAACTTGCGACAGATCTTCTTCCTGGTTCGTACATTTTTGGGCGCCTTTGTTTGACGCGTTTTGTTTCAGCACCTGCTTCTACCCGCGTTTTTGCTTTCGTCTTCAGTTCCTTCATGTGGAAATCGCGACTCTCTTTCACTACGTTTTTAGGTCTGAAAGAGTCCGAGTTGGAGATGAAGGTCGTGCCTGAGAAAGACATGTCGGATGAGCTTCATTCATAGTAGCTTCTAGGGTTTTTTAAATTAATTTTTCCCTTATTAAATTTTTTTTTTTGGCTTTTGGGTTTTTTAAAATATTTTTTCCCTTATAAAATAATGTCTTTCTGGGTTTTTAAATATTTTGTCTCGACAACAAAAAAATTTTGTTTGGGTGGTTTTTTTCCCTTAAAAAATTGTAATCCGGTGGGTTTATAATTTTGTCCTTTTAAAAAATTATTCTGGTTTTCATAATTTTTTCCCTTAAAAAATTCCAAGAGGGTTTACAATTTTTTCCTCAAAAATTAGGAGTTTTTCCTGTATACCCTAGTCGGGGTTTCTGTTGTTCGGGAGGGCTCTCTGGTATCTGGTTTTTACCGTTTTTTTCCGAAAAAAACGATGATTTGTAATTTGGGTTTGGCGATTCTTTCCTCAAAAATCATGGTTGGTTGCAGTTTGTATTGGTCGCACTTGGAGTTGCTGGGGCAAACATCTGCACCACTGACTTCTTGCAGTCTGTTCTCGGGCGTCATGCTCCTCTGCAAAAGTTTCGATGGTTTGCCAATTTCTCCTCAAAATCGTGTCCGTTGTTCTCGGTGTGTCTCTCGTTTCAGGGAGGAACAACTCTGTTATCCAACATCAGGGTGGACATTTTGTAATGACTTTTGGTCAGCAATTCTGCAGTTTCTAGGAGGGTTGGTGGCAGACTCATCTCGATGGCAGAGTCAGTGGCAGGCTCTTGTCTCTTGTTGCAGAGCATTCTAAAGAAGGGGGCAGCCTTCTCTGTTTTTTCTGGACGTTTTTTTGGTTCTCTTGGTCATTCACATTCTGTAGATCCAGGGAGGGTCTCCATAGCAGCAGAGTGTTTTGAAGAATTAGTGACCAATCGCCCTGCAAATTGTTTTCTGTAGGCTAGTTAGTAGATTGACCATTAAGGGAGGGTGTTAGAATATTATATTCTCTATTATTAATGGTCAATAATATATTGTTGCTACAGTAGTCAGTAGTTGAGGTACTTAGACATCTTAAATGTCTACAGTCATCTACCTCCTCTCTATATTGTAATCAGATCCTTTGTTAATTCAAGCAATTTCTAGCCCAAAATTGTTTCAATATTGATCTAAATGACACTCTTCAAAGTGCTTTTTGAAACATGAGGTGTTCTCTAAACTTCTTGGAGAGATCATCTATTTATAGTAAGTCACCAAATTGACTCCTATCATTATCCTATTGCTTCAATATCATCGTAGTGTAATCAAATTTGGATTTTGACGTGTTGTAGTACTTTCCGCAACTTGGGGTGAAATAATTTAATTATTCACTTAAGTTTATAATGTTTTATTGTTATTTTGATAAATTAATTATAATATCTTTTCGGAAAGGCATTTTTATCCCCCATTTGGATGCTTAGGAGGAATAAGGGGCCTTTGCACATGAAAAAGGTTATTATTATTATAAAAAGGCATTTTGGTGGAAAATCAAGCTATTTAATTATTTTAAATTGAAGATTTTTCCTCCCAAATTCTTTATAAGTAGGCGTTGGGGCTCATTGTTGTTGATGTTGAAGAATCTTATCATTATATTGCCGTTTTTACTCTGGTTCTCCATAATCATTGAGGACGAAATCCCTCATAGATTTCTAGTTTTGGAATTTAAAGTTATTCCCTAACTAGGTTGGTGTGATTCTAGCCAAGAGTCATCATTGGTGCTGATTGAAGTTTTCAGTTTTGGCTTTCAATATGGAGTATTTTGATGTGTTTTTAAATTGCAAATATTTTGAGAATGTTGATGGTAGATTTGATGTGCTGTTGAGGGCTTCCATTGTAGGCCGTACCATTCACTTGTAGCTGGCCGTACCACTTGCATGGATTGAGGAAACTCCTTATTGTCATCTATTATCAGTTTGAGCAAGTGTTATGGTGATTTCCTTTTAGGCCGTACACATTTAAGGAGAGTATCAATTGCTATTTGATCTGTACTTCACTCTAGCTGGGTCATACCATGAGCATGTGTGCCTAAAGGTAGGCGTGTGAACCTGCTCTCAAGCGCTGCCTTTGGAGGGGTTATTCATTGATGACATGGGGCACTTTGACCATAGTAGTCTATCTACATTTTTTTGGAGGTGAACTTTAGAGTTTGGAGTGCCTTTAAGGAGGCCGTACCACTGCTGTGACTAGCTGCAATATGAAGCTTTAGACCTGCAATTGTCTAATATACCTTTTCAATATGATGATACATGCTTTCCATAAAGTTGGTGTGAGCTGGGGCTGCTGTTTGAGTGTTAATCCAATTGGTGGTCATTTTGGTATGTTGGAAGTGATTGGGTGAAGTTTCCCAGTCATTGTCTCAATGTCCAGACCGTTACAGCGAAGTTTCAGACCTGTACCAGTCATCTATTTGCCATATTCTTGAGGTATATTTCTTATTTCAATGATGGGTGGTTAGTTTTCTAAGTTGTGATTCTTTGGGTGTGTTTCAATCAGTTTCATTCCATGATAATATGTTGTAACAACATATATATCTTGGTTTGGAAAGACTTGTTTGAGCTATCATTGTAACAGTGGGTGGTAGTACCAGTAGTGACCTTGCTTTGGCTATTCATTATTACTCACCCCATTGAAGAAGTGGCTCTTGTTACTCATCCCACTGAATAAGTGGCTCTTTGGTACTCACTCACCACTGAAAATTGGAAGAGTTTCTTTACTTGTACTCACTCACCACTGAAAATTGGAAGAGTTTCTTTACTTGTACTCACTCACCACTGAAAAGTGGAAGAGCTTGCTTTACATTCCATTATTGTATAAGCTTTCCCATTGAAAAGTGGAAGTTCCTAGCTAACCCCATTGGATAAGTGGATGTTGCTTTCAGCTGTTTACTTCATGTAATTTTGTAATCTTGTACACTATATGTTCTCACCTTGCCCACACTAGGAACTTGGTGATCAAATATTGGAAAGGAAGTTGCTAAGAACTTCATTCTGTTTTGAGCTAACAAATTTCAAAAAAAAATTGAGGTGAATTATTACAATGGTATCGGAGTGAGATCTTGCTAGCTTGTGCCTTTAATGCTTGTTATGTAGCTGAAAATTCTCTATGAGTGATAGAGAACTTTGATATTATAACAAAGAGCAAAAAAAACAAATATTTCAAAGACCAGAAACTCCAATTGAGGATATGTTTTCAGAAGTCCTAAGAGTCCATTAGATTCCTCAAGAAGAAAAGAGGGATTACCGACCTGACGTACAAGCTTTGCTTACTAAGCGAAGAAAGGTTTTTAGTGGCATACCACTTGGAAGACTGCCTGAAAGAGGCATTAAACACATGATAAAGTTGTTGGAGGGTGCCAAGCCCGTCATCACCACCCGATATTGGCATCTTGAGAGACACAAGGATGAGATTGAAAAGGAAATCAAAGAACTCTTGGAATTGGGCCATATTCGTCCAAGTAAGAGCCCTTTTGCATCATTGGTGGCTTTGGTGAAGAAAAATGATGGGACTATGCACACGTGCATAGATTACAAAGCTCTCAATAAAAAAACCATAAAAAATCGGTACCCAATACCAATAATTGATGAGCTTCATGGGGCAGCCTTCTTCTCAAAGATAGATTTGAGACCTGGTTATCATTAGATAAGAGTTCATGAGGAGGACATTCAAAAGACTGCATTTAGATGCCACTTTGGGCGTTATGAGTTCCTAGTTATGCCTTTTGGCTTAACTAATGCTCTTGCAACATTCCAATCTTGTATGAATCAGGTGTTCAACAAGTAATTATGGAAGTTTGTTTTGATATTTTTTGATGATATCTTGATTTTTAGCAAGACTTGGAAGGAGCACGTGAAGCATTTGGAGTAGGTTTTGAGCATTCTTGAGGCTGAATCGTTGTTTGCAAAGGAATCCAAATTTAAGTTTGGCATGACTTGTAATATGCACTCTAGTTTTTTTAAATTTTTATTTATTTTCTGAAAACAAATATGAAGCTGCAGCCAACTGAAACTTAGCCAAATAACCACATTCACTAACCAAACTGCTGTTTCAAGGGTTCTCAGTGATAAAGTCATGACTTGTAACAATTTAGATCAATAATATTGAATACCCAGATGAGTAAATAAATTATGCTTCATTAAACATTAAAACCCATGTGTTGCAATACATTTTTCAGTTTGATATAGTTTATAACAGCAAGTTTGTAGGCTGTTTTACACTTAGAATTTCATGAACAACAGATATACAAATATGAATGACATTAAACAAGCTCCCAAAGGTTGCGTTACATAAGATAACCCATTTTTAAACATACCCAGAAGCTGCACCTCAGAACAGGTCTAGAAATAAATTTGGAACAGCAAACAGAGGTTTTGAAAATGGCTTCACAATACCTCAAATCCGCACTTCTCTATCCAAAACTTAATGCCAAAGAGTTTAGCAACCCAAGGTGCTTCAAAACTTACAAATAGCCCCTCCAAAACCTAGGCGCTTGGACCCACAAACTCCCATGCCTAAGTTTGAGTTGTATGACCAATAAAAAGGGAATGAACAGCCAGAAAATGAGGGTGAAAATCTAAAATTGGTTGCTGCTCTAACCTGCTGTTAATCCTCTCACAAATCTGTCCATAATATCCTCTTCAAATTTGGCACTGTAACAGAAATCTTAAGCAATTAAGCTTCTGCGTAATTCCTGTGTAGATCAACTCTCAAATCTCTTTTCTGCACAATCTGTAACTCTGAATGAACCACACTGAATTAACTAGGGGGAATCTAACACCACCAAGGCTTAATCTTTTCCAAGAGGGTTTTCGTCCTCAAGATGGCTGAGATGAACCAAGTTTGATCTCCAGAACCACAAGGTTTTCAATCAGAGAAATAGAATAAATTGCATAATCCCAAATCTCAATCCCCTTTTTATAAGCTTTTTAGGGAACTTTCCAGAAACTCCCTTTTAAAAACAATTTATTAATTTAAATCTTTCCGTTCTCTTTCTAACAAGCTATAATACTGAGGTGCCCAATTAAATATTTTAATTAAAAAGACAACCTTAACAAAATTAATTAAATATAGCTCAATATTACACCCAATTAACGGAAATGGCCGAAATGCATCGAAACTGAAAATTGACTGCACAGGAGTGATTCCAATGATGAGAGATGAAAAATGGCCCTGATTGGGTGACTTACTAAAAGTAGCCTCTCCTTCCAAGAATCTTGGCGACCACATTGAAAGCCGAAAATCATATCTGAAAGTGGCATATGAATCCTCCTAACCACTTGAGCTCACTAGAAATATCAAACAACTCCTCTGATAATATTGACATACACCTAGAAGGTTAGTGCCAACTGCAATGCAAGAGAACCCAAAACTGGGGACATTACATGACTGAACTCTTGTACCTTGATCACGTGATCAACTCAAAAGGGGTTAGTGTTGACAAAGAGAAGATTAAGGCCATTTTGGATTGGCCACCACTACAAAACCTAACTTAGTTGAAAGATTTTTTTTGGTCCTTTTGGCTTCTACAAAAGGTTTGTGAAGGGATTTTCTCTGTTGGCTGCTCCTCTCATCAATCTCACAAGAAAAGGAGCATTTGTATGGTCTAATGTAGTGCAGAAATCTTTTGACCAGTTCAAACAAATCATGAGTACATGCCTTATTTTTGCCATACCTGATTTCTCCAAGCCTTTCAAGCTTCAATATGATGCTTTTGGAGAAGGGATAGGTGCTGTCCTAATGCAGAACAAATACCCAATTGCATTTGAAACTAGAAAGTTGAGGGGTGTTGAAAAGAGTTACTCAATTTGTGATGGCCTCAAGTACTTTCTTCATCAGAAAGATCTCAACAATAGGAAACAAAAATGGGTAAGCTGTAATATGTCAAATGGAAGAAGAACACAGTGGCTGATGCCTTGTCAAGAAGGTCACATTTGAGCTCCATGATGGAAATCATTGCTGATTGGAAGGAACAAATCCTTGTGGAATATGTCAAAAATCCCTTTGCCACCAATATTGTGGATGGTACCCTGCAGGATGAAAGGTACAAAGTGGTGAATGAATCAATTCTCTACAAGGAAAGGATCTTCCTAGTGCTTGAATCTGGATTGAAGGAGAAGATTTTTTAGACTATCCATGATGCTCCCTTGGCTGTTCACCAAGGTTTCTTCAAGATGTACAGGAAGATTCGGGAAAGATTTACATGGAAAGGGCTCAAGGATGAAGTCCTTAGGTATGTTAAAGAATGCCAAGTTTGTCAACAAAACAAGAATGAGCCATCACAAGTTTACCGAAGGCACAAGAGAAGGATTGCATCTTTGCTATTGCTGACAAATTGACCAAATTTGCACACTTCTACCATAGACTCCCCTTCTACTATGTAATGGATTATGAATGCCTAAATGCATCTCAAAGAACTTATAGAAATGGTCTATACAATTCTTGTGCAAACTCTCTTTCCTATTAGAGATAGGGTTGCCTTCTGAGGCTCCTTCAATATTCAATTTGTCTTTATCTTGAGTTGGAGGAATCCAATTTGACTTTGTGTTTTGAGTTGGAGGAATCCAATTTGACTTTGTGTCTTCAAGTGAGAATATTTTCGAGGGTCATCTTTTTGTCGTTTTTTGAAGTTAACTTTGTTGAGTTGTGGATCAACTTCTTGTAGTAAGGTTTTGATCAAGTATCTATAGCTTTGATGCCTTATCACCTTTAACATGCTGCTTCATCACAAAGAGCACAAAAATGTTCTGATCTCTTTTCTGGAGAAACTCTTTGCATAATATTACTAATATGTTATGTTATCCTCAACCTTTCTTTGTTTGAAATTTTGATTTATTTTTGCTTAGGAGATTTTGGTTGGATATGTGGACTATTAGATAACAATGTATCAGAGGTGTATCCACTTAACCTTTGTGTGAATCCAACCTTTGATGGTGGTTGGAGGCATGAAGTATTAGATAACAATATACAATGAAGAATTAAGGAAACAATTTTCACCTGTTTGAATTTCTTGTTGGTTCATTGACTTCGGCATTCATAAAGAGGTTTTAAGCCTTGCATCTTTGCAATGCTCTACTGCTCTTTACTCAAAAGTAATTTTAAATTCAATAAAATTGGTGCACATAATATGTCAGAGACTCAAAGTATATGTTTGTGTCACTTGAATCTGAGTGCATTTGTGTCGTGTGTATGTATGCTGGACATTCATCATTTGTGAATGAGATTCTAATGAATTGTCATTAACTGGAGTATTGGTTGATCTGTCTAGATAGTACTTCAAAGTTGCACTGTGAGAACTTTTTGTAAGGGTATTAAAATTATTTAGAATATGCTGACATGGAACATTCTCATTGATGAATTGATTATGGGTGTATTTGGACATGATATGATGGTATTTAAACTTAGGATTGAAGATAAAAGATCTTGATTTTTGGTTGACTATGTTCAGTTGTTTCTATTTCTGATATCAATTATGTAGATGCTAAGATGGAACATTCTTATTGATAAGTATAATATGGGTGTAATTTGGACATGATATGGTATTTAAACTTAAACATTGAAGATACCATATGTTGGTCTTTGGTTGACTATAATGAATAATCGCTTCTATTCCTAATAGTGTTTATGAAGATGCATGCAAAATGGTATGTTCTGTTAATGCTCCACGTGACAGGGTTCTGTTCGGTTCAGCTTTTGGAGGCACAAACTCTTTTAATTTCATCATTTCGACCATCTGTGGTATTTTTTTAATATTGCTGTGATTCTGATTAGCATGATTGCTGTGAAGCTTGGTAGTGATTCATTCTGATATAGCTTAACTGTTAGCTGTCTAGATTAGTACGGGAATAGACGCAGGGGGGGATTACTTAGAACTCATGGAATATTTGCTTTTTATCACAAGGTTTTTATTTGTAATTCTTATTTGTGTATTACTATTACCTTTTGAATTAATATAAAAGATTACAGGATATTATTTGTACATTTGACTTCAGCTCTTCTCAACAATGTCTGTTGTCTTGGGATAGGCTGTAGAAGTCAGCAGATTGATTAGCCTGTTGAAACCGGAACAATCAGAGGATATGGTTGTGTCAGCATGCCAGAAACTTGTTGCAATGTTTCAGGAATGTCCTGACCAGAAAATCATATTTTTCAGTCAGCACGGGTTAATGCCTTTGATGGAAATGCTTGAAGTGGCTAACAATCGTGTAAGCTCTCTTTCTTTTTTTGCATAGTTGTTTTTATGTGAATTCAAAAATCAAGCTTTGATATGCTTGCGTAAATGCCTCAAAACATCCAAGACAGCAATCACCTCAGAGTTTTTTTGTTAACCAGACTCGTAGGATTTTAGGTAGTTTGGGTTTATTGGACTATTGCACATATAGCTCTGTTCCATTGGAACTTCAACTTTCAATGCCTTAAAAGAATTTTTTTTGGCTTGCAGGCTATAAATTCTGTGTTGCAAATTCTTAATCAGCTCATCAAAGACAATGCAGCTTTCCAAGAGAATGCCTGCCTTATTGGTCTCGTAAGTTTGATTCTGTTCTGCAAGGAAAATGCTATTTTAAAATGATTTGTACTGTTGTGCTGCTGCTCAACTGTATACGCTTAAAAATGTGGGGCTTAACAATTTGATTGCCAGGTAATAATTTAATTCTCTTAATTAATGTCTACTGCTTAAGTTGCAGAAATTTTGGATGATTTTTTTTTACAGATTCCAGTTATCATGAAGTTTGCTCAACCTGACAGCTCAAGGGAAATCCGTATGCAGGCAGCATATTTTGTACAACAGTTGTGCCAAACAAGGTGTGATATATTTCCTTATTATAAGTTGATCTCGCATCTTCATTAGTGTACATTTCTTTTTGAAGCTGATGGACTGTCAAATTTTGCTCTCTACGACATTTCATCATCCTTGGGGACAGTCTGCTGACCTTGCAGATGTTCATTGCATGTGGGGGGTTGCCTGTGTTAGTTGGGTTTCTGGAACCAGATTATGCAAAGTACAGGTTGGGCTGCCCAACACCTCCAGCATGGTCAATCATTCTTCAATAATTTTGAGTCATGCTTTACACACAGATTTCCTCACAGTGATCTCTTTTTTTCCTGGGCCATTTTTTGCAGGGAAATGGTACATTTGGCAATTGATGGCATGTGGCAAGTCTTCAAGCTTCAAAGTCCTACTCCCAGGAATGATTTCTGTCGAATATCTGCTAAGAATGGCATCCTAATTAGGCTTGTTAATACCCTTCACAACTTGAATGAAGCAACACGACTTGACTGTGCAGCTGGTGGCGGTGCAACTTCTTCTCTAACAGATGGTGTTACTCAACAATCACGGTCAGGTCCACTTGAGCCTTTCCGTCATGTTCTGGGATATCGTGATGCAGCTCAACCACTCTCTGGTCAGCTAGATCCTGCAAAGGTTAGGTCTGGGCCTCTTGACCCCCACCATATGCCAACAGTAACTATAGAGCCTTCACAAATGTTGATATCACAGTCTCAAAGGTCAGATCTAAGTCAATTTGATTCAAGATATAGCCCAGGTCAAACAGAAAAGTCACGTTCAGCATCAGGGGTATTAGAACCTTCAGTAGTTACTAATTCATCAGAGCCTGCAGAAAATGTTTTTTCTTCCACAGGAAAAGAACCACAGTTGAGTTTGTCTAAGGATCATGAACAATTTGATTCAGGACGTCAGGAACCTATTCGCTTTGATGTTGATACAGTAAGGCAACACCGAGGAATGCCATCAACACAAAGATTTAGCACAGATCAGTCATGGAAACAGATTCCTCGGGTTTCAAATGGACTAGCTGGGACTGCACAAATTTCCTCATCTCAGCATGAGTCAGTACGGCCATTGATGAGCCTATTGGAAAAGGAACCACCCTCTAGGCATGTCTCAGGCCAGCTGGAATATATTCGTTATCTCTCGGGAGGGTTTGAAAGACATGAAAGTATCTTGCCTCTTCTAGAACATGCATCAGCAGAAAGAAAGACAAATGGTGAACTGGATTATCTAATGTCTGCATTTGCAGGTACTAATATTTTTGTTTTCTTTAGGATAGTAAAAGTTCTGATTGACTTAATGGATATCAGTAAAGCTTATGTATGGATAGCTTTTAATTGCAACCTTGTGATTGAAATGCTGTGGTAGACTTGTATTATCTATGATATGTGTAATACAAGTTCAATTTTGTCATTCCTGCATTGTTGCATTGTCTGCTTTAACATGACCTTAGAGTGCAGTTTCTATGTCTAGAAACGTAGTTATATTCTGAAACATAAAACAACTGTTTAAGTTATCTGTATAAGGGATTATTCTCTAACTTGTCACCACATTATGAACTGCTTTCTAGTATGTATTTAACAAGATGATAAGTGTGAATATTCCATTGCTGTCTGAAATTCCTACATAGGTTCATGCTGGTTGTCTTTTTGATGATGTTTGTATAAATGAGTGTCAAGATTGTCATTGCTAATTTTCTAACAATTCAATAGCTTGTTAATGTGATTGAAATTCATATAATTTCTTTATTCTCTCCTTTATCAATTCAATATATTTGATTTGATCTATTTCTGAAGGACTACCGCCATAAATGGAAAATTACCAACTCATATATAGCAGAATGTGCAAAAAAATTCATTTCAATCTTAATTGATACTAAAGCATCTACACTGTTTGTATGTCTTATTGGTTTTCACTTTTCTCTGATGGTCATGGCATGGCAGTTCTCTTGTTGCTTTGAAAATTCAAGGAAGACTGCTACATGGGCTCATTATTCTTAACATTTAGCATTGAATGTGCATGCTTTTCTCAGCAATATGTGCACTGTCATTGGCTTTTAGAAAGGCTTGTTGCCTTTGTAGTTTCACTTTTATGTTGAGATGCCATTTGATACTCAGAACAGTTGGGGCATTATTTACTACTACATTGTGACCAGCACCCAATCAATGAATGTGAATTTGAGCTAGTGTTTTCAGTTGAAATCCAAAATTCAATCCAAATTTGTCAGTTATGACTCCTTTTTCTGTGATATTGCTTGAAGATGATTTGCCAATTGGCAGCAAATGTTTTGATTCGGTGCCATCAATATGGGACAAGATTGATGTTACAAACTTACAGCTGAACTCATTATAGCACTTCCAGTTGAACATACTGGTTCTTGGTTGAAAGTATTTCGAGCTCAGAGGAAATGCTAGTATTTTGCACTCAGCAAAGAAGGGGACTGTTGCTAACCCTGAAGATAATCTGCTTCAGTGTTTGTTATCAGTACCTTGTATGTTCAATATGATTTAAAATAAAAATAAAAATAAAAATTTCTTTAGCCCTAGATTTTTGTGACCATCAGAAATTTGTAGGCTTTTTATTTTATGTTTGTGATGGTTGGTTGTGTCTTTTGTTAATTATTTATGTCATTTGTGAAAACTCTAAGTTTTCAGGGTTCAAGTTTGCTGGTATGCTGTTACATTTCCATAGGGTTTGGTACAGGTGCGTTCAGCCTTAGACTATATAATATTAAAAATAAATATAAAATAATATAGTACATATATGATACAAATCATAGTTTGAAAACTCGGACTCGGCGCGGACTCGGGACTCGGCACGGACTCGGCAAAAAACTCGACACGGAATCTGCAATTTTTTTTGAAAAAAACCATGTTTTAAAGTTGAGAAAGCAGCCTCCAGCTGCAGCAAGAGTCCAGGCACAGGACTCGGGAGTCCAGGCACAAGACTCGGGAGTCCTTGGCTCGGACTCGGGAGTCCTTGGCTCGGACTCGGGAGTCCAAGCCAGGGACTCGGCTCGCGAGTCCACGCCGAGTCGACTCGGCCAGCTTGCAGACTCCCGAGTCCGCAGAGTCCGCGGCGAGTCCAGCAGAGTCTTCCAACTATGATACAAATAATATATATAGTTTATAAATATTTCGTTCAAAAACTGGGAAGAGCTTCGTTGCCCCTGAATTTCTGTGCAACAACACTTGCCTTTCAGATTTGATGATGATTCCTCCAAAACTTGGTGTAGATGACAATATCTTCTTTGATGATTTGCAGCTTCCTTACCTATTGGGAAGCATTTTGTTGAGCATCAGGGTTTTTTCTAATTTTGTGGCTGGCTGCAATCCTTCTTCATGTTGTAGGGTTTTACTGTAGATTGAAGAGAGGCTTAAGAATTGTACTTCGATATCTAGTGTTGATAATTTTTGTTCAAGTTTGGTCAATCTAAATTAGTGGATTTTAGAAACTTGGAAACTTCACTCAAAAGAAGATCTGCTCGGCTGTCCCTATGCAAAAGGTTTTTCCTTGTGATTTGTAGAACCTGAAAGGATAGGGATAGTTTGCTTCAGGATGGTTTGTGGGCTTGGGACAAAGCCCCTCTGTGTGTGAAACCTTGGCAAACTGATTTTAATCTGCTTCAAGAGACTTGTCAGAAACTTGAGATTTGGTTTGTTTGCCAAATCTTTGGTTAAGTTTTGGGGTTTTTCCAGCCTTTCTTCCATAGTGACTCCAGGGGAGAATCTTGGTGAATCCAGATACTTCCCATCTCTGTTCTCACTTTACTGCCACCTCTATTGTGGTTGTGGTAATACTTTCAAGTTTGTACCTGTCAAAATTGGGCTCATTCTCGGAAACAAATGATGGAAGCAGTAATTGACTATGAAGGTACTGCATGTAGGTGTAAATCTTGTTTTCCTACTGGCCACTTGGTGAATGTTTGTCCAAAAAGCTTCTTTTGTAGTGAAAAGGAGCAATTTTTCAAGGCAGGGTACTTGGTAGAATGGGGTGAACTTGAACCTTCAGTATCGTTTTATTGACATTTGTTCAGTCTCCTTAGTTTCAGCTTCTGGGAAGCTTTTTTCATGTTTTGATGTTCCTTATACAAATAGATGTTTTTCTCTAGCTAAGGTAACCTCTTCCTTGGAAAAGCACAAGTTGATTTCAAATTCCATTCATCATCTTCATACCACTGTTGTTTCTACTGTAGCTTTTGTGAATCCAGCGGGCCCTATGCAGATTAAAATTTCCTTAGGATCTTTTTTATCTACATTTGGACACTTGCTTCCATCTTAGGCTATTGGGGTCAGTAAGCTCAATGAGAATCCTCCTTATGGAGATTTGTTGACGAGTGCTGCTCTTTCTTCTGAAGACTTAGTCGTTTTGCGTTCAGAGAATTGGACTATGTTTCAAAATATGAAATCTTTAAAGAAGGGCGAGGATCATTGCAAAATGATGTTTAGCTTACAAGTTAACAAGAGTTAGGATGTTTTGTGTTGTTTTTGGTAGTCCCTATGTTGTGAAGGAATTTTTGCTTTTGGCCTCTATTTAGGCTATTGCTTTTGCAAGCTCTTATTATGTAATGATGTATGTAATGTCCCCATTTTTATCACTACATCTTCCAGTGACTGTTAGCCTATTCTTGGATGCTCGTAGGCTAGTCAAAGGCAGAATTAGGGTTTTCAGCTACTTGGAGGTTTTCCTTGAGGATTTAGGGTTTTGCATGTTGGAATTTTACAGTTCGGATTCTGGATTCCTTCTGGGTTTTCAGAGAGCTTCGCAGTGGTATGACATGCAACTGAATCAGAGAACTTTTCCAGACTTACTATTTTTAGTAAGTTATGACGGCTGCATTTTGGAGTTTTACAGTTCGGATTCTGGATTCCTTCTGGGTTTTCAGGGAGCTTCGCGACAGCATGACATGCAACTGAATCCGAGAACTTTTCTGGACTTACTATTTTTAGTGAGTACGACGGCTGCTCGGATTGTGGTTAAAATGAGTTTGGAACAACTTACTATTTTTAGCAGTATGCTATTTTTAGTAAGTTCTATTTTTAGCCGTACTATTTTTAGCAGGGTTTATGCAGTTCAGTTCAGTGGTTATATTTGGCAGGTCAATTGGAGCAGTTTGGTCTCCAACTCCCTTGGTGCTATTTTTGGCAGTGTTTCAACAACTTGGTATTATGGCTATTTCGGGCAGGGCAGTATAGTCAGTTGGTCTCCAGCATTTGAGGTGATTATTTTGGCAAGTTTGATATTTGATGAGAATATCATTTTAAGTGAAATATTTAAAAGGCATGTTTGGACGCCTTGGAGAAATAAGTGGTCAATTATATTTGTATTTCACTTTAATAAAGTGTTTCACTTTATTATTATTTTGGACGCCAAAATATACTTTATTGACATTTTAAATAAAGTATAATACTTATTGGAGGAGGACGACTTGGAGAAATGAAATGCAAATGACACAAATGGGCATTGTGAATTTGAGTTTGGTTTTGGCGCCCATTTGGAGGGAGATTCAATTTGAATTTGGAGCAGGAAATGTTATAAATAAGAGCATTGGGCTCTTAGTTCAGCATCTTATGTTTTACAATATTGTTATGCTGCCGGAATGGTAACAGGATTGCTTCGAGGGATGCATACCTCCTAGTCGGCTTAACTTCTTGCTTGAAAGATAGCAACTAGTTGAGATTAGTTTCATATTGAGTTGTTTTGCATTTTGCAATTAAGTTATTGTATTTTCAGTCTTTCTACAGTTGCTGTATCGGCTGTGGCTGAATTGGTTTTTCACTCATATGTCTTTGAATGATTTTTATTTGGTTATGGGTATTTGATCATTGTGTTTTGCAGCCTTGGGTGCCCCTCTCTGGTGATTTTCAAATTTTAATATGCAGATTTGGATTTTATTTTGCAGAAGTCGCCCCTCTTGAGGTCATTCTACTTCGTCATGCCTGGCAAATGTTTAGATAATTCATTGAGTAGTTGTTGCAGCTATTTCTTGGTCATAAATTGGTCGCCATCTTCCTAGGAGTTCATTGCACTTGGTCCCATGTCATTCGGAGTAGCTATGAGCATTTTAGAGGGTTGTCTAGTTGCTGGTTTGTGCATTTTCAGTTGCTGGTCTGTCAAAATCAGATTGTAAAAGTTTGCCTTTGGGGTTGGGTTTAGTGTGGATTGAGTCTTTTGATGATAGGAGAGATATAATACTTCATTGCAGCATTGAGGCATTTCAAATACAGTGATATTTGCAGGAGAAACTCATATTTTAACGCTGCTACAGTAGTATTGTTCAGCCATTTTAATTCTCGCAATTTCATAGTTTCCCACGTTTGTTGAAGAGACTGGCATTGCCTCAGTCTTTCATTTCAGTATTTACTTTCATGTACCACCCGCTGAAAAGAGGAAGAGGTTGGCATGCCGCCTAGTTACTTTGGTATTGCATTTACATATTGCTGATCGGTTGAGCCGTCAACACACTCCCGCTGAAAAGTGGTCGAGTTGCATATTTACTTTCAGCATTGTAATTTCTAATTCTAGTCCTCCCGCTGAATAAGTGGTAGAGTGATTGCACCTTCTTTCCATTACTTTCAGCAAGCTTTGTTATTCTAACGACCCCCTTTCGTGTATGCTCTCAATCTTGCCCGCATTGGGATCTGGGTTGATCAGAGGAGAGGGTTACATTCAGCTGCTTTATGTTTGCACTAATGCTAATGGGTGAATTTAACTGTGTAATAAAATGAAAAATATTGGTTGGGATATTTCAATGTATTTATCTTTGAAGTTC
The DNA here is from genome assembly GCA_007115665.2 of Sequoiadendron giganteum. Taxonomy (NCBI): domain Eukaryota; kingdom Viridiplantae; phylum Streptophyta; class Pinopsida; order Cupressales; family Cupressaceae; genus Sequoiadendron; species Sequoiadendron giganteum. The sequence continues at coordinate 53,916,425 of CM021103.1, forward strand.
ATATAAAGGGTGAGGGTCCCACTTCTCTCTTTTCTGTATTAGTATATAATAATAAATTAAAATTATTAAATATACCATTAGAAACTTATAAACTAACGATTATAAACTTATATTTTATTATAAACATGAAAATTCAACACCTCTAAATAAATTTAAGCATCTCAAAGAGATTTTTATGACCTATGTGACATGTTTGAATTCAATAAGGAAAAAATTTGGAACAAGTTTTCAACCATGGTTCGAAAACTTGCGACCTGGCAAAAACTCAGCATACCCAAAATTGACTCAGATTTGGCAACTTAAAAAAATACTTAAATTTCTTTAAAAACATGAACTCTATGCAAAATATAGTAATAAAACATAACAAATGAGTTTGTAAAACATTAGAGAAGTGTTTTTTATTAGATTTGAGTACAAAAAGAGTACAATATCACATCATAATGCAAATCTAACAATTGTAATGTCTTGAATAGAATTTTTTCTGATTCTGCAATTTTATAATGAACAATGCATGTGGGCAAGGTGAGAGCATATGGTGAAAAGGGTTAGGTTGATAATATAATAAAATGCTTGTTGGTGGCAAGCTGCACAACCCAATATTGCACTATTTCAAAATTTGGAAGTATTGAAATACTTATTCTGGTGGCAAGCCTTCCAGATTACAAATGATAATTGAAAATAACTAAAGCTAATTTTGGCGGCAAGCTTGTTAAAACAAATTACAAAATTATTATCAAATCTGGTGGTGAACTGTATTGATTAACATTAGAATGCTAGAAATGAAAGTGAACTTCTAATGTCGTGGTGGCATAGCCTGCTAGAATTAAACATTTCTATTTTAAACTGGCAGTAAACCTTCCAGTTTTATACAAATAAGCATTTAAGCATGGAAACTGAGATTTTATAAAATATTACTGATATTATGGCAACTACCTTCCAATTTGTTTTTGCATCAGCAGATATGTTAGTACACAAGCCAAAAATATATGTAATGACTTATCAAACCTCATTTTTGGTACAGCCCTATGTAGACTGGTCACTGTACGACGCACCCAATAAATATCACAATTGTTTTCCAAAGTGCTGTGGGTGATATCCAAAAAGAAGCAGCTGCTCTAAATCAAACATTTATCCATATTAAAGTATCACCTTCCCTCACCTAAATTTTAGGTGCTTCAATTCAATGTTAATAAGTTTAAAAAGTATGACAACCTCTCTTTATTATAAGCAGCAAATAAAAAGCAGCATCTAGGCCTCTGGTATGGTATGACTAGTCTAACCAAAAAAATGTTAAAATGTTAATGGGTAACCAGTCTATTAAAAGATTGCCTTTACGTTACATCAGAATAATATTTTGAAATCAACTCCATCTGGAACTGAAAATTCTCAAAAACAAAAAATTGGAAACTCCCACACAAATTTTAGAAAATCACACCAAATTGTAATATTTTTCTAAAAATTGCACACAACTAAAATGACTGAAATTGGGAAACTTTCTGCAATTAATTAGCTTAATGATAATCTCAGAATGAAATTACTCAAATGAATAGGAGTGTTTTTGTCTTAGGGTAGAAAAGACGAACAATGCTCAATCTCAAGATTAATGAATTTGATAATTTGAATTGGTTACTCTCTCCACTCCTTAGCTCCTCCTTATATAGGCTCTTTTTTAAATAAAGAGGGGTAAACACTTTTGACCCGGAGCTATGAACCGGTGAGGTCACAAACGGGGAACCTCATCCCCAATATAAATTCTCAACAATTACACCCCAATGGGGTTTGAACCATGATGGCAAGAATAACAACACAACAACTTAACCATCGCACCATGCCACTATTGTCTCTTTATATAGGCTTTTCAAGGAAAAACAATATTATTATTTTTTCTCTTATTCCCTCCAACTTTATTAAATTATTTTTGAAAATTCTCTAGAAAGTCTTTTTAATTAATATTACTTTTGGGCCACATTTCTAGTGATACTTTTTGTATCTTTTTTTACAACCTTTTTAATAATAAAATATAAATTGCCTTTTTATAGGCATGTAATATCTCCCCCTTAAAATTAAAACCAAACACCCATTATAACATTACTGGCTGGTCTTAAGGGAATGGGCTTGATTATTGTTGTGAGTCTCTCAAAATCGAAACCTACATTATTGGTGAGTGTTGGGCAGTGGCAGTTAGGAATAAATTCCTCTAAAGTAATACAGCAGCCTAAATTGGATTTTGTTTAGCATAGGAAGATGATAATAATATACTTCTGCAATCTCTCTAATTAATGCAAGTCTTCAATGCAATGAGAAATGCAATTCCCTTCAAGGAAGGATTAAGTAATCTATTATAAAAAAGGGAAATTATAATTAAAGATTATTATGGGACATTTGAAGGGTTACAACTCTTGGAGGGAAAAATGTATTAAAGGACCAAGCAAGTTCAAGAAGCATGATCATAAAATACATTTTTTTTTAATCCACTTATTACTCCTTGTGGAGCATGGATTGTATCTCAACAGCCTAAGTATGAAACCCCTAAATGACGGAAACCCTTTATTTTCCTTGGTGAGTTTGTGGACGAAAACCCTTGACTTGGGCAGATTAAGAAATTATTTACCGAAGGCATTAAATTATTGTAGACCTGAAGAAAATTGACAATACTATAGAAAATAGTACATGATAGAAATTTGGGCGGATTTCTGAGTATCCAAGCAATTCAATAAATTTAATTTTAGCAGTGATTATTTAATGAGCCAGTTAAAAATCAGGAATTCTTATTAATAATTATTGTTCAAATATAACTGAGTTATATTTTATTATAAAAAAAGGAAAAAATTGAAAGGGACATTACAAGAAAACTGATAAATTCAAATTTTTAAACTTCAGTTAAATTATTAAATTATTAAATTATTTTTGTTTTACCACCCCATTAGTCTACATGAAATTAACTAATGGATTAATGGTCTCTCTATGACTTACATTTGTAAAGGGGTTATGAAGTATGAACACAATCTGTAAATATTAGATATAATATGTATTATGATGATTGAACATTATAAAAACAATTTACATATCCATGCAAGTTACAATAATTTACAATTTCATCTTCCCTGTATACATTCTAGTGATAGTTTGGGGCCAACTCCTTGAGTTGTCTCTAGCTCAACCCTCATAATAGAAGGTTGTGGCTCCTTGTTTTACTCAACATCATCATCTCCCATGATGTTAGTGAATCCAATTGTTTTGGCTTCTATTGCACCCTCATTTGCTTCCCTCTCAATATCAACAATCATCTTTTTTGTAAACATGGGGGCATCCTCATCTTGTGCAGTCGAGTCGCTATATGGATCAATTTCATCCAAGTCAATCGGGTCTTATGTTGTTGTGTCTATTTTTCTTGTGCAAAGCCGACGATTATATTGGGGAAAGAGAAGGCCATTGAGGTGCTTTTGTGTCAACTTGTTGCACTTCGTTGTGTTAATTGCCTCAAGCAAACTCTAGTTGCATTTACATCCAAAAATGCTACAAGGTTGAGACAAAATGTAGAGGATTGACTTTTGAGAATTTGGGGTATTTCTACTCCAATCTTCCCACTAAGAAGCTGCCAAGAAAACATTGAAAAGTTTGTAAGTAAGCAATAGTTGTAATTTATAAGGGAAGACTCATTCTTTTGTTACCCGGTGCTTGGGTGTTTCTCCTTCAAATAGCTAGTGGTGAAGAAAAGAGCCTACCTCTAACTTGTAATTATGCAACTCCTCAATAATTAGATCTTTCATTAGCCTCGTATGTCATTCTATTAATGCACATTGATAGGCTCCCCATAACCTCCCCATTAATATTCATGAAATCCTTTGAGAAGAAGAAAATGCGGTTGAGATTGTGCCCCATTACATGAATGGATTGTTGGAGTTGATTGTTCCATCTTTGATCAATGTTCTCCCAAATGGGTTCAAATTTGATTGTCTCCTTCGTAGTAATTTTGGATGACCTCCTTGGCCTTGTCCATGGCCTCATAAATGTAATCCAATGGGCTTTTCTCCCCATACACCAAGCATTAAACTGTCACTAATAGCTCCAACACCTACAAACAAGTTAATATTACAACCTTATTTAAGTAAGATGAATCTAGCCATGCTTGGCTCACAAACATTTGCTTCTAAGATCTTAGCAATTTACAAATGTTCTGCAATGTAAAGAAATAATTGCAAACCATGTCACATTTGCTTGCACGATCTCTTTCCCCATGGTATGATCACTTATTAAGTTGAGAACCTGAGGGTGATTGTAGATGTTTTTGGTGATGATCTTGGCTTCTTCCACCACTGGTCTTACCCAATTTGTTTTTCCTATGTCCTCTAAGAGAAGATCAAGGCCGGTTGGCAACAAAAGGGTTCCAAAGAAGTGTTGTGTGCGTCTCTCAATTCAATCTTCCTATTGCCACATACCTTGTTGCACACCACTTGCCTCCCCCAATTAATTTTGCATGTCCTCCACAAGGAGATAAAGGTCGTAGGCAACATGAGGGGTTCAAAAAAGTGTTGGATGCCTCTCTTGAAGTACTCTCCCTATTGCTACATATATTGTTGCATTATTGGTTAATTTGCACCACATTTTGAATGCCCACCATTGACACAATTTCCTCTAGCATTATACTCAAGTTCTCTGTATTTTTTACATTATCTGAGATGTCTATAGACCTCAAAAACACCACATCAACATTTGAATCTGCTAAAAAGTTGATGAGGGTGTGGCTCCTTCCATTAGTCTGCCCATTTGAAATTATGGTGGATACATGATGAGCACACAGTTATATTGAGATGTGGGTGAGGGGGGAGGCGGGGGATGGTGAATTAGTATAAGAACAATCTTTTACATTACAAAACTTAATAAACCACAGCAGCAATACCACAGAAATAACACACATGCAAGATCGAGCAATGAACACACAATTTATGTGGAAACCTTTGCGGGAGAAAACCACGGAAAAATATTGCTTATATAGAACTTCTCTTACAATCTTTGTAGGCACCAACCCACTGGAGACACCAATCCCCACAACTAAGCACCAACTCAGCAAGAGATACCAATCCTTTTATTTTGAGAGGCACCAACCCCAACCACAACAAAGTCTTTGGCTTTTTGATAATTTTCCTTCAAAACTGCTCATAAAGTCTATTCAAATTGTTTCTTAGATCTGTTCTAATATCCTTTATAAGTTTGCTCCAATGCTTCACAAATCTGCTCATACAAATAGATCTGCACATATAAACCTCATACATCTGCACTTTAATCTGCTCATAAGGTCTGATAATAATACCTTCACATCTGCTCACAAGTTGGCTTTATACCTGCTCTCATATTTGCCTTATATCTGATATAAATCTGTTGCATTCTTACTTGTTTACTTCTTTATAATTCTGCTTAAAAATTGAATGATATTGCATTGTAGACTTACTTATTTAACCTCCTTGTATCACCCTCTTATATCACTCAATATGCTTCTTCACCAAAAGAGGCGACACTCCACAAAGGTCAGCCCAACATAACAAGGGGGTCGGCCTGATTTAATCAATGTTTCTTTCATCACTTTTCATATGAGCACAACTACAAAGGGGTCGGCTATCATGAATTTAGTTCACCTCTGTCAATGCTTTTTGCTGCCATTGTTATTCTCTTTTAATCCCTGCCTTTTGAACCTTTCACAAACTTAATCGATGCTTATCAACAACCTTTAATTGCTGCCTCTCAAATCTCTTATTCGCTGACATCTTTTCAAAATATTGATCACTGCATTATACTTCTTGATGACCCACTAATTTGTCTTTGCTGTTTATTTATGAACATCATGGGTAAAGTCAGCCACATGTGGGTATATTAAGTTGATTTTATCTTGCATAAACATGAGCAAGGTCGATCGGCATTCTTCAAGGAATATAAGGTAAGTGTAAGTGCTGCCATGTAATCGATTAGTGACCTTTGGCCATTACAACCTTCATATGATTGCAACCTTTGACATCAATGTCAATCTTCTAACAATCTTGTCATACGCCTTTGACAACAATGACTTTCTTCTTGGACCAGCGATGACATCAATTCTCCTTTCACATCAATGATAACATCTAACAATATCACATACACCTTTGACATCAATGATAACAATCTTGCTTTGACATCAATGAGAACACAATATTTCCAACAATCTCCCCCTTTGTCATTGATGGCAACATGAACATAATTTTCTTCTTTTGGATTGCTATCCCTTTGTGTATCTCTCCCCCTTTGACATCAATGGCATAGGGAAACTTGCATTTTCACAAAGAAAACTCCCCTTGATTGGAATACTTCCTCTTGACATCAACGGCATCATTCTTCTTTTCTTATAGCTCTTCCTTGCTGTAACACCCCCTCTATGACATGCTTCATTACCTTCATGTAGAATATGAATTAGCTGATCTATTTTTGAATTGTCTTCTCTATGGAGCTGAAAGATCTTGCATTGATTAGCTTTCCCTGAACACTTGCTTCATCTTATTAACTTAGTGATACTTCTTGTGCATGGAGTACAAACTTAGATTTTTCTTTCTCTTGCTCTTGTTTCCTCTTCCAAACTTTTGTAGGTTCCCCTTTTTGTTTGGCTATGGTATCCACCTTGTTGTTTTGTCTAGGAGCTACTAGACAACTTCTGCAAAATCATGCTATATGCCCAGAGTTGTTGCATTTATAACATATGATATTATAATTCATTGGAGGAGCACATGAAGTGTAGTTCCTACTTGAGAACCCAAAATTATTCCTTGCATAGACTCTACAATCCACTGCTTTATGACCAAAATGATTGCATGAAAATCAGTAACCATAGAAAGAGTGATAGAACCTTGGCATATGAGTTTGCCTTGATGGAAAGGGCTGCCTGTCCATGTCATTCTTTGCTTCTGAAGGTATGTTTGGCTTCTGGTTCTCCTTTTTTTTGTTGATTTCATCTTTGATGGGACTTTTAAGGACATCAACATACCTCCTCTCTTCATTTGATTTCTTCAATGATTTAGAACTTTGTCCTTCTTCATAATCAATACCACTCTTATCAAATGTGGGCTTTTGAGATTGATGATGTCATCCAATATTTCCAAACTCATCTCATTTTCCAATTTTCTGTTCAATTGAGCCATTTTCCTCTCTAATTCCTTTCTTAAGAAAGCAATCTCGGATTCCAGCTTCTTGCAATTTTCTTCCTTCGTCTTCAATTTGTTTCTCATTTCCTCTTAAATCCTTTTCGCTTCTTCTACTTGCACTTTTAGATCTACTATCAACTTTTCTGAGTCTTCAAGACTTTGTGTTAATTTTTCTTTGGCTTCATTGTCCTCTTGAATTTGTAAGCCTTGTCTCGAATTCCTTTTATTAAGCTTCTAAATCTCTCTGTAATGAAGTTCCTCCTCAAGATCCACTTCTCCTTCGTCTTCTCTATGTGCTTCTTCTAAATCTTTTTCTTCTTTCTTTTTCGTCTTCATCACCCTTATCTTCCATTGCCACGAAGAATACTTTTCCTTACAATTGCCAAAGTATTGACCAAATTCTTCTGATATTGGACTTTTCGCCACATTGAAAGTAAGGTTGTTATAGAACTAAAAATTATTGCAAGTTGCCTACTTCATAGTGCTTTTCCTTGTTTTGCATTGTATCTTCAAGTTAAGATTATGATTTAAATGTGTTTGAAGGAACGAAAACATTTTATATATGTATGTAAATCTAAATATGTTCGTCTTCATCACCCTTATCTTCCATTGCCACAAAGAATACTTTTCCTTACAATTGCCAAAGTATTGACCAAATTCTTCTGATATTGGACTTTTCGCCACATTGAAAGTAAGGTTGTTGTAGAACTAAAAATTAGTGCAAGTTGTCTACTTCATAGTGCTTTTCCTTGTTTTGCATTGTATCTTCAAGTTAAGATTGTGATTTAAATGTGTTTGAAGGAACAAAAACATTTTATATATGTATGTAAATCTAAATATGTATTTCCTTATATTTTTCATGTATCGACCAATCTGTTACAATAGGGTTCATTAGAAGTTTTATGGTGACATATGTCCTATTTATGTCAATCTGTTGTATTTTTTGTAGTTTATTGTCTTTGTAAAAATCTATTTATATTCCAGATACAAATGATGAGCTAAAGTGGTAGATTAGCAATGAATAATCTGAAGTTTTGGAGTGGGTTATTTAGTTGGGAAATAATCTTTTGTGCATAAGTTTATGGGGACTATTCAGTCAAATATAGTGAACATATTTCTTTGATGTTTTTCTTGGCCTGCGTTGTTCATCATGCCTCGGGAGATTTCTCTATCTTTGATGTATTTTTTGGAACTTGTATTTCAGAAGTGCTTTTCTTCCATTTCAAAGCAATTAGATCTTGCATAAAACCTACTTTCTTTTACAATATTTGATAAGGAATAAAATTTTCTTTAGTGCTAAGGTTTCTGCTCTACAGTCCACTGCAGTTTCATTTGGCCTCATAGCATTGCCCTTGTGAATTGCATTCCCGTAAATGATACATAAAGTATGCTGAGCTTACTTTGAAGTTTATTTGCAACTCTTCTTTAATCATCACACATGTATGTATTCCATATGGACTCCATAGTTTGATCTGTGAAATATACCAAGCCAAATTTTTTCCTTTTTTCAATTACAACGAGGAAAGCAGTACACAATCGTTAGGGTTAGCATTTAAAACCAAAGGATGCTGAAATAACTCGACGTCAAGCATGTGCTTTCCAAACCGAGACGGAGTGGGAGCTACCATATGACGGAGATGCTAAAGATGCTGAATTAACTCGACGTCAAGAATGTGCTTTCCAAACCAAGATGGAATGGGAGCTACCATATGACGGAGACGCTAACTATGCTGAAAGTAAACTCAACACCAAGTATGTGCTACCCAATTCCAGAGTGGAAATGAGGCAACCATATGGCGGAGATATACATAAATACAATGCAGCTTCAGAATGTAAAGTAAGATTAAGAGAAATGCTGACAGTACTACTGTTCAGGTTACAAAATATCAGAAGATGCCTGCAATGAACAAGATTAGAAGCTCTCCACTGCTGCAGTAATAGATATGATCATTCCAAGGTTAATTATGACCTTCCAGACACAAACTCTTCACCAAAATGCAAACTACTCAAGACTGATATAACAGACCAGCAACTTGAAATGCTAAACCAGCAACACAGAACCCTACTAAAATGCTTGCAACTCACACTAGACTCACCCAAAAGACTCCAAATAAAATGCACTAACTTCCTAGAGTGATGGCGCCCAAAAAAGAACCCAAAGACTAACCCCAAATCTGTTATATTATTTTTTGCACAAACTTCAAGAAACCCCAAATGGTACGGCTCAACAAGAGGGGCGATTTTCCTTTATAAAATCCAAACCTTTGTCTAAAAATCTGAAACTTCTCACAAAGGGGCGCCCTTGCCATGGAAACAAAATGAGATAATACCCAGAACCATAATAAATTTATTTTCAAAGATATGAGTTAAACTACAGATTCAGCTTGACTTCAGCAACTCCAGAAAAATGATAAGAAATGCAATAAACTGAACTTCTAATGACAGAACAACACTACAATGCAAACCTTACTACAAAATCCACTCAACATAAGCAAACTTCTCCACTAGGTGCTATCTCTCAAGCATGAAGTTGAGCCAAGGCTAGGAGGCTTTCGTTCCTCGAAGCAGTCCAGCACCATTCCGGTAGCATAACATTCCTGTAGATAAAGGATAATCAAATGAAGACCCAAGGCTCCCTTTTATAATTTTGAGAAGACACTTTCAGATGCTTCTAGAAGGTGCGCCCACTCCACAAGATGCTTTTAGGGTTTTGACTTGACCAAGTCTTCCGTCAAGATGGCGTCCCTTTTCATAAAGGCAATTTTCCTTTAATTTAAAATTATCTTTTCTCCAAAAGTTGGCGTCCCACCTCCAAGAGCAATATTTGACCTTAGAAATATTAAAACTTTCCCTAATGATGCGTCCACCCATGAGGTCCCCTTTTTCAGAACAACTTAAAGTCATATTACTAGGACAAGGGGTCATTTTATAAAATAAAACATTATTGACTTTAAATAACTTATTTCTCCAAAATGAACCTCTTAGGCCAAAAATCATGATCACCCAATGAACAGCAAGTGAAGGAAAGTTGACTGAGCTGGTGCTAACTGGACCACTGCTAAATATAGAATTTACTAAAAATAGTAAATTCAAGAAGTTGCTTAGAATGCAATGCATGCGCCACCATTGCGAAGCTCTCTGAAAACCTAGAAAGAATCCGTAATCCAAAATCCCAAACTCCAGGATGTAGCCGTCATAACTTACTAAAAATAGTAAGTCCGGAAAGGTTCCCTGACGCGGTTGCAAGTCATATCTTTGCGAAGCTTTTTGAAAACCCAGAAGGAATCCAGAATCCAAACACCCAAACTCCAACAAGCTGAACCCTGAATCTTCAAGAGAACCCACCAAACAGTCGGAAACCCTAATTCTGTCTCTGACTAGCCGACAGCACCCTGGGGATAGGCCATCGATCACTGAGAAGTGCAGTGCTAAAAATGGGGACATTACAACCTGAACCATGTAATTGTATTATCACCAAAGCTGGTAATGCATATGTGTTTGAAGATATTTTCTGCTATTAATGTTTATGCTGTTAATAAATATGTTCCCCACATTCAAGTCAATGAATGTTACAAACAATCAATCAGATTGTAGAATAGCACTATGGCATACATGGTATGGCATAAATCTGGTATGCATCTTATATGTTACTTTGAAAGAAAGCCGATGGAAAATTGAATTAGGGAGATTGGAGGAACCGTTATCTTTTTCATCATGTTGTACTTGTATTGAATGATTAATATAGAAAAGAAAAAGTTCTTTTCCATATGCACCCTTATATTCGTTTTGTTTATTAGTGATTTTCCTTTAAATCTATTCTTCATTGGTTTCAGAATTATTAATCCACTTAAGCTTGTATTTTATAGAAGTGTTTTCATGGGGGTTTTTGTGGTGAAAAGTTTGACATTGTTTCAGATATTTCAGAGAATGGTAGAGATAATGGAACTATTGAGTTGAGTTCAAAATTGTCACCAAAATCAAACAAAAAGAATGGACCACCGGTGATTGGAAGTGGCACAGCTGCTGGGGAGGGAATCGCTTCCACATCTGGGCTTGCCTCACAGACAGCATCAGGTGTTCTCTCTGGGTCTGGAGTTCTGAATGCAAGGCCTGGGAGTGCAACATCATCAGGCATACTTTCTCAGATGGTACCCATACTTGATGCTGAAGTTGCAAGAGAATACTTGGTGAAAGTAGCAGACCTCCTGCTGGAGTTTTCTCGAGCAGATACAACAGTGAAGCTATATATGTGCAGCCCAGGCTTGCTAGTTCGCCTCTTCCAGATGCTTAATAAGTTTGAATCTCCTATTCTTTTAAAGGTATGTCTTTTTGTCAATCTCCAAAATAATATTTACAATTTTCAACTATATCCAAGGGAATTATGCCATATTTCATAATTCAATCATTGGGTTTGTTGACTTTTTGCAGATTTTGAAATGCATCAATCAGTTATCAACTGATCCAACTTGTTTAGACTATCTGCAGCGGGCAGATGCAATGAAGCATCTTATCCCTCACCTTGGGCATCATGATGGACATCTTGTTTCTCAAATACATAGTGAAGTAAGTTTCTAGAAGATTAAACTCCTTGGAGCAATAATATCACTACATATTGTTAACTGTATCTGTAGGTTTGTAATTATTTATAGCCTGCCCAAACATACTATGCTTATTGTTGTTATCATTAAACATAATGATAATAATAAAGTGGTATTCATCACAACTAATGATTAAATGGTCTTCCTGCAGAAATCTCAATCATTAAAGTTGTTAGGTATAAATTTTGTTACTGGCCTATTCTTTTGGGAGGGGGCATTGTTTGATTTCTTGATTGCATATTTGATTTTAAACTATATAAGATGTGTACCTATGATATATAATTTTTAATAATAATATTAAGTAGAATACAGAAACTTGCTTTGCAAGTCAATTTCTTGTTTCATTTTCAATAACAGGTATAATGCAAGGTACATAATTATTTTTTGTCTTGGCCATTTTCTTGACTAGCTAAAATGGTTGCTACCTTCTGATCATTTGTGTTTCAATTTCTGGATTCTGTCAAAATTTGTATAGATTTCTAAATCAATTAATTTGATAAATATAGCACTTTACTAATTCTAGCCTTTCTGGGTTATCTGAAGGCACTCAATGCATTATACAGTCTTTGTAAGATAAACAAGAGAAGACAAGAACAAGCAGCAGAAAATGGCATCATTCCACATTTAATGCACTTCATTGTTACAGACTCTCCCTTAAAGCTGACTGCTTTGCCTTTACTCTGTGATATGGCTCATGCTTCTCGCTATACCAGGGAGCAACTGCGAGTGCACAATGGGCTGGATGTTTATTTGAGCTTGTTGGATGATGAGGTTTGGGCAGTGACTGCGTTGGATTCACTTGCAGTTTGTCTAGCTCATGATAATGATCATCGGAAAGTTGAGCAAGCATTGCTCAAGAAGGAAGCTGTCCAGAAGTTGGTCAAGTTCTTTGAGCGTTGCAGTGAACAATCTTTTGTCCATATACTGGAGCCATTTCTTAAGATAATCACGTATGCTGTCCTTCGTTTACATCTAGATTGATATTTGTGGTGATATATTTGTTAACATATTTTTTTTAAGCTTCCTTTTTATTAATAACAAGTGATTCTACTGCAGAAAATCTGCTCGTATAAATACAACACTAGCTGTTAATGGACTGACTCCATTACTTGTGGGAAGGCTTGATCATCAAGATGCAATTGCTCGACTCAATCTACTCAAGCTGATAAAGGTTTGTTTGTTTCCTTGTTTGAAGAGATATAGCAGCGATTTGTTTCATTTTCTTGGTAATTTATACTAGGCATGGTTTGTCTGTCTGAAAAGGAGACAGAAATGGTCCATCCCAAAAATCCTCTTTGGTGAGAAGAAACAAATAAATGAATGTGGCAGGACTTAATGACATTTTAAAAAAATGCCTGAATAATCAAGATTTTGTGTTGTCCAATCTGACCATGGAAAACATGTTTTAAATTATCCTAAACTTTCAAGATGGCTCTTTATTAGCTGCCATAAAATAGATGTCTAAATGGGTTGATCTTGTTGGAAATGTGCCACTCCTTTCTCCTGTTTGTTATCCCATGTTGGGCATCTTATGCGTTAGGCATGCATATCTATCCAGATCCTTTTTTGCAGCTTCCTTGTATAGCATTTTTTGCAATGCATGTCAAGGATATTTCCCACCCTCTGACTGCTTCTTTGTAATTTGGTAATAGATTATTGCATATAGGCAATGACCAATCTCATGCTGACAAGTGAAAGCACTCCTTGAAAGTTAAAACTTCAAAAAGGTTTTTATTTATTAAATTAATTAATATTAAATATTAGCCAAATAAGGGGCTGGCTGTGGTCCAATAATGTGTTGGATTTTAATGCAAATGTCAATATTCACATTACTTGCATGCTCTATGATGATAAGATAGAGATATGGTGGTATCTTTTGGTTTGTATTCTATCCTAGGTGGTCTCATTGGTGTGTTTAGTGACAACAATCTTGTAAGTAGATTATGGCTTTTGTGTTAGAGGCCAAGAAAGGAAAGAAAAAAATGTTTGTTTGGCCTAGGGGATAGGTAGAGAAAAATGTGTTGGAGTATCGTTAACACTGAGAAGGGGTTGGGGGGGACGGTGTGGGGGTGAATCAGTGTTAACAATCAAATTAACTCTTTTATTTCTTTTAATAGTTTTCAGATCATGAATAAACTTATGCAATAAAAATCAAATGAACAGATAATGAACAAACACATATAAAAGATTGACACATAGATTGTCTTGAGTGGAAACCCTCCTGGGGAATAAAACCACTCGAACTTGGCCTCATTGGCCTTATCTGAAAATAATCTTTGTACAAAGCCTCACTGGCTGATTTGTCTCACTGACAATGATGTTATCTCACTGATAGTCTTATAGTGCTATCTCACTGATAGTCTTTTGAAATGTACATATATGAAAGAATTGTAAATACAGAGTTGATTTCTATTTCAAGAATTACATACTCTGTTCTGCCATGACCTCAGAATCAGAGTCAAAAATTTCAACTACACAAAACAATATATATTGCTTTTCTGAAACATATATTTAGTTCCTTTCAAAAATCTCTCATCATCTAGAATGTGAGCACAATAAAGTATTTAACATGTTCTCTGTTCTCAAAAACAGAATTGAGAAAACCCTTTTTTTTTTCAAACACTGAATCACAAACTTCCATTTAAAAACTGAAACTGAAACTGCCTTTGCCAGTTGTAAGAACAAATTCTCTTAAACAATGCTTAACCAAAATCTCGAGTATACACAATCCATCTAATTTGTACAACATCCACCTTGCCAAAATGTATCAAGAATAATCAACAAATAATTGTTCTTTACCTTGCAGAACTGACACCCTTAACAAGGGTAACTAATCCTAAATGCCTAGATAAACACAATGAACCCGATTACAACTAATCAGTATTATGAACAACAAAATAAATCTAATGCTCTTGGGTTCACATAAACACAAGAAAAGAATGTTAAAGATTACACCTGGCGTCGGAAGTGTACAACCAAAACTTCTTCACTGTGTTGCTCTTCATTGCAACTTCTTGTCCCCTCGAAAACCATTGTAACCGATTTCTGAACCAAGTCTTTGCTTACCACTGTCGCCATGATTAGTGTATCAAACCATATCAAAAGACAATGAATCAATCAACTATGCGCATCGAAGCTTCATAGAAGCTTTGATTTCGACATAATGTCTTTTCAAGTCCGGGTATTATGATGGGAAAAATTCCCATTCAACAAACAAAAATAATCTCCACCGACAATGCAATGATCACATTATATTTTGACTTTATAAAAACTATCATAGCAACCTTTTGCCTTTTCATTATTATCTTTGAGAAAACAAACTTTGCCACCTACCAATGATTTCCTCACAATGATACTCATATCACATTCGCAATCACCAAACCTTATTTGTAGATGCACTATGGCAATGTGTTGCCTTATGCTAATGTAATGTGCCTTTTGAACATGCTTTGGATAAACAACTTATCATTGCACCTAAATGTTGTTATCATGAAGCCTTAAAAAAAATGCCAGGATATATAATATGCAGATGAAATATCAAACTGAAAACTGATCAATATGTCAAGATGACGATAACCAAACTGTGAAATATATCAATCACTGGAATATGCCAAATGCACTATGCCAAAACTTTGGTATTGTGACATTAATGCCAAATAATACTGAGGGACAACAAAATGATGGTGATTGGAGAAGATGTGATGGAGAGCTTTGTTGCATACTTTGAAAGGGAGATTACAAACCCAGGTTTGAGGCTGTCATGTCCCTTTTTTCTATAAGATTACTAGATGTTCCTTATCCCTGTTTTCCATTTCCTAGAGGCTTGGGGAAATAAATTAGGGAAATGACTTTGTAATAATTAGGTGTCCTATTGTATGCGCACTTAGATTATAGGGCCCCTTGGGTATTATGTAATCAAGTTTTATTCCTTTAACTGTTGTTAATCAAGGGTGTGTGTGCAAGCCTCCTTAAAGAGAAAAAGACAAATTGAATTTGTATTTTGGAGGGAAAGTGAGTGCTCAATTGCTTATTGAAACCTAAGTCAAAGATGAACGTCATCATCTAGTTTTTATGATATTATTCCTTACAAAAATCAAACATCTTGTTCATTTGTCATTGGAGATTGGAGGATGAAACCCCTTAATCCCTATAGTCGAGTAGTGAATGAAATCCCGTATTTAGCATTAAGCAATTCCAAACAAGGATTGCATTTGAGCTTCATTGATTTGTTGTTCGTGTGGCTCTTGTTAGTGCCTGTTTGTATGAGTTAGGTGGCTCTCAGCACCTAGGAATTGCATTTTAGTGGTGGCTTCTGTAGCACCCTTTTGCTGTGAATTTGTTATACTTCTGATAATAATATTGTTGTTATTGTTCTAGCAATTAAATTGATTGTAATTGTGACCTTACGCTATAATAAGAGGAATAAACTAGGTTTACAATTAATTTCTACATATTTTTTTAAGATTATTATCCATCGAGATAGACCCAATTTGAAATAAGATCTAATCATTGGTATTCGTGGAGTGAAATCAAATTGAAGTATTGTTCCCTAACTTTGAATATTATAAAGGTTGTGGATGATGATGACATGGGAACTAGCTAAAGACATGGATGGTAGACTTAGTTTTGGAATTAGGGTGGCAATGGTTAGATTTTTTGAACTCAAATCAATATTGGGTAGAAGAAAAATGTTTGATGTTTCTTAATCTTTTAGCTACACCACTTTCCTCCCTTCAGTATTAGGAACTATAATGCCCCAAGCTTCATACCTAGGGTATTAGCCAAGCAAACAATTTTTTTTGAAAGAGCAACTCTCTAGCATTTAAGATATGACACTGACATGTCACATTGTACGCTAACACACACACACACACCGTGTCATGTCAATCACAATGACAAAAAGGTATCGACAACACAAGAGACATTTTCGTGAGCATCAGAGTTTGGCAGATTAGCCTATCATTTGACCCTCGTAGGCTAATGGGGTTGTTCAGAGGGTCCTGTTTGGTAGTTATCTGGTTGCCTTCTCCTTCAGAGCAGAGTTTAGTTCAGGATGGCCTTTGTTTGGTGATTCAGGACATAGTTTCACACACTTACTATTTATAGTAAGTTAGCAGGTCAGGAGAGTCCAATATTTCTATTTATAGTAAGGCACCTAGACGTGTGATGATTTTAGTATTGATCTCAATTTTCAGTCGGCCTGGCGAAATAAGAATTAATGTGCAAGTTATATTATTTAATTACCTTTAATAATAATTAATCATTAAAATTATATTATAACTTTATATTAAAGGGGCCATTTAATGACTTAAAGTGCATTTAATGAATAATTAAATTGGGCACTCACTTTGAGGAATTACTATAAAGTTATTCAATGCACATTTAATATTATTATTAAATGAGTAAAAAGAAGCTTCTAGATGGGTTGACTTCTTCTTAAGAGATTATAAAAGGGGATCAACAGAGGCTATTATAATCATCCAGGATTTGATATTTGATTTTGAAGAACTTTGCTGTGGAGACGAAGAAACCTAGGGTTTTTGCAATTTTTGCATTTATTGATCAATGGGAACGGAATCTCTCATTGATTGGCATAATTGAGGTTGTGAAAGATCTTCCGAAGGGTTGCCCGTGGATTGGCTTCATCCAGGAGTCAACAGTGTGCTTCATCGGATCTACATGAGAGATTCAAAATAAGGGTTTCATCATCTTTTCAAGATCAAAAGATTGTTTTCGGGTATGAATGCTTTCAATGTAATTTCACGACATTAATAACTCTGATATAATATTATATTTGTGCTTCAGCATTTACTTGTTCTATAAATTTTATGCATTATCTAGTGAATATTTCAAGTAAACTTCAAAACGCGAAAAAACATCAAACCAATAGTTGCAAAATTAGCTCAAGGAGAACTAGGGTTCTTACAGTGGTATCAGAGCCATGTTCCTGACATCCTGTGTTGGTTTTTGAAAATAAATATTTTCAGGGTTATGCGATTAATCAGGTGCCATCTATTTTATGTCTGCACTTATATTGTTCATGGGTTCACATTTGGTTTATCATTGGATGAAGATCTTCAAGATTTTTAAATAAATAAATATTCATATAGCGGTGACCTAGCTGCCTGCTTGCTTGGTCGTTTTTAATCAAAGGCCGAATAAATATTATGATAATCTAAAATTATGAATATTTCCGGAGCTTTGAGATTATTCTAGCCACCATAATATAATTAGAGGGGCTGAGTTTAAAATTAATCGCAGTTCAGTGATTGGAGAAAGTCGATACATTCTCAGTCAGTATTCTTTAAAGCGGCAAAGGAAAATATGGGTGTTTTAAAAGAACAAATATTATTCCATCGGCTCAATTTATATCATTAATAGCATGTAATTCATTTTGGAGTCGTGGAAGGGAGATGAATATATTTTTTGAGCTGTTTGAGTCCAATTGAAAGAGAGAAATTATTATCTCTTGTCAGAAATTGTGGAAAAGCTTGCTTTAGGAACCCGACACCTCCATCTTAGCCGCTTCAGATCAAGACAAATATCTCTAGGTCAACACCATCATAGTCCATCAAATGTTTCTGGAATGATTATATTTGAAATCGTTGGGAGTCTTTCATGATGGTCATCGAATGAGGACAAACTAAACATGATCACAATCTTATTTTAATGTCTCTTGGTCACCATATAGGACAAATAGTAGAATCGATAGATTGAAGTAAGATGGGTGTCAAAAGAATAAGCAAGCTGTTTCATGAGGACGGGTGTGATCACAAATTTATCGGTCTCACTTTTTACCGCCACATAATGAATAAAGAGCACAATACTAGCATCCTGGGCGCTAGCATAATTTTATTAAGGAAAATTGTGATTGCCATCAGCCACACCTTGCCATTGGGTGTGAAGACAGTTTGAATTAGACAAAACCAATGCTATAATATGTAGTTCGAAACAAGCAATGATAATTGGAAGGCCGATAATTGTTAAAGATTCAAGGTAGTGATTCGTGGTTGGCATCTATTGGCTGATATAAAAGACAAATCTTTCATAGTCAACATTGGGAGACATTCAAATATTGCAATCGTAATAATTATGGCTAAAGGCAAAACGGGTTATATATATACTTGCAATATCAGAATAAGATTTTACAAAAAAATCCTCTCTTAATCTGCATATATCGGAGGATAATCAATTCAGATCAGACCATCGAATAGTTTGGACATATAAAGTTGTCAAAACTTGGGCAAATCGATAATAATCTTGATCCACATCCAAATGGTTGCATGTTAGCAGAACTCAGTGGGAAATGGCTACCTATAGCAGGTGTAGAGTTAAGGACGGAAGATTGTTGCCCACCTTCCTTCTTGCCTAACCATCAAAGAAGAAGAAGCCTAGTTTGGAGAAATAGACGGAAGACATCTTGAATGATCTTCAACGAAAACTTATGCTTTCACATTGAAGATTAGCTCGTAATTTGCAGCAGTATGAACATTTCATTTCAAAACAAACCTCATCATGAAACAAAAAAGAGACTTAGTGTGTATCCACAAGTGAGGTATCTAAAAGTCTCTATGATGAGTTTGATTTAAAAAGTAATAAGTCAGCAGATAATGTTTTTCAACCTATAGGTGAACATGGGGTTGAAACTGAAGTGGTTGTTGATAAGGAAATTTTACAACATGAAAATAATATGGTGGAGCCCCAGAATGATGCTCACAACACTCAAGAAATTGTTATCAGTCATGATAACAATTCTGATTTTGATGACAGTGGTCATTTGCTTGAGTATAATGAGGATTTAGAAGTCATGGTAAGTGTAGAAAATGTTGTGGGAGAACCTTTGAATGTTGGCACGCATGTTATAGGTGCCAAACATGAAGATAGCATGGAAAATTTGACCCATAACCATTCTGATTTTCATGACAGCAGTAAGGAATCTTTGTATCAAGCATGAGACAAAAGTGATTTCACAAGGGGATGATGTTTCTACAGAGTTGTCACATGTTGGTACTCAAGATTTGGGTACTAATGATGCAATTTATGATGAAGATTCATGCCACAATGATTCAGATTTTTCATATCAGACCTTAGAAAACAAAACAGAAAATTCATTCATTGGCAATGAGTCCCAGGATTGCTCTTCGGATGGATATGCGATGCTTTGGAAGAAGTAGTGTGCAAAGATATTGTCAAACCAGCAGCTTCTACAATGTCTTTTGAGCCATCCTATGAGGTACATAGCAGCAATACCTTGGATGATATTGTGTGCGAAGTTGATAGCATGCACGATGTTGCTTATCAGTTAGTGAGCGATGATGATTCAAACTCATATCATAGTACAAATCCTAAATTAGAAAACTTGTATGGGAGTGATAAGTTCCAAGCTCCTCATCAATTGGTAGGGCAACTTAAGGTTAACGACAAAATTATCACTACCACCATAGAGCATTTTGATGTTGCTTGTTAGATGTTGGCCACCTATGGTCGAAGTACTTTTGGGACAGATGAGCACTGTGATAGTGGTCTTTCCCTTGAAGAGTTTCATGCACTTCGAGAAGCAATTGGAATAATGAAACAAAATTACCTACAACTACTTGCAGACAAAGATCATCTTCTCAAGTGGGATTGCAACTGTCAGGATGCATTGAAGGGAAAGGAGGAGGTTGATGAGCTCACTCATGAGCTTGAGGTGACTATGGATTCTTTGAAGAGTACTCAATTGGCCCTTCATGAGTCACAGTCACAGTAGAGGAGCTTACTGTGGAATTGAGTTTGGCACAGTCTTCACCATCTTCCAATATAGTTCAGGTTTCCATGGCAGCAGTTGGTGAGGAGCATGTATCCACAAATTTTGGTTGTGAGCAGGTTGAGGATGTGGTTACATCCATCACGATTACAGGTGCAGTTGATACAAATGGGATGAGTGCATTGGTGGAGAGTTGCAGGGAACCACGTGTTGCACTAGGTTCTCCTGAGGTTAGTCCCATGACAGGTGATGCAGGGCAGATTATTGATAGCTCTTGTGACATAGTTGTTGATTCACTAGAGAGTTGTGTGACAACTCACAACACTACTCCATCTTCTTCACAGGAGATATGCAAAGTATCATCTAGTTGGGAGATTGGTTCTTATGTTGATTTGTTTCCCTCTCCTGGAAGCAAATCAGTCATTTCATCCCATGCAATTGATTATGATCGGCAGTTTGTTGAGCCAATTCGGGAGTACAATTCAAATTATTGTTCCAGGGATTCAGAGATGGATGATTCAAATAAGCATGAAGTGATTGTGCAATTTGTGAATAATCCATTATTTGAGTTTGATGGTGGTTTGATCTATGATAATACACTCTTCGAGTTGGAAGCCGATCACACTCCTAATACTAGTTCAGGGTTGAGCGATAATCACAGTGTTTGGGATCGTTCTAGTGCATCGAGATTCCAAACAGGGCTCATAGAGGAGTTTTACAGTGTGTACACAGTGAGGAGTGCTTATAGTTTACCTCTGATCCACCTGTACATGACTTGTATTTGATGCACAATTCTTGTGCGCATGATGATTCTCCTAGCGTAGTCAAGGGAAGCAAATAATTTTTAGAGTTATCATCTTTAGAAGATGATACTAGAGGCTGCAAATAGTCAACTCAGTTGTTTGCAAGGGATTACTTGCAGGACCAGAGGTTGGATTACCATCATGTTGGTGTGTACTTGACAGAGTTTGGCACTTCAAAGTTTCAATGGGAGAAAGGGCTTCTTGGAGGATGTTGTGGAAGTGGGCATGATGGCTTGGTTTGTGAGCACATCCATGAGAGTTTAGCGAAGGTTGTGGAGAGATGTTGCGTAGTAGATGCTTCCAGATATTCTTACTTATGATGGATGGATGTGAGTACCGTTTATATTTGGATCCAGGTGGTGACAAAGTTAGCACTATAGTTTGGATGGGTCCCATTGGTTTGCTTCACCATTTCCAGCATGGTGAAGTTGAGATTAGGGTTGAGCAGTAGAAGTCTAAGAGTGTTATTCCTGGCAGACTTCTATTCTGGATTTGGGATCCAGGTATATTTTGTTGGACACTCTCCAGTGTGCGGTGGGATCCTTCGTGTGCATCAGGGTTCCAATTAGAGTTCATTGGTTAGTATTGTTATATGTACATGGTGTGGATTGCTCATAGCTTCGCATTTGGTTCACATGTACATGAGTTGAGTTCGATGCACAGTTTTAGTGCGCATGGATCAGACAACTAGTTTGTTATCTCTTTTTGCGCAGTTGAGTTTATGTTGGTGTTGTAGAAGTTATGTTCATGTGTGGAACATTATACAGTCTTCTTTTGGACCTTCTGTGGAGTGGTGTTTCTTTGCAATAGAGATTGCTTGGGGACAAGCAATTTCAGGAAGGGCGAACTGTAATGTCCCCATTTTCACGAGCATCAGAGTTTGGAGGATTAACCTATCATTTGACCCTCGTAGGCTAATGGGGTTGTTCATAGGGTCCTATTTGGCAGTTATCTGGTTGCCTTATCCTTTAGAGCAGAGTTTGGTTCAGGATGGCCTTCGTTTGGTGATTCAGGACCCAGTTTCACACTTACTATTTATTAGTGTTCCACGGAGTTTCCTGAAGGGGACGGGGGGACAAGGGGTCTAAGTTTGGGGACAGCGAGGGGACGACGGCGGGGGGCGGCGGGGGGGTGGTGCTAATATACATATGGTACTTGAATAACTAGTAATAAAAAGATGTTTAAGAATAACATTTCAAATTGAACTTTGGCAAATTAGTAAAATTGCAAATACTAACATTTTGAATACTTGAATACTATTTACTAAAAGACTAAAAGTAAATAAATATTGAAATTTGACAAATGAAATTGTCGAATTTGAGATTTCTATTATATGAATATCGAAAATATGACATGTCACATCAAAATATCATATCATAAAAATGATTACAATGAGTAGCATGATACATTGATATGAATCATAATCAAAATAAGTACAAAATGCAAAAATGTAGGGAAGGGAGGCCTCTAATCATCTCCAAACTCCTCATGCTCAAGCTCTGCCAAACTAACACCAACCAGCCCTGCATCTGAAGCCGAAACTGAAGCATCCTCATCAATCTGTGTTGGCTCCTCTGGCTCTACATCCCACCATGCTGCTGGACTCTCTTTGTACAAAAGTGTTTTGCGGTCAATGAGACGCAAAGCACTATGTACAGCCACAAGCTTCTCTACTCTCTTAGAGGTAAGTTTGTTCCTCTTAAGAGAGTGGATGAAGCTATATGTAGACCAGTTCCTCTCAACAGCTGAAGAACTAGAAACTTGAGATAACAATCGGATGGCTAGAGTGGTAGTCAAAGGTCTTGATCCATGGCAAGTCCACCACAAAATTGGGTCCTCCTACGCCATAGTTCGCATATCCATCTTGGTTGCATCTGAATAACCCCTAAGAGTGGCAAATTTGGTCCACTCGGTGCGAATCATACTGGCATCTACATCATTGTACATCCTCTCAATGCACCTGAAGAACCCTGCCTTCACCTCTGCATCCTCTATAGGTGTCACTCTACCAGACCTAGTCAAATACCATTTAGGATTAAGTGCATAGGCTGCCATGTGCAAGGGAGTGTTGAGCTTCTCCCATCTCCTGTGAATGATTGGCTGAATGTGCTCGTGGTAGAATGCTAATGTGGGGTCCCTCTCTCGCACAACAGTCCTCATCTGATCAAGCATAGAATCAATGCACTCATACACCTCTCCAAGGCTAGGTGCATCCGCATCCCCATACCTGATAACCTGAAAAACTGGTTTAATGATGGCAACAATATATTTTGCATCACCCCAGAACACATCACTTTTCATTGTATCTTTCGCCCTCTTCCCGTGCTCTGTTTTAGACTCAGCCCACCTACTCCAATCTGATGTCATGACCATGAGTTGCAGTGCTTCTTGCAACTCAATCATTCTGTCCAAGAGAATGAAATAGAAAGCATATCTCGTATCAGTAGGTTTCAGGAACTCCTTCTTAGCGAAGGTCCTGAAGAGTGCATGTGATGTGTGGTGGTTGCAGATAAACACCTGCACATCTCTCGCATCATTAGCCACTGCTCTAATCCAATCAATCTTTCCCATGTCCTTGAGTGCATTGTTCATGGTATGCACACAACATGGGGTCCACCAAATATGCCTGTAAGTAGCCTCAACAAGTCTCCCTGCAGCTTTGCACACATGTGCAACATCTGTCACAACTTGGACTACATTTTGTGGCCCAACCTCCTCAATAGCATCCCTGAGAACCTCAAACTAAAAATCAGCATCTTTGCGATGCCTTGAACAATCAATTGCCTTAAGAAAATATGGGCCCTCAGTACATGTAACCATGATATTAATGAGTGGACGATGGCTAATGTTCGTCCACCCATCCATGACTATGCTGCATCTTGTCTTAACCCAACACTCCTTCATCTTCTCCATCAACAAATTGATCATGGAATAGTTCTTATCCAAGATCGTAGTCCTCAATTTTGTCTCACTTGGTGGCACATATGATGGTCCTAAATTTTTGTCGATATCATCTCCTTATAATAAGGAGATCGGGCAACATGAAACAGGATGCCATTGGCAAAGAAGAACTTGCCAATGGCGTCATCTATGTCATCCTTGAGCTGCACATTAAATCAGTGTTCCACGGGCGTTGGGGACGGGGGGACGGGGAAACATGCGGGACGGGTTTCCGGGATGGGGGGACAAAGGGTCTAAGTTTGGGGACGGCGGGGGGACGGCGGCGGGGGGGTGGCGGGGTGGTGGTCCTGATATAGTTATACATATACTTATAGTACTTGAAAAACTAGTTTTGAAAAGATGTATAACAGTGTAAGAATTACATTTCAAATGAAACTATAGGAAATTACTAATTAGTAAAATTATAACATATTAAATACTAAAATTTGAATTACTAAATCTAAATACGATGATTTCTTGAATGCTAATTGCTAAATAAAATTTGGCAAATGAAATTGTCAAATTGGAGATTTCTATTATAATTTATATCACAAAGTTTATAAAAATGATTACATGATTCATCATTACAATGAGTAGCATTACAAAAGACAAAATGCCAAAATGTCAAAACTCAAAATGTAGTGAAGGGAGGCCTCTAATCATCTGCAAGTGCAAACTCCTCATCACTGGAACTGTTGGACTCCACAAGGTCAAGATCCCTCAAGCTCACACCAACCAACCCTGCATCTGAAGTGGTAGGATCATCCTCATCAATCTGTGAAGGCTCCTCTGGCTCCACATCCCATCGTGCCACTGGACTCTCCTTGTACCCAAGTGTCTTGCGGTCTATGAGACGCAAAGCACTATGTACAGCCACAAGCTTCTCTGCTCTCTTAGAGGTAAGTTTGTTCCTCTTAAGAGAGTGGATGAAGCTATATGTAGACCAGTTCCTCTCAGCAACTGAAGAATTGGAAACCTAGGATAGCAGACGGATAGCTAGAGTGGTGGTCAAAGATTTTGTACCATGACAATTCCGCCACAAAAGTGGGTCCTCCTGTGCCATAGATTCTATATCCATCTTTGCCGCATCTGAATAGCCTCTAAGAGTGGCAAATTTGGTCCACTCAGTGCGAATTGTGCCGGTATCTCTAGAATCATACATCTTCTCTATGCACCTAAAGAAACCTGCCTTCACCTCATCATCCCAAAGCGGTGTCACTCTACCCAATCTAACCTTGTACCACTTAGGATTCAAGGCAAAGGCAGCCATATGCAAAGGAGTGTTCAACTTGTCCCATCTGTGCTGAATGATTGGCCAGATGTGCTCATTGTAGAATGCTAGAGAGGGGTCCTTCACTTGCACAGCAGCCCTCATCTGGTCAAGCATAGAGTCGATGCACTTATACACCTCTCCAAGGTTAGGTGCATCCCCATCCCCATATCTAATAACCTGGAATACTGGAGAAATGATGGAGACAATGTATTTCGCATCAGTCCAAAACACATCACTCTTCACTATCTCCTTCACCCTTCTCCCCTGCGTTGTCTTGGCCTCGGCCCACCTATTCCAATCATTAGTCATAACCATGAGTTGCAATGCCTCTTGCAACTCAATCATTCTCTCCAAGAGAATGAAATATGATGCATATCGGGTCTCCACCGGTTTCAAGAACTCCTTCTTTGCGAAGGTCCTGAAGAGTGCATGTGAAGTGTGGTGGTTGCAGATAAACATCTGCACATCTCTCGCATCGGTGACCACTCCTCTAATCCAATCAATCTTACCCATGTCCTTGAGTGCATTGTTCATGGCATGCACACAACATGGGGTCCACCAAATATGCCTATAGGCTGCCTCAATGAGTTTCCCTGCTGCTCTACACACATGGGCTGCATTTGTGACTACTTGGACCACATTTTGTGGCCCAACCTCCTCAATAGCCTCCCTGAGGACCTGAAACTGAAAATCAGCATCTTTGTGATGCCCTGTACAATCAACTGCTCTAAGGAAGTATGGGCCCTCTACACATGTGACCATGATGTTGATGAGTGGACGATGGCTAATGTCCGTCCACCCATCCATAACTATGCTGCACCCAGATGCCACCCAACATGCCTTCATCTTCTCCATCAAAATATTGATCTTGGAATAGCACTTATCCAAGGTCAAAGTCCTCATTTTCGTCTCACCTGGTGGCACATATGATGTTCCTCCCTTCGCAACCATAGCCATCATCTCCCTATAATAAGGAGACCGTGTAACATGAAATGGAATGCCATTGGCAAAAAAGAACTTGCCAATGGATTCATCTATCTCATCTCTCAGGTGCACATTAAACATATCAGCAATGGGGTTACTTTGCGATGTCTGCAACTTGCGTTTCCCTGCAGCTATCCCCCTAGCGGCACTAGTAGTGGAAGAGGATGGAGATCCAAACATCATTCCTCCCGTCTGTGAAGCATGAGGAGAAGTATGTGGTGGATTATGGATGTGCTGAAGGGCTCCCCTAGCAGACAAAGTAGTAGGGGTTGTAATATTTGTGTCATCTGGAACGCCCCAAAGCCTGTTAAACTCAATTCTATAACGTATATTTTTAGTTTCCTTCATAAAAATTACAAGGCTCCACACCTTTTCCTGTCCAAAAAAAAAGTGTGCATTCACTCTAGTGATGCTACCAAACCATTCAGCCTGACAAATGTGGCACTTCCACTTCCTTGTTCCCCCACCTGCACGTGATGTGCCTTGTATTCTTGAAGCAAACTGTTTGAGAGGAGACTTAGGATCAAAAGGACCCCTAGCATACTCTGCCAACAACTCTGAAGGGCAACCTGTACTAGCTGGTGCACTCGCCATGGAACTAGAATGGGCTGCAGGATCAACCCCATGGTCATCCCCCTCATTCTCAGGTTCAAAATCTGAATCATGTTCACTATGGGAATGGATTTCCATGTCATCACCACTCATGCTATTGCTCATTGTGAAAGTGACACTGCATTTCACAAAATTAAAATAAAATCAGCCTAGTTTAACAAATTGAAATACAAATTTAAAATTTTAATTTTGAAAACAAAATTTACAATTTATATTTTATAAAATTTGATGTTGAATCTTGAGGGCAAAATGATGAAGATGAATGAATCATTCATCATTTTGCCCTCAAGATTCAACATCAAATCTGATTTTGAGATGAATAAGAATTTTTATTTTTTTTAAAAACAAGTTTAGTATTAAATTTTTAAAATAAAAAACTTGATGTTGAATCTTGAGGGCAAAATGATGAATTATTCAATCATCTTCATCATTTTGCCCTCAAGATTCAACATCAAATCTGATTTTGAGATGAATAAGAAATTTTTCTTTTTAAAAACAAGTTTAGTATTAAATTTTTAAAATAAAAAACTTGATGTTGAATCTTGAGGGCAAAATGATGAATGATTCAATCATCTTCATCATTTTGCCCTCAAGATTCAACATCAAATCTGGTTTTGAGTCTTTGAGATGAATAAGAAAAAAAAAAACAAGTTTAAACTCAAAAATTAAAACAAAAACAACAAGAAAACTGAAAAAAACTTCAAAAATCCTACCTTGTGCTTGATAAATCTCTTCAAAATGCAGTAGAATCCTCTTCCTCCTCTTTTTCTTGCTCCTTCTCACTCCTATAACACTTGCAATCACTCTTTTCACTCCTTCAATCAGAATTCTTCAAGTTTTTGAACTGTTTTTCCTCCTCTTCAGCTGGCTGCAAAAAAAATCAGTCAATAAAAATGTGAGTGAAATGATAAAGGAACATTGTTTTGTGTTGTTTTGGAGGAAGGGGTGGGGCCCACGCCTAATTAGGATAACCATAAAACACTTAGAAATACAATTTTATAATTATTTTTCAACTTTTACGCCTCCATGGACGTGGGCTCGACGGGAAACGGCTAGGCGTCTCCCCGTCTCCCGAGAAACGCCTAGACATTTCCTCAAGAGACTTGGAGACGTCTCCCAAGGAGACTTGGAGACGTCTCCACATCTCCATGTCTCCTGGGAAACGTGGAGACGTTTCCCCATCTCCAGCGGAGTATCGGTGGCGGTCGCGGGACAGCGGGAAATGCCAAGTACCCGTTTCCCCGTCCCCGAAACGTCCCCGTTTCGGAAACTTGCCCAAAAAGGGGGGAAACGCGTCCCCGTGGAACACTGCATTAAACAAATCTTCTATGGGGTTACTTTGAGTTTGACTTTGCAATCTTCATTTCCCCCTCCCCTCTCCTGCATAGGCACTAGAAGAAGAACCTGGTATCCCTCCTACTCTCGTCTACAAAGTATGGCTGGATCTCTGTGGCTGGCTATGCTGAACATGTGTCCTGTGCTGCAAAGTAGTAGGCACAGGTGCAGCTAGAGTATCATCAAGAACATCCCATAACTTATTTATTTCAACTTTGTATTTCATGTTTTCTGGTTTTGCCAAAAACTGACATATCCCTACAGCTTTTCCTCTAATGAAAAGAAGGTGTGCATTCACTCTAGTGATGCTCCCATACCACCCAATACCACAAAAGTTGCATTTCCACCTCCTTGTGCCACCGGATGTTGCCCCTTGGGCTTGCCTGCTTAGATCTTTTGTTGCAAATTGTTTGAGAGGGGGTTTGGGATCAAAAGGACCCTTAGCATACTTTGCCAATTCTGCAGAAGGGCACTCAAAAGTACTTGCTTCACTTGCCATGGAACTAGTTTGGACTTCATGCTCAGCCCCATGTTCACCCCCCTCATCCTCAAGTGCATATTCAGGATCGGTATCACTATGTGAATGGACCTCATCCTCACTCATGTTGATGTCATGAGAGCTCATTGTGACACTGCAGTAAAAAAATAAATTCTATAAGTGCCTAGTTTCAGCCTAGTTTAACAAATTTGAAACTAAAATAATAAAATTTTAAAACTTCATGATGAATCTTGATGGAAAGATGAAAAAAAAAACTGTAAATGTAATCAAATCTTTCCAATGAATGGGATCCCAATATCTAAGAGCAAAAAACTAAGTTTCAAATTTCTGTGTAAGGCAATGATAAATAAGAATGATATTTCCAGAATTTCCTTCTAACTGCGATTTCCAGATTTTAGATTAAATGTAAATGTGCTGATTGCAGAACATTATCAGATTTCTATATTCTGCATATCAAAGAAGTAACTTCTATTTATAAGTGGAGAGACCTGCCTACAAGGGATGTGTCCCTTGAGAGGACGTGTCCCTTTGTACGCGGGCTTCCTCAACCGTCATTTACCATATGTTTAGTGTGTATTAACATACACACCCTTCTACATGATGGCGTATGACTTTCAAGAGAATTCCGATTTCATATGAATACAGAAAAATCACGGGAATGATAGAATTTAATATGACTGTTCATAATTTTGATTTTAATTGATTCTTATAGAAATATCATAACATGTATGATAATTTCGATCACACATGAATGACAATGATATTTGCATCACTGTCATTCATATCTAACCGAAGCTATCACACATTAACAAAAACAATGAGCTTTGAAATGAAAATTCAAAATATGAATATGCATTTGCAGCCATGTATATGAAATTATGATTAATTTTTTAATCATAATTTCATAGACATGGCTGCAAATGCATATTCATGTTTTGATTTTCATTTCAATGCCCATTTCAAACATCAAACTACATTTTCAAAATGAATATAAAAACTTGGAAAACAAAATAAAATAAAAATTGAAAAAACAGTTAAAAACTTCAAAAAACAGTCATAAAACCCTACCTTGTACTTGAAAAATCCTTCAAAATTGGTGTAGAATGCTCCTCCTCTTCTTTTTCTTTCTCCTTCTCACCCTTCTTGCACTTGCAGCACCTCAAACTCACTCTTTCACTCACTTTTCTTACTGGTTTTCCTCTTCTTCACCTAGCTGCTCCAAAACATCAAATGCATATGTGAGTAAAAAAATGAGCAATTAGAGTGTTTCAGTTCATTTAGAGGCTTTTAGATGGGTCCCACAAGGCTTTAGGGTTTGACCCTAGGCACACAAACCAATAAAAATAAAAGAATTTAAAAAAAACACTTTACATGACGTCCTAGCGCGGGGGACGCTTGGGTGTCTCCGAGACACTCGAGGAACGCCTGGGCGTCCCCGAGATGTCTCAGAGACACCCAGGCGTCCCCCACGTCTCCCTGATGTTTCTCACGTCCCGGTGACGGTGGTGGGACGACAGAGGGATGTCTCCCTGCCGTCTCCAATTCCCCGAAACGTCCGGGACGAGGGGATGACTAGAATTTGGGGGGGAACGTGTCCCCGTGGAACACTGCTATTTATAGTTATTCAGCAAGTCAAGAGCATCTAGTATTTCTATTTATAGTAAGGCACCTGGACGTGTGATGATTTCAGTGTTGATCTCAGTTTTCAATCGGCCTACCGAAATAAGAATTAATGTGCAAGTTATATTATTTAATTATTATTAAAGGCGACTTTAATAATAAAAAATCATTAAAAGTATATTATAAAGTTATATTATTACTTTATATTAAAGGGGCCATTTAATGACTTAAAGTGCATTTAATGAATAATTAAATTGGGCGCCCACTTTGAGGAATTATTATAAAGTTATTCAATGCACATTTAATATTATTATTAAATGAGTAAAAAGAAGCTTCTAGATGGGTCGACTTCTTCTTGATAGATTATAAAAGGGGCTTAACCGAGGCTATTGTAATCATCCAGGATTTGATATTGATTTTGAAGAACTTTTATGCGGAGACGAAGAAACCTAGGGTTTCTGCAATTTTTGCATTTATTGATCAGTGGGAATGAAAACTCTCATTGATTGGCATAACTGAGGTTGTGAAAGATCTTCCGAAGGGTTGCCCATGGATTGGCTTCATCCAGGAGTCAACAGTGTGCTTCATCGAATCTACAAGAGAGATTCAAAATAAGGGTTCCATCATCTTTTCAAGATCAAAAGATTGTTTCTGGGTATGAATGTTTTCAATGTAATTTCACGACATTAATAACTCTGATATAATATTATATTTGTGCTTCAACATTTCCTTGTTTTGTAATTTCTATGCATTATCTGGTGAATATTTCAAGTAAACATCAAAACACGAAAAAACATCAAACCAACAGTTGCAAAATTAGCTCAGGGAGAACTAGGGTTCTTACAAGACATCACCATTGCCCCAAGCAAGGTATAGCATAAGCGAAAGACTTACCAATCGTGTGACAAAGTCACCATGATGATCCTATGAGAGTGTGGAGGTACACAATAAGGATGGTTGGGTCCTAACTTGTGATCACGCTTGCTCATGAACACAACACAAGGTAGGATGAGGGAAACATCTACCTCAAACCCATTCTCTAAAAACACTCGAAGAATCACAATAACAAGGGAAGCCCAAGCAAAAGGTGGGACCACCAGGAGATACCATGCCTTGACTAATCAAAATGACCACCAATTTCCTGAAGATGGAGTAGGATGAGGATGACAACTACCTCCAGTTCATTCCATGACAACTCAAACAACACTCAACAAAAGGAAGTAACCTTCACAAGAAGTTACTCTACCAAGAGGTGCAAGCCCTCAACCAACAAGAACAACAATTGGTCATTTTCATGCAAAGGCGTGCTTCCCAATTCAAAAGTGGGAATATCTCCCAATTGGGGACACCTATCAATTAAGTGTCAATTTGGGAAGACTCAACAGACATAAGGGAACAACTTTTGTATACAAAGTTTCTCGAAAAAGTACTACAACACCCAAGAGGAACACTAGTGCATGGAAAGAGTCCTACGTGCCTTGCTACAATCCTAAAAATGAGTTGTAGTCTTGACCTAGCGCTGTGGTTCAAGAAAAGCACTCTGGTTCAATGTAAGTGCTAGTGTCGAAAGGTAGAGGCCAAACGAAAGATTTTTCCATTACCCACACTTAGGGCATCATCTCAAACATACTAGGTTTCTCTATCATGGGGTAAACCCGAAAGAAACACCTACAAACAATTGGAAAGCTAAGGTGGATGATTAGGAGATCACACACAATCTTACGTGTTGTATTACAATCCCAAAAATGAGTTGTAGTCTTGACCTAGCGTTGTGGTCCAAGAAAAGCACCCTATTTCAATGTAAGTGCTAGTGTCGAAAGGTAGAGGCCAAATGAAAGGTTTTTCCAAGTCCCACACTCAGGACATCATCTCAAACAAACTATGTTTCTCTATCATGTTGTAAACCTGATAAAAACACCTATAAACAATTGGAAAGCTAAGGTGGATGATTAGGAGATCACACACAATCTTCCAATCCACCTAATCTTTGAAACATGTACAAATGGAAGAGACACTTCCCAAAGTGCGAGGAGATAAACAAGAGATTCCCAAACGAATCCAAAGACACCATAAATGAAGGGAAATTCTCACAACACACCCCACCCACTCCCCCTTCTTAAAGAGAAACTAAATGACAAACAATGAAACCACCCTACGATGGGTTCATGTACACAAACTCAAGAATAGGGGAAATGAATCTAACATAGATCCCCATGAAACCAAAATTGAATGTTTGCTAACACATTAAGTCCATTCTATGCCCAAATCAAAGATGCTCTACATTCATTTTACCAACAACCTCATAGTCAAATATGGTGAAAGCATTACAAAATGATATGCCCATTAGATACCAATATTGACATGTCAATGCTATTAAATTTCCACAATCCATATCATAGAATTTTGTAGTTTTTTGGATTTGATTGTGTGCCAATTTTTGAATAAAAAATTGGCACACAATTGAATCCAGACAGCTATAAAATTCAATATTGACATGTGCTAAAATTAATTATAGGATCCTCATCACCTATATGGGTAGAATGCTATCCAATTTGAAAGCATCCTCAAGCATCATTTAAAACATCAAATAATTTTAAGCTAACATACCCAACTATCATAATTTCATAATTCTAAACATACAAACACCCTCACAAAACGAGGTGTGGAAAAATAGAATATGACATCAATAAATTCACATTTAAAGGATCTCATCCTAAATATGGATGAATCATAACCCACATCGTGAACTAATAAGAAACCTTATCATAATCATGATTACAATGGTCTTAAGGACCCATTTTACAATGTTTACATTTGCCAATAATGAAAGATATACCATAGCATGAGATACTATGAAATTCCATCATGCTCTCCAAGAAGAATCCTCCAAGTTCTTCAATCCTCAATGGTGGTTTAGTACCACCCAAACATGTGGTACTCGTAGGCCCACCCCATTGTGGTAGGAGATAGTCAATTGGGCACACACATATACACTCATTCAAAATAAGACACCAAACATTATGAATAACCATCATAGCATACACATGCGAACAAGTTTGATCAACCAACATAGTATACACATGCCAAATAGGTTTGTTAAACCATCATAGCATAAACATGCTTAAAGGGGGGAACATCACCAACATATAAGAATAAGAGATAAACCATATCACATAGCATACACCTATCACAAGTAAGCATACAACATAGGTATCAACACATGCAATCGAGATCTCAACCAATCATACACACACATTGTGAGAGTTAGGTCTCACATCAGACGCAACAAGGATGACAATCCTATAGGTAAGGTAACAATTGTCATTGTAGTGGCCTGAAGGTATGACTATGCAAGATTATGTATCTCATTCGCCCTGCAAGGACACCCAATTGACAATTTCCAACAACTCTCAAAGGGTGGCATGTCACCGATCATATTGGTTCTTTACAAGTATTCTTGGTATGTTGCCAAATTAACATTTTGGTTCATTTTTATTACCCTATGAAGGTTAATTATCTCTTAATTAATGACCCTCTATCCGTTCTATCTTGGGATCACTTTAGATCCCAACAAGCATCAAGAGCCACTCCTTTCCTATCCTCTATTCCCCAAATCCTAAGTTCATCACACAAATTACTATTTGAGCATGGCATGAAAATCAATGCAACAAAAATGGAATAACAATTTTAGACATAGGCTCGAAAGATTCTAAATGGAAAAATATTAAGGTGTCATGTTTTCTCCCATTCTAATTGATTCATATTCATTTCCAATTTGAAATTTTCTAAACCATTTTTCCAATGCAAAACCAGGAAATTTCCAATTCCACAATTGTTGAACTTTGAATTTTCAACTATTTAATTAAGAAAAAAATCAAAAATCAAAGAAAACCCTTTTGATCCAAATATGAACAACAAAATTCTTTTCCAATAAAATTCAAAATTAAAGAATTCTTAAATTATTTGCCATAATCATGGGTTAAAAATGGACATTTTCTAAGTTTAAATAACAACAAAAATTCAATGGAAATGCAACAATTAAATCTTCTATTTGAAGCCATATGCAACCACTAGAGTGGGCATGATAAAACATGAATGTAGAGATTAAAAAATTAGGTAAATTAAGATCAAACAATGTTAATATCATACAGTTCAATCAAATTATTGGAGCTCAAACAATTTCAATCTCATACAATTCAATCAAATTCAGAGAAGCAATCGATAGGCAATGCAATCACACCAGCAATGCCCTCCTTTCCAATCCAAAATCCCAAGCAATCCAACCTGTAAAAAAAAAAAAAAATAATCAACAGGTTTTTTTGGGAGTGTCTTGCAAAATGACAGAATAGAATAGAAATGCAACCTTTCTTTTTATCTCTTTTTCCATTTTCTATTTTCTTTTCCCATTTTTTCTTTGTTTCTTTTATTTCTAATTTTTTTCCTCACAACATAACCTTTTAGCAATAAAGTAAATATGCTTAAGCCCTTATTTTTTCATTAACATAAACAATGAAATAATTCAATTTAGTTTTTCCCAAGCAATTCAATTATTTCTCATTCCACAATTAAACAAATCAAAAGTAATTACACTTGATTTTCTCCAACCAATGAAAAAATTTCAAATAACAATTATAATAATTGCAACAAATTAAATCACTTCTTCTAATGCATTTAACTACCGTTTCCCCTTCCCAATTTTCAATCTTCCCAATACATCAAATGCTGTTTAAAACACAATGATTTAACCTTCAAAATATAATTGAATGGAAATAGGGAAATAAGCAACCACAATTGCAGTCATGCATTTACGAGTTTTCCACAACACATGGATTCCTGAATCATTGCTAATTTGGACCTAGACTCAAGAGGGAAAATTCAAGTCTCATCTCACACTTGTTGAGTATGATAGAGGTTACCAAACACACTAGAAATGCGATAACCAACAATCATCTAGAATTCCAACACAATTATAATAACATCTATCTATGTAAACATGTACATATCTATAGAGGTAAAATACATAATGTTGAGATCATTATAATAATCACATCTATAAACTAGATATTTATAAAGATAGCAATTGAATAAAACATTGTGATAATCAAGTCATAGAAAGCTAACTTATGCATGTTAAAATATATAACATAATCTTGATGCCAATCAACATTTGTGCATAATGGTTCTCACACCTTCAATGCTTACAGCAACACATAATAAAATACATCAAGTCCTCACAAGGAACTTGTCACATTACCATACATGCATTTCACTGCAATTAATACACAAACAATTGACATGTAGAGGAACACCATCTCTAAATATGCGAGTAGTCTAAACATACGCCATAACATGCATACAATATCTCATTTGGCAAACATGCCAATCAATGCATTATCAACAATCACAACAATATCTGCTAATGATAACGGTAAGGCTGAAACATGGATAACCACTCAAAGTAACAAACACTAGCATGGCCTATGTATCCCATAGATACATAGTTGGAAATACAATGCCGATAATAGACATCTCAAAGCATACAAATGCATGGGCATTTTAGGAATATATTTACTTTATGATGACATTAAGGGCATTGATAACTGGGCTAAAGATTTTTTTAATTGCCATCTTGGGAATTTCCGTGGGTTAGTGAAAATATGTGTCATTTGCACCAAGCGATGATTAGATTGGCAAACGGGTTAAAGGTAAAGATATATGCTGAAGTTGAATTTAATGTCCCTGTGTGCAATTATGATGAAGATTCAAATGTGGTACCAACCAAATCCTTTCATCTTGATCATGGGCCTAGCTATATAAAATGTAAGTGTTAGTTGGAGTAGGGTGGGGGCCTATTAATTTGCCCTTCCGGCCCTTTTTCTTTTATGACTTGATATTGGCTGTATGGTTTGTAAGGTAGTTAGGTTGTTAGACACAAAGTTAAGTAATGGTATTGTTATTGATGGACCAGTAGTGGAATGCAAATTCTATAAGGACCAATATATAACTGTGCTTTTATTTTCATCTAGCTGTAATATGAAGTATAGTATAGATATAGGGTATGTGGTAATCTCATGTGGTGTGTAAATATTTTTTGAATAAGAAGTATTAGTAAATGTGAGGATGAATCTTTTTTGTTAGTTTTGGGGAAGGGGAGTTTTGAAATGAATATGATGAAATACTTATATAACTTGATGGATTTGGTGAATGCTATTGTTACCAACAATCCAAGCTCAAAATGCTCGTTTTTGCAGCTCCTAGGTTGCTAGCCCAATTATATTAACAAAAAAAAAATTACATTAAATATAAAATAAATATATTATATAAATTAAACCCTAATAACTTAAGTTATTAAAAACAAACAAATTGGAAGAAAATTGAAATAGATAAAATATTAAAAACATGGATAGAAACAAATGATATGGCCATAATATATTTGTTATCAAGCATTACACGAAAGAATTTTATGTTCCAACAATGGGATGATAGGGGAATTAGATTGGTTGCATACCAACCTTGGATAAGGCCTCCCATAGCCCATTGACCTACATAAGGTTGTGTAATGCCCCAACTTTTACTCTAGGATACTAGAAGACAAAACACATACAAACAAATTCTTGAGTTATGGTTGCAACAAACACATGTTAGAAGCTCACACTTCACACATGATGCCAAAATTGAACATCATGAACAATGCACATGATGACACCACAAAGTGTATGATGATACAAGATCAATTCATAACACAAAAACACAAGTGGAAGACTTACACAAACATCATGGAATGATGTGAACATGACAAGAAAAGGAGGAGATCGAACCTCCTCACAACTAATGATGAAGTACTCAACTCACATCATCTATTCCAATGATGGGCAAGAATGGAAAGAACTAAAGCCCATACTAAAGTTCACCACCAACATTCAAGCCCTCAAATCAACACCCAAGACTGGATTCACAACACTCAAACAAGCCATGAAAGGGGCACAAATCCTCAAAATGAGCAGATGGCTAGGCTTAGTCAAGCCTAAAGCAACCTATGCAAGACATGGCCAAACTTTCTCAAATTACAAGCTGCTAAAGAATGGTTTGAAACAACCAACTTAAAATAACTTAAGCCACATGATGGCATCCTTAAAATGCACAAAACTTTCATATTCATTTTACCAAAAAAATGCATTGTTCTTGCAAGAATTCATCAATTCAATTTGATAATGGGTCATACAATCATGTGCAAATTTCAAATTGAAGCATTGAGGATATAAACATAATATTAATGATTTTTGTAGGTTAACAACATCTAAAATGCAACATAACATGATCAATCCATCACTTTTCCTTCACAACTATCCATTAGGATTTACATACAATCATGATATTTCATTTCAAAGCAAGATTTGATCACAACATAAATCACAATTTTACACAGTTACAAAGGAGTGATCACATACCAAACATGGATGGATCACATTCCAAACAAAGATAAGATGCACATAGAATTGCCACTTGTCCATGTCTGAATACAAATTTACCAATAACCATATAGTACAATTTTAACAAATATGGAAAACTACAATAACTGAAAACATAATAAATGAGGAAAGATGAGATCTTTGCATGCTCTCCAAGACATACAACCACACTCCCATCACACATTCCAATGGTGATCACTACCACCCAACCATGTAGGACCTTGAAGCTGTGATGTACCACACTCCGTTGATGATATTTTCACTGAACTTGCAGGTCTGATTTTTTGTTTGTCTTTGTGTTTTCTCTTATGCTTTGAGTTTGTTTGCTAGAAAATAATAGAATGATACATAAAGAGCATATGAATACCATGAAAGCTTCAAATAAACTAAGCTACTGAAATACTTGAGTACGTTGCACATTTACTGTCCCAAAATATAGTTTCTTCATTACATAAGAGAGTACATAAGGAAGATGGCTTACATCATATTAGAAACTAACTACATCAAAATCCATACATTAACTTACAGCCATACAGCACTGTGAATAGTGTTTTGCTAAAGTAGTAAAACCCACTAAATTGCTCACACCCGCTGAAATACAAACTTCTCCCACCAAAATCTGAATTGGAAGACTTCCTAGGGCAAGGGCGCCCCCCTTTGGGTGAAGTTGCAGCCTCACAAGATAGGCGTTTTTCTTCCTTAGTGCTGATGAAACCCTCAAGAAGGGGCGGCTGGCTGTAGCATCTTCAAAACAGCCCCAAAAACTTCTCAAACGCGAACAGTTCTTGTATAATCGTGATTGGAGACAACGACAACCGAAACCACTCAAAACCAAGCTCAAAACAACCTGCAAACAACAAGTAGATCTCCAAAAGAAGCAGCAAAATAACAGATCAGCAACCTTAAGGTGGTGTTTCACACCCTCAAGCAGCTCCAAATGAAGAACCAAGCCCCACCAGGCTCACCCACTACAATAAATAAGGAAACCCTAGCCTCCTCCTTCCTCCAAGCTTCACTCCCAAGTTTTCTTCAAGCAAAATGATCATCTAATGAGAAAGGTCGAACTATCTCACTTGTTATTTATAATTTAACAAAGGAAACACTATTCATTAAAGTGAGCACTATTCACTTAAGTTATAACTTTTTCCACTTTAGTAATGAATAGTAACTTTAAAATATAAAGTGACCCCTTCATTATAAAGACACATGGTCGCTAAGGCGAGGATGGTGAAATAAAAGGTGAATATCATTAAATTAAGCACCAGTATCATGCCAAACACAACAATTCACCCGGCCACCATACTCCAGAGATCAACACTGAAGTTTGACGACCAAGTGTCTGTCCAAGTGACCCTCTATCCAGAACCATTAGCCTACGAGGGTCGACATAATAGGCTAATCTACTGACGTCTGAGTGCCTAATTAGAAGGGGACATCACAGAAGCCCACCTAGTGCAATCATGGATGGAGGGTTCGGAAAGGGATTGTAACAACCGTGCAACTTAGAGTTCACACAACGAAAATACATAAAAAATACTCAGCAAAGATAGATATTTATTGATTTAGCAACTTACAATCTTACATGCATCATATGCCTCATATGCAGAATAACTAGGGCTCACAAGCTTGCCGCAAGGGCATTACAAATATTACAATTGGCACTCGACCTTATTTGATAACTAGACTTAATTACTTGAACCCTAACCCTCTAACTATGAACTATTGCATTTCAAAGGATTACAAATGATCTTAAATATGAATCTCCAGCTCCAATTATGATTCGTGTCAGCGTTAAGGGTTTACAAACCCCAATGTATGATCAAATATGTA
Organism: Sequoiadendron giganteum; assembly: GCA_007115665.2. Taxonomy (NCBI): domain Eukaryota; kingdom Viridiplantae; phylum Streptophyta; class Pinopsida; order Cupressales; family Cupressaceae; genus Sequoiadendron; species Sequoiadendron giganteum. The sequence goes on from CM021103.1 coordinate 53,956,297, forward strand.
GGTCGGCCAAAGAACATGAGAAGATAACCCATCGGGAATGAAACGTATTGCGGATCTCGAAGAAAGTCCCCTTGGACCTAAAATGCCTTGTATGATGTTCCATTAAGCTCCGCATGATCCGGAATAGATCCGCACAACAAATATGGACCAAGTCAACCTTAAATGCTTTGACTGAGAAATGACAGTGAAATTCTAAGAGTGATAACTTTCTGCACACGAATGCAAATCTCCTCAAATCTAGATATGTTGTAGATAACCTCATTTAGATGTTATATCCTACGTCGTGAACTAAGAAATGACAATGCGATGAAATGTGAAAGAAACTATTGAGACAACTACATACTGAAATGCATGAAAAGAAATGTTTTTGATCGATACAGGATCGCTTTACAACCAAGGATGCTCTAGCATCAAACATCCGAGGTTGGAAGAAAAGTAAGTCCCTCACTTTCCAAGGGCTATAGGAAAACCAAAGTGGTCCACCTCAACCTGAAAAATCCATGATGAATCCTGCATTGGTTTTCCTTTCCACTTTACGAGATATTCTTCGTATTGCTTGTTCCTAGTGCTCCTTCCAGTTCTAGTATCCAAGATCTGCTCAATTTGCTTTGGTGGTTGATGTGGTAACTGCTCCTTCAAGTCCACTTTTGTATTACTGTCACTTGATTGTCCATTATGATACTCATAGATGTTTGCAATATTGAACAAAGGTGATGTGCCAGATGTCTTTGGTAACTCCACTTCATATGCATTTCTTGAATCAAATTTCTTGAGAATCTTACATGGTCCAAACTTCCTCATCTTCAGCATATTGTGTGTTCCAATTGGAAACCTTTCCTTTCTAAGATAAACCATAACTTCATCTCCAACAACAAATTCCTTATGTCTCCTCTTCTCATTTGCTCGTTCCTTATACTTATTGTTCATGTTCTCTAAGTGTTTCCGGACTTGACTATGCATTGTTTCCACGAATCCTGCAAATTCTTCTGCTTTTGCACTCCTCTTATTCTCTAGACTGATGTCTCTGAGCTCGCAACTCCTCTAGGATGTATTCCAATCACAATCTCAAATGGTGTATTCCCTATGCTCCGGTTTACCGAATTATTGTTTGCAAATTCTACTTGCGGTAGAACTATATCCCAATTTCTCACCTTATCACCAACCAAACATCTTAATAAATTACCCAAACTTCCGTTTACTACCTCTGTCTGTCCACCTGTTTGTGGGTGATATGTTGAATTGAACTTCAAGTCTGTCTTCATCTTCTTCCACAATGTCCTCCAAAAGTATCCAACGAACTTAGTGTCTCTATCTAAAACTATACTCTTAGGTAATCCATGCAATCTCACAGTCTCCTTGAAAAATAAGTCAGCAACATGCACAACATCATTAGTCTTCTTGCAAGGAATAAAATGTGTCATTTTAGAAAACCTATCCATTACTACTAGTATAGAATCATATCCTCTATGTGTTCTTGGTAATCCCAATATGAAATCCATGATTATATCTTCCCAAGTTCTCTCCGGTATTGACAAAGGTTTATACAATCCAGTATTCTTACTACTCCCTTTTGCTACTCGACTAATTCTGCAATTTCAAACATACTTCCTGACATCCTTATATATATGCGGCTAAAATTACTATTCACTCACCAAAGCTACTGTCTTATCTATCCTAAAATGTCCTGCTAGTCCTCCACTATGTTTTTCCTTAATTAGATTCTCCCTCATTGAACTCCTTGGAATGCACAACGGATTTCCTTTGAACAACATATCTTCTTGAATGAAATAATCCAACCATTGACTCCTATCTGTCACTACTGGCTCCTTATATGCATGGAAAGCATTTGCAAAATCTGGATCATCTTTATACATATGTTTTAATTCTTCAAAACCCAATACTTCGATCCTTATTTTTGTCAATAAATTCCTTCTCCTGCTCAATGCATCTGCAACTTTATTTGATTTGCCACTCCTATGCTTCAACACAAATGTGTAACTTTGCAAGAACTCAACCCACCTCATATGTCTCTAATTCAACTTACCTTGACTGTTCAAATACTACAAAGCTTGATGGTCTATGTACAACACAAACTCCTTAGGCAACAAATAATGTCTCCACTTCTTCAAGGCTTGAATTATGGCCTAGAATTGTTGATCATAAACTGAATATCTCCTTCTAGCATCATTCATCTTCTCATCGGAATAAGCTATCGGTCTTCCTTCTTGACTCAACACTGCTCCTATTGCATTTCCACTAGCATCACAATCAACTTGAAATACTTTATCAAAATCAAACAATGCTAACATTGGCTGCTCTATCACTTTTTGCTTCAACAATTCAAAACTTCTTTGTGCTTCAGATGCCCACTTAAAGTCCTTCCTATCTCCTCTCATTGTTTCTGTCATATGCATGCAAATGCTACTAAAGCTCCTGATGAATTTCCGATAGAAACTAGCCAATCCATGGAATGATCTTACCTCTCCAATGTTCACTGGTGTAGGCCACTCAACAATTGCTCTAACCTTATCAGCGTCCATCTTCAATCCTTTAGCAGAAATGACAAAACCCAAGTACACCAACTCTGTCTTCATAAAGCTACACTTCTTGACATTAATCAATAGCTTCTCCTCCCTCAATCTCTGTAATACTTGTCCAATGTGCGACAAATGTTCTTCTCTAGTCTTACTAAAAATTAGAATATCATCCAAATAGACAATAACAAACTTACCCAAGAATTGCTTCAGAACCTCATTCACCAACCTCATGAAAGTGTTAGGTGCATTGGTCAATCCAAAAGGCATCACTAACCACTCATACTAACCTTGGTAAGTCTTTGTGAGTCAAACTAGGCTCATCGAGACCTAGGTAGTTCTTGTGACTTGATTCATGTTGCTCTCCTTGGGACTCACCAAGTCTAGCGAGTCTTGTATGGAATATACAACACCAAAATACTTAAAATGGTAGCCTAGGACTCAAAAATATTATTATCTTTACTTTTGTCCATTTAGCTCTTAGGATGCACTTTAATTGATAACTGACCACGTGTATTATGGAGAGTTGAATGCGAACCTGAAGAAAAACTAGACTAGGCCTCAAGTCAACAAACCCGTGAAGAACCTATTTGTTAAATTTTTATGGTAGATGCTTCATTCCCCTTGTTGTGATAGGCATTGGATTCCATTTTCATTGCCACACCCTTTGTCAAATCAGAACCATTGCTGCTCATATTCATATTGTGCTCAAATTATAAGTCCATCATACTCATATTAATAGGTTGCTTTTAATCATACATTTATCTTATATTGTTTCAAGTCTCATAATCATTTCATCATCTTTTTGGCAGGTATCTATTCAATAAGCAATTGCTTCTCAATATATTAAAATTACCTGCTCATCAAAAAATTAATTTCTTCCTTTTCCATTTCTATTATTTCTTATTCTTTAATTATTTTGTTTACCTCTTTAAAAAGTTGCAACATAATTGTATAAATAGGACGCAATCATATTTGAATATAAGGATACTAAAATTATAGTCATAGGAATGTTTTTATTTATATTATATATTTTTCATATATTTAATATTAATAAATTTAATAAATACAAACATCTATTAATATAATATTTACTATTAATCAATTTATTATTTTTAAAATTATAATCTATTTATTTATTTTTATTTTTAATATATTTATCAAAGTAGCTAGATACGCCCCTGCCCCTCCTCGGGCGCATGTATCCCCTATCCAATACGGATATGGGTACGATACACCGTAGATACACGTTGGATACCATACCCACACGTGCCCAAAAAGTCTTGATTTTCCAGCCGTGGCAGATACTTTGTGATTTGATTTTCAAACTATTTGACATGAATCTTCCTAAACTTAATCTTAAAAAACTTCAAGTGTGCAATTTTCCTTTGTTTTGTATAAACAAAACTTACACAGCTAAACCAAATGAGGAAAACAACTGAATTTTTTTTCTATTTCAGCGACCCATTTTTCTGGGTCTTCTTCCAGTGCAACTCTACTATTTTTTTGGCATTTTAATTTTTATAGATTTAAAAAAGTTAATTGTTTATAGTTTTATATTTATAATTTTATATTTAATATTTATATTATGTTGTTTAAACATTTTAAATTTTGAAAAAATTAAAATTTATTCTTTAAATATAAATAAAATTTATTAATATAAATTTAATTGTTTATTCTTTACTAAATTATTAATGTTTAATTTTTTTATATTATTTAATTTATGTTTACTTATTTTCTTGTAAAGTAATGAAAATCTCCTCTAATAACGTGTATGTGCTTTTTACTTTTTTATGAATGTTGTATCCAACCGTATCCATATTGGGGGTCTTAAAAAATGGCCGTATCCGTGTACATGCAACTTTGATATTTATATATTACAAATTATAATATATTTGATGATATTTGGTATTCTAAACTTAATTCATGCATATACATTACAACTATGAATGTGTGTGTGCGCGCGCGTGTGTGTGTGTGTGTGTGTGCATGTGGGTGTGGTGTGGGTTGGTGAGTCAATGTGTGTTTTGTATGGATGAACCCAAAACAAACCTGATACCAAAATTCTTTTTGCTGTATCCACAAACCTAATCTGTGAACCCAAACGAGGACCTGAACCACAATTGGTAACTTAGAAATTTAATTTAAGATTGAGATTTATTTGTGGAGCTAATTATGGGAAGGGCGATGTTATTTGACTTCAATATCCTGAGTTTTGAGTTTGAAACATATATATAAATTGGTCTTAGACATTGAAGATTTTTTCACAAGATTGGAAATCTTTTTTTGTTAATGAAGAAACATATCACTGAAATACATGTACAGGAAAGATTACATCACCAAATTCAAATAACTTCCTTTATCATATAATTTTAAAACTTATTACAACAACCAAAATTGTAAAAATGGACTTAGAAATGTATTATTTGTAACGTAGCAGCAAAAATCTCTTGGAGTAAAAATCGGCAAATGTCATGTCCCCGAAATAGCAGAACTATAAAGACCAAGTGTTAAAATACAAATAAATTAGTAAATAAAATAAATAGCAATATTAATATTAAAATATAAAATAAATGTGTATCATATCAATATAAAAATATATAAATATGAAATAACAAATATAATAATAATATATAGGCAAATTATTGTTATTACATTCTATTATTAAATAACTTAATATCAAAAATAATAATAATAAATAAATATTATAATCATTACACATCAAAAATTGTAATACATTAGAATAAAATAATAATAAGATATTAGCAAATTGTTTTATTATTATACTTTAATGTTAAAATATGTTCAATATAACATCAAAATAAAATAATAAAATAAATAGAAATCTGAAATATCATAATTATAGTAATAATATATTATTTTAAAAATAGATATTTTTGTGATGATAAATGCAGCAATTAAATCTAACAAAGGGATTTTTTTTATGAAAAGTCACCTCTTTCACCAAACAATACATTCCCCCCATGAGTCACCTACCTTGAATGGTATAAATAGAAGGGAGGGAAAACATTGAGAAATACAATTTGCAATTTAGAACAGTAGCAACAATGATTGTTATGCATTGGAATATAGTCATTTAATATATATATATATATATAAATTACAAGTATATATGCAAAGATATAGATAAATTTTCTAATGAATAATATTCAATAAATAAATAATATATATGAATAAGGAAGGAATACAAATGGATATAAGTAAAAGAAAAATTATATATATATATATAAATACATATACATGATTATGCAATAATGATACTTATAAGTAATGATGACTCTTTAATATAAACATAAGTAGATTATGTATATTTATGAATTGTCCTCATCCTATGATCAATTTAGTATAAGGTTGAAGGAGGCGAGTAAGGAAACATGGAGAGATATAGCAACTCAGGTGATGTACTCACTTAGCAATAATATTTAGCATATTTTGAATATAAGAAATAGATAGTGCTAATATGATTATTGGTGTAATGCTTTCCTTAGTATTATCATGATGGTAATGATGTTGATATTGACTTAAAGAATCAGTAATAAATGCAAATGTATTGGATTGCTAAAAGATTGTCTTCTTTGTGTTTGTAAGCTTATTGGGAGGAAGGGTGCGAGGGAAGTGGTGCCTAAAAACCCCACTTAAGTCCGCCCCTGGAACCCAAGGCAGGGATGGGCCCTGGAGGGGTGGAAATTCCACTCATAGTCCGCCCAATCCCAAGGCCTGGGTGGGCCATGGAGGGGTGGGGGTTCCACTCATAGTCCATTGCGGCCCTGGAGGGGTGGTAGGCCCGGGCCACTTATCCATTCCTTCGACTATCCCCAATAAGTCAAGTGTTTTCCGAAGTGCTGACATGGGTAGAGAAAGCAGGTACCAGTGTTTCCACTAAGCACGCCACTCCGAGTATGGAATGATCTTAGTTTGGATGTTCAGCTCGGAGCCAAGGGGTGGGTTGTCCTAATGAGGTGCTTGTGCCATTGGGGCTTAGATGGATAACTTCGGGAGGATCTATCCATGCCACTCCTCTTTTGTTTCATTATTACTTTTGTGATTATGCTTATATTTCGGATATCTAGATATTAATGCTAACGGATATGTTGTTAATATGGTGAATACAGGATTCTTATCTAAGGTTATTGCATTAAGAGAACATTCATTTGGAAAAGAAGAATTCTTAAACCTAATCAACAGATGAACTCTAGGGGAAATCGGGTAAGGGACATTACAGCAAACCAAAAGTAAAAGCTTTTTTCAGAAAACTGGGATTTAGAAAAAACCATAAAAAAGGTAGAAAAAGGGGCAAAAACTTCTTGTTTATGAAATTTATAGGCATTTCTGACTTCCAATGAGATTCAATGAATGACAGTACAAAAAGAGCATGTCTTACTTGCATTTATATGCTTTTGATTAAACAATTTATGGTCTGATAACAAGTATCCCCATCTAATCAAGAGAAATCTGAAGCCATGAAATTGATGATGCGTGCTTGACATAATTGAATTGGATGATGCTTCCATTGACAACCTAAGAAAAGCCCAATGTAGAAGCTATCTCAGGACTGAGAGCATGCGGTGGAGAGGTCCAAGTGACTCAATTTGTCTTATATTTACTGACAATAAATATATTGTTCAAATTTGTACTTCCATGAGTTTTGATCCTTTGACCAAGCTTGTGATAAATCAACTCTTGCCACTCCATCTAATCGAAAGGTATGGTCCATCTTGTTAATGGAAAAATTCTGAAACTTAATTTTTTCGTACATAATTTAGAAAAGTTAATCCAAACATGCGTGTTATGCAGTATTGTTGTGATACTGAGGTATTTTTGTTTTTCAATCTCTGTTTATGTATACTCGTTATGAGCCTCTCTAAGTGTACATTGCAACATTGGACTTTGCATTGTGGTTAAGTGATATGTTTAATGCATTATTCCAATGAGCTTGAGTAAATATATTTATGTTTTGATTTTCTAACTTGATTGAATGCTAGAAAATATTACATATCTGTTCATTCTTTGCACCACTTATATGTCTTCAACAATTGTTTCTAATTTGAAAACTGACTAATTTTATCTGTTCAAAGCCCCAAATGAGGTATAAATCCATCCTTTGAGCATGGATTCTTTGAAAACTGGTCTTGTCAAGCTGCATGGTAAGGCAAAATGTTAGTTGAAAAGTATATAAGTTATATACAGAGTTAATAAGTATTAGTTTGTCAGTAAATATATCTTGTATATATTAATTAGGTATGCTCATGTATAAAAGAATTTAAATTTAAATTTGAATATATTGAGTAGTGCATTGTAAGGGCAAATTCTTATAATTTTTTTGTACATATTTATAATTCTTGTAGTACGTTGTATATATTGAGTATATTATAAATTGTAAGAATTTAAATTATACATATATTCAAAGAATCAAGTATTACAATTTTAAATTTTAAATTTAAATTTTTATCCTTGTGTATATATTGAGTAGTGTATTTAAGGGCAAATTTTAAATATTTAAATTTGAATACTGTTTATAATATTACGTGATAGCAATTTGGTCATAATAGGGCTTGATTTTTTAATTTTATATCACAAACAATCTGGAAAACAAACATTCATGCAACAATCCTTAAACAAAAATACCTGTTCACTCACGCAGCAGCAATCTTGAAAAAAAACAGTCACAGACTCACAGAAAATCCCATCGTGTCCACAACTCCACAGAGTTAAAATAATTTTCATGCTGCGGCTGGAAACAAAATATAATGCAAAAATCATAGGAATAAGCCCTACCGACAATGTCATTATGCGAGTAGGTGAATCTGGCATATAAAACTCCAAAGAATTCACAATTATACCCAGAAACATCAGGGGAGACCAGTCAAAATCATTGGTCAATGGTTTTTTTGAAAAATTACATTTTTTGCAGGGAAAGTATCACAAATTTTGCCATTCCATGATTAATTGATATTTTCATGATTTTTTCCCGATTTATGCTTCTTTGATCTGTAAGAACATTGGCAAACAAATTTACAGAAACTGAGACAAACATGCCCTTGTGTACTCTCGATTCTCTATCCATCTGCTTGTTACTTCAACACGCAATCAAACTAACAACAAAACATTCAGCTAAACAAGAGCATTTTCTTGATAGTTGACAATGATTTAATAACATTTTCTATATTGGCTTTTTTATTAATCTCTTCTAAATTGGCATATCTAATTTCAACCAAAAGTTTTGGATGGATCCCTCTCCAGGATGTAAATAGCTAAATCTAGATTGTTGTGGAAACTGGAAAGAAGACTATTTTGTGCCCTTTTATTTACTTCAATTTGTTTCTTTGTTTCGAGTGAATCAGTTGAAAGATTGTTCAATTTTACTCACAGGCTTATATTCAAGATTAAACTGAGAAAATCTGCAATTGAAGTGAATTTATTAGTATCAAGGACAAATATTGTTTTATAACAATTTATTATTTATATTTAAAAATGAGAATGCTTGCTTAATCCTGCAGTGTATGTTTGTTGCAGGCTGTCTATGAGCATCATCCTCGGCCTAAGCAACTTATAGTTGAGAATGCTTTGCCCCTTAAGCTACAAAGCCTTATTGAAGAACGGAGGGATGGAGAGCGCTCTGGTGGTCAGGTGCTTGTAAAACAAATGGCAACTGCCCTGCTAAAGGCTCTCCACATTAACACTGTTCTGTAATGAAGTTATGGATGCCTCATGATATTTGATAGAAAGTTGTGATCTTGTATTATGTACCTATTTTTTGTTTGAAGTTCTTTAAGAACATTTAAAATGAAAAATTTTGTAGGTATGAAATCAGATAGGCAGTGCTTCACTATCGTTGTTGTAGAAAGCCCTTGTAAAAAAGGAACCGTCAATGTGTATACTTAGGAGGTGTTAATATTAACACCATTGTATAATTGGACAGGCAGGTATGTGTATTGATGTAATATAACAAATTGTTCTCAAGTGCTTTCAGGTCAATGGAAGCTTAATACTCTTCTAAAGTGTGGCAAATAACTAATAAGGGCCCCTTTTACCAGATCTAGTCTCCCTTCACTTACCATGTTTTCATGAAACAACCATATTAACATTGGAGATATGCCATCTCTGACATAAACACTCACAACTGACTGCTTGATCACAGCAAAACGAGTGTTGACTATAGTTTTTGTTAAGCAGTTATTCTTGTTTGAGTAGCTTTGCTTAAATGTTAGATTTAATTGTGTTTCCTGTCATTTTAAATATTTTCATTTGGAAAGTGTATGCCTTACTAAATGTAGAATAGTTTAATGTGCTTTTGCACATGCACGCTAATAATATGGTTTTATTACCAAGACATTGTGGAGGGCAGGAAGATTTTAAATGTATGGTTCTTCAGTCTAATTACCAAGATGGACAATCTATGATATTGATATGTAAGATCATACAGTCTAAACCTAGAGCTCGAATATAACTACATAAATGTGATCATTACAAGCCATCAAATGTTTGCAATTAAGGTGCATCAGCAATGGAGATATGTACCAGTGGTGATGAATATTCGCAATTAATTCAAGAATTCTGAGTGTCTTCAGAATTTCATTGGGTGAATAATAATCTTCCATAAAGAGCCCATCCAGATACGAGTTTCATTGTCATTTTAAAAACAAATATTTCTTACTATTACTAGTAGTAGCTAACAGATTCTGAATAATGTAAGACCCTGCAAGACTTTGATATCACAAATCGTCATTTTAAAAACAAATAGTTCTTACGATTACTAGTAGTAGCTAACAGATTCTGAATAATGTTGTTGATGTTATAGCAGCTACGGTCTGCACTTCATCACACGAATTCCAAGAAGAAAAGATAAATTAAATGCATAGCCTCTCGGCTATTTAATTTATATCAAACAATATATATTTGTTAAGGGCCAACCCCTTATGGTTCGCTTATTCTTGTCTTAACTTGAGCCGACCTCAATATATATATTCATTGTTATGTTTTCCTAAGAAAGGCCGACCTAAATGAAGAGGTGCCTAAGATGTATAAATATAAGATCATTATCATTGTATCATCCAATTCGATTTAATCAAGCAAGTTCGCACCTTATCTTTCAAGAGCAGAAGTTCGCATTTATTGTTCAAGAGTAGAATTCGCATTCTTAGCAGCAGTCCGATCTCAAGGGAGAACAAATTCATTTGTATCTTGTGCATCAAGGAGAAGTGCGACTTCATTGTAATTCTCTATTGGCCATTGTTGGGCCTGTGTTGTAAGCAGATTTCTGTCATTTGTTATACATTATAGAAGAGACTAATTTGCTGGGTTTTTCTCCCTCAAGAGGAGGGTTTTCCCAGGGTATCTTGTTGTGTTCATTGTCTTATGTGTTGCAATTCTATTAAGTGTTTTCATTGTTTAATCTGATCTAAGAAACTTTAACATGGTATCAGAGCAGGTTTGAAAAAGATCGTGATCAGATTTAGTTTACAGCACTCACTCTAATCTTTTTCAGTCTATCTCCTATTTCAAATTTCAAAATGGTGAACGGTCTGAAAATCAAGGATAGATTCGAAGGAGTTTCCAACTACACATCATGGAGGTTCAGGATCATGCTCACATTGGAAGAGAATGATCTGGCTGAGTTTGTGAAAACAAAAGTTTTCGAACCTGAGGAGGAAGAAGAGAAGTTGCAGTGGAGGAAGAAAGATACTAGGGCAAAGAAAGTGTTGGTTGATTCCGTCAAAGATCATATTGTTCTGATTGTCTTCAAGTTGGATACTGCAAGGGAGATGTTCAAAACATTGGAAGAGATGTACGAAATCAACAACACCAGTCGTGCCCTAACCTTGAAGCAACAACTACTTCACATTAAGATGGCGGAAGAAGAGTTTGTCATCACCTACTTCATGAAGATTTCCGAATTGAGAGATCAACTCTCTACCATTGGTCATATTGTTGATGACAAGGATTTGACCATGATTGCTCTCAATGGTCTTCCGCTTTCATGGGAGTCGTTTATTCAAGGAATCAGTGCAAGATCTAAACTTCCCAAGTTTGATCGATTGAGGATTGACTGCATTCAAGAGGAGTCGAGACTAACGGCAAGGGGCATTGGTCAAAGTTCAAAGAATGAAGATTTACATGTTCTCGCCTCTCATTCATTGAAGAAAGGAAAAGCTTGGAAGAAAGGATTCTTTCAAAGGAATTGAGATAATGGGTCAGATGGTGCTCCTGCATTCAAGAAAGAGTGGGACCTCTCTCGTGTTCAATGCTTTAAATGTGACAAATTTGGTCACTATGCGAGGGATTGTCCTACCAGGCCTAATCAGCATGCTTCATTTGCGGATGTGATTGAGATCTCTTCCCAAAATGATTCTAGTGAATTTCTACTCTAGTCATGGGCCTATGTTCAAGCTGTGAAGGTTGTGTACTAAGTACAAGAACAACATATCATACGGTGTCCACCCTTCAGAATATTTAAGAGATAAGTATTCTTTGCTTTTGATTGTATTTACTATTCTAGGCTAAAATTCAATTTGTTGAGTTATGCAAATATGACATTATTTACTTAGGATTATGTGTGACTAGTAAATAGTGATCACTGTGATAAGATTCTTTAGATTTACTCAATGCAAGTAGGATCATGCCAATTTGTGAAGTTTGTCTTTTGTTTTGCTGAGATTAGCTTTTCTGTGAAATTGAAAGAAAGACATGTCATGATTAATAAATTAATTATCTATTACTCAGGAGATTTTTGAAATCCATGAGATAAGTATTGCATGGTTGAATAATGTTCATAAATTTTTTTTTTGTAATTATTAAGAGGCTCTTACATTGAGATATCCTGAGCATCTAGCATTCTGCATCTGGAAAGGTTGGATATCAAATTCTTACCGAATGAAGAAATGATCAAGCTTGGAGTCATAGCTTGCAATCATTGAACTACATTAATGGCTGGAGATATCTCTTGAAGTCAATGTACCTTCCAGGTCGTCATTGTGTTCAAATTGTGAAGGGTACGGATTGATCTGAGCTCAAGTACAATGTATCACACTATGTCCAGCATTTGGACCTATCAGAATAGTTAAAAAGATAAGTATTCATTGGTTGCTGAGTTATATCATTTATTTTTTGGATCTTGTAATTAAGAGAGATAGTAGATTCTCTTGAATTGTGTTGTGTTCACTAACATAAGATCTTTGGAAAAATTTCATTCATGATATAACTCGTTCGATTCTAATCTTGATATTTCTTTGGATAATTATGGACTGTTAGTAATCTCTATCTAAAATGCTTCCTAGACAGATTTAGGGGGAAGAAGATGATAAGAGACTACGTAGTGATGAAAAGCTTGAGGCATCTTTTGAAGAAGTCATGTCAACCAAAGAAATGATCAAGAGGGAGTAAACACTAGAGGGACTGAGTTGATGGCTAGAGGGAGTACATCTCCAAAAGTCTTCTTTGCAATCTCTGAAGCCAAGGTCAAGAGGTAGTCTCAATATCAGTGTTCCTTTGTTTAATGCAATTTTCTGTTGAAAGAGAGTTGAGGTGTAAGCCCTTGATAATGCAATTCTCTGTTGAGAGACAGTTGAGGTGTAAGCCCTTGATAATGCAATTCTCTATTGAGAGAGATTTAAGGTGAAAGCCCTTGTTTCCACCCTCTGGGAGAGCTATGGTGGATGTCATGTGTGTGACTCCATGACAGCATCACGTGAGGGAATCCGTGATGATTTTATTTATACCATTTATGGAAGTAGCCATAATGGTTAATATCACATTGAGGTGATATTTTATTTTGTTTTCATTCTAATATGATGTGTCTTGTGCAGATGGAAGTTCATCCCTAGCTGAGAGGGAGTATTGATGTTATAGCAGCTACGGTCTGCACTTCATCACACGAATTCCAAGAAGAAAAGATAAATTAAATGCATAGCCTCTCGGCTATTTAATTTATATCAAACAATATATATTTGTTAAGGGCCGACCCCTTATGGTTCGCTTATTCTTGTCTTAACTTGAGCCAACCTCAATATATATATTCATTGTTATGTTTTCCTAAGAAAGGCCGACCTAAATGAAGAGGCACCTAAGATGTATAAATATAAGGTCATTATCATTGTATCATCCAATTCGATTTAATCAAGCAAGTTTGCACCTTATCCTTCAAGAGCAGAAGTTCGCATTTTTTGTTCAAGAGTAGAATTCGCATTCTTAGCAGCAGTCAGATCTCAAGGGAGAATAGATTCATTTGTATCTTGTGCATCAAGGAGAAGTGCGACTTCATTGTAATTCTCTATTGGCCATTGTTGGGTCTGTGTTGTAAGCAGATTTATGTCATTTGTTATACATTATAGAAGATTCTAATTTGCTGGGTTTTTCTCCCTCAAGAGGAGGGTTTTCCCAGGGTATCTTGTTGTGTTCATTGTCTTATGTGTTGCAATTCTATTAAGTGCTTTCATTGTTTAATCTGATCTAAGAAACACTAACAACTAGTAGTAGCTAACAGATTCTGAATAATGTAAGACCCCGCAAGACTTTGATATCACAAATCGTCATTTTAAAAACAAATAGTTCTTACGATTACTAGTAGTAGCTAACAGATTCTGAATAATGTAAGACCCTGCAAGACTTTATATCACAAATCTTGGATGTGAGACCTACATGTTGTACTGCTACGTGGTTGCAAAGGAATAGTTCAGCAAGATGGCAAAATAAAATATCGTGCAATAGGTAAAGATACATAATGAGGGGATAAAACCTACTTGCAATATGGTGCAGTCATCAGCAGAAGACAGGTCCATATGCATTTGATAATTAGTCTTCCACATGTGTACCCAAAAAACATCTTTTCCATGGAATTGGAACCCAATATTATTTTTGGTAAGTTTTCATGTTCTGTGAAAACATGGACTGTGAATTGACGAGTATATCAATTGATGAAATTTAAATTATGTAAATTATAAATTTATAAATTGGAATGTAAAGTAATTTGTTAATTAGATTGATATAATTCAATATACCGATGAATATGATCTCAGCCTCGCAAACTGAGAGAGATGAGACTGTTATTAGAAGTAGCAAAGCCAAAAAGCATTCATCCAAAGACATGATTTTGAAAGAAAGGGATCTAGAATCAAACTTAGTGTTACGTATGGAGACCCTAAAATTATCTTTTTTGCCTAAGAGTAAACTTAATAAAAAGGAAAAGTAATTAATTGAGTCTTCCTTCAGGCTTATGAAGAGCATAGCACAAGCTTTTGTTTTGAAAAAATTTGGAAATAACATAAATTCTTGTAGTGAAGAAAGGGATGAAGAAAACTATGTATGTAAAATTAAAGATACTATCTTTATTTACATATTGTAAATAATCATTCAACCTGATAAGAAAATATCCCCCGTTAGGCATTAACTTTCTCCATCCAAGTAGAATGTATTTTTCTTTACAATTGCACAAGCAGTGATGCTTCTCTTGCGGGCTCTAGATAGAGGTTACAAAATAAAAGGTCAATTGGGGATTACATTTTTTTTTTAATATTTGCCGATAAACATTTTTCTTAATTGCATTAAAATCACATACAAGTTTCTTCTCAAACTATTAAGAAATTCCAAAATATTGAAGACTACCGAAAATAGATTCAATTGAGTATGTAATCGCTTTGCTTGTTCATTAAAATGCGCTTTCATAAGGAGATGGAGCTAATGGTGACTGTCAATAGCAACTTTAGCTTTAGGAGTAATATTAACCCAGTGTAATTTTATTTTGTACCAAATCACATCTTTTGTTAGCATAAACCTCATCTGACAATTTAATTGTTAGCATTCAGATTGGACATATGACATTGTGATCTCGGCTACACATTGCACTTCTTGAACGAGTGCATTTAAGCTGCATACTCACTTTGTGCTAAAGAAAAAAGACAAATCAATTATTTGCAGGACAACAATTGTTCTTGCAAGTAGCAGAAAGGGCTGATTCCATGTTCCAGTTGTTATTTCATATCAGACTTAACAGATGCAGAAGCAAAGATAGTGTTCCTTTGGAAAGTGACATGCAACACAAGTTGTTGAAACATTACGAACACTGATAGGCCATTCTTTAATTTAAATTATGCTCTGGCCCTTGTAACAGAAGATGAAAAAAGGAACTGATAGGAAGTCGCCTACAATAATTATTGGTAAGGATTTGTATTTCATTGGTACTGTCATTAGCAGATCGATTATTGTGATTACGTAAGAAAGAGGAGGCCGGGAGAACAGCATTCCACTATTCCAGTATACCTTTGCGTAGTTTTAAGAACAGAGCAAGCTTAAATAATTGATGGAAAGGAACGTTGGGTAAATGCCAGGGTTGCAGAGACAAGTGACTACTTTAACTGTTAACAACCACTGTATAGTTGAAAACTAACAACCAAATAAAATTTAAAAAGTGGTAATCACAAATATGATGGGAATACTACGGAACATTAATGGCAAATATGATTTGTATGTATTCTAGATATTTTTAAACAAGGATTTGCTGATATGTTAAATGCGGGATTGGCTAAATATTCGAAGTTGTGAATACAGTTTGTAAGGAGTTGTAAAGATTATCCAACATTATCGAATTTTGACTGAACGGTAATGTGAGTCCCAAAAAATTCCAAACATAAACGACGATTGTATAGTTTGTACGGATAAATTCTTCGAAACCATTGTGGATATGTAAGTTCCTTAAAAATTCCAAACATAAACAATGATTGTATAGCGTGTACAGTTAAATATTTCAAAAACTTTTGTAGAAATATCCATACGTGCACTGCAACAAGTACATCAATCAGTTGAAAACTTCGTACCACTAAAGTATTCTTAGCATAAAAACAAAGGCCACATATGCTCCTATATAAATAATTAAAAAATGATAAAAAGGAACATTTTTGAGGACTAAATGCCTCTCCTATTGCCTTCAAGAAGATATTATACATGAGAGATATACTCGAGATAAGGGGGAAGGTTAAGCTCTAAAGTGTAATCTCCTACTTGCTTGGAGGAGATGGTCTCGGGCCCATATTGAAGTGGATGAAGCTTGCAGTAGGGTCCTATTACTATTTCCTTTAGTAGGTGTAATCAAACTCAATCACCTATTGGAAGCGTGTGCCCATATTGAAGTGGATGAAGCTTGCAGTAGGGTCCTATTACTATTTCCTTTAGTAGGTGTAGTCAAACTCAATCACCTATTGGAAGCGTGTGTGATTTCTAATGCTTACAATGACATTACTCATATTTTGAGTTAGCTTGTTGCGTAATGGTTTGCTCTTGCTAAATGTGCTCAATGAATTGAACACCTTTGTAAATTTCCTTTTGAGTTGGAGTTATTGTCAATGGCAAAACATGATAAGCTATGTAAATGGGTGCCAAAGGTTGGAAACCCAAACAAACCTAAAAAGGAATCGTGTGGTAGAGCTATGAGGTCTATTTTACACTCTAAGAAGATGCACTATCTTCTTGCTTACCACTTTTGTTTGTCCATCGATCTATAAATGGAATGCTTTAAACTTGTTTAACTTTGTGTCTAACATAAACAAAAACACCATCCAGAAATTGCTCAAGAACCTTGTGTCTACTAAATAAGATATTGAGATTCTGAAGTGCATCTAGACATGGTGAAAGTATAGTTGAGTTGGTCATTGCTTTCTTACAGGGAATAACATGTCATCTTAAAGAATCTATTAATCACTACAAAAACACAATCATTACCATTCTTGGTTGTAGAGTAGCCCAAGTAGAAGTTTATGCATGCAAATTCTCATGATCTCATTGGAATTGATAGAGGTGTACAAACCTTCTTGTTTATGTGTTTGGCAATTGTGTGTGTAGTATAAAATCTGATGTATTTGGTGATAGTTGACCTAAGGTGTGGCCAAATGAAGTACTTTTGCAACACCACAAAAGTCTTTTCAATTCCAAAATGTTATGCAACCTTGCTAGAATGAGATTTCCATTTTGATTCATCTTTGCCTAATGCAAACTGCATAAATACCCAAGGTGGTACGAATTTATTCTACAAGTAGAAATTTGAATTGAATTATGGAAAAACTAATTCTAGTAAATATCTACAAAATCCTTGTCATAAGGATACAATTCTAGCCATATGTTGATTTCATGTCCATATGCATTAATAATAGAAAGGAGAGCTTGAACTAATGGATGGCTCAAACAATCAACAACTAGATTGACACTTTTTTTCTTATGTTTGATGTTCAATTGAAACTGTTGAAGATAAGACCATTTTTATGTTGCTCTTGCTACAACTTGTGATTTGTATGGATCAAAGTCTCCTTTCTCAAGGTATAATGCTTCCAATGCTACATGCCTAGACAATAGCATCAAGCTTGTGATCATATGCTAGGGAGTTCCTTATTGGTGTGGTGAATGTTCCACTATGGTAAGCAATTGGGTGACCATGATGAGTGAGGACTACTCCAAGTGTATATTTTGATTGATTTGAATTGGTTGTTGAAGATTTGAGAATGCAACTATTGTGTGGTTGACTAGATAAACTTTGCTTTAGTGTCGCCTTTGGAAACTTGGTCTAACAACAAAATTGTGTGAGAGAAACCAAGTTCAAATCCCTTATAGAAATTTCTAAATTCCAAGAAGTTGTTGAGCTTTATGAAATTATTTGGTTGTAACTATTATTGGATGACTTGAATCTAGGCAAAGTTTGCATGCACTTCTTGAGCTTCTACTATGTATCCTAGACATTGTGTCTCCCACATGGTGGGTGATTGTTTCTCCATGGCTGCATAAAACTTATGTCCTACAAAGTTTCAAGTGCTTTCTCTATATGGAACATGTGCATCAAATGTTTTGTTGAATATTAGGATGTCCTCAAGGTAGACTACAATAAATGTACTATATGGCCTAAGAATGTCATTCATCATTTGCATGGATGTAGCTAGTGCAAAGGGCACAACTAACCATTCAAACAAACCTTCTTCATTCTTGAAGGTTGTCTTTCAAATTTGTATAGATTCAAGAAGGATTGCATGATACCCAAACTTACGCATTTGGTGAAGAACTTTGCATTGTGAAGCTAGTCTAGCAAGTCCTCAATCCTTGGAAGGGAGTAGCTATTCTTCATTGTGATTTGTTGAGAGATCTATAATCTATGCACATCATCCATGTATTATCCTTCTTTTGTGCAATCATTATCTACAAGTTCATGGATTTGCTACTTGAATTTCTCATTCTCCAAAAAAGATGTATAAAGAGGTACTAGGTAGAGATAGTCAAAGAATCAAATCAATTATACCACACAATGTGCAGGCATTTCCTTTGGTCACTAAAAGTTGTCTTTGTATTCTTCCAACTTGTGGTTCACCTTCAAGGTCTGTGTTGCTTCTTTTGGATGAATTATGGTACAAACAAGCACCATAAGAACATTCTTACATTCAAGTCTCACCATTAAAAGCACAAAATTTAACTAGAATTGATTAGCTTCTTACACTATTTGATGCTAATGAGTGAGTTTAGGAACTACTTTTAGTATGTGGCATCTCTTATCACCAACATCAATTAAAACATTTCTTGGATTCGCATCGTAGATTGCATGTAAATGGTGAAGAAATGGTTGCCCAATGAAAACATCACTTACCTCTAATGGAGTGACATTGCAAAAGACTATCTTGGAAAGGCTTGATGTTATACACTAGGTGATATTGCTAAGTGATGCATTTATTAGGTCCCACACTAAAACATCCAATGGAATATGGTTGTAGATGACACATCAATGGCATGTTCAATCTTAAAATTACTTCAGGAGAAATTAGGTTCTTGTAACTTTCATTGTTAAGGATGAAGTCTACTATTTAATCGCTTGTTAGCTTTTGAGAATGGAACAATCATTCTACTTACCTTGTGCCTACAAGGGGAGTAGAGATGTTTGTAGTACTAACCATGATAATCACTTTAGATTCCATGATTTTCTTACCATTATTCAATGTCATAGTGCTAGCAGTAATTGCATGAAGATTTGCAAGTAGAGTCTTTCAAGTGCGATATCCCTAAATGGAATGAATATTGGAGTTATGAATTGAACACCACTTCATAGCCTTGGATTGTTCCAGTCATTTGGTAGTTGTTTCTTCTTCTATAGATGGCAATAAGATTCATTCCCTAGTTTGAAATCCTACATAGAAGGCTTAGATCATGGCTTGGTATGAAACATAATCTTTCATTTTAGTCTTAACTTGGTCTTTTTCTTTAAAATTTCAAAATATTTAAGCTTATTCCTCCAACTTATCTCAACCTTGGCACAACTAATAGAATGTGATGTACTGGTCATGATAGTTTTAAACAAGGTAATAACTTTATTTGATGGTTGTTATGAAACAATTTCATGTATCTATATGTGTGTTTTAAGTCATCCTCGTGTTTCGCATAGTAGTTTTTCCATCATTTCTTTGTTGATAAAGAAACTTTGAAAAAAAAATCATGGTAAGAAATAATTAATTGTAGAGTATGAATAGATTGGGTTTAGCTAATTATTTGGGCATCTCAATCTAACTTTCCTTCAAAGTTAGGGATCCCTAGATTGACTTGTACCTTGTATGGCATGTGAATACCAAGTAGTTGTGAAGTGGAAGCGTTATGAACCTTGAGAAGGAGCGGGAACTAATAAACAATAATCACTCTGTCATGTGAATAACATTCATCGAATTATCCCATTTCTTAAAATGCATTCTCTTTCCATTTTGTAGAACATCTTTGTGTTAGAAACCTGAAATAGATTGAATAACCCAAGTAACTTTTTGAGGGAAAATCAAAGTTACATAAATTGAAAAAACATAAAGAATGCAAACCAAGACTCTGAGAGATTATGTAATGACGATGATAAAATTGCATTAAGAGCTTCCAAGTTGAATGATCAATACAAAAGATCAATGCATGAATATAGATCAATAGATGCAAATACAAGCTAGGTAGTGAGTTTACATAGAACTAAGGAGAGGATGGAGGTGGAAAATCCAAGTAATAAGAATCAACCACGAAAGTGGAGGATGCCACCAAAAGTAGAAAGTGTTCTACCCTTTAAGGAAGGGGACACCACATCACTTATCTCCTAGTAATAAACTCACTTTATTATCCTAAGAAAGATTAATAAAGGTGTAGGAAAAACCTAGGACTAAGGGAAAATAAATTAACCCACTGGGAAATAAAAAACCTACATCAACACCCCCCCATAAGAACAACTTAGGAGGATGCAAAAGATGATGGGTCTTGACAAATGAGTCCATGTTAGGTACCCATGTACGTATCAAATTCCCCCCCAATGAAGAAGAATCCCCCACACAAATAGAGAGAGAACACCCCCCAGAATAGAGAGAGAAGAAGAGAAGGACTAAGTAGCCCCCCCAAAGATGACACCAACTGCAACCCAAGGAAAGCTTGCAAATGGAGGAACTTTCTCTCAGTGAAGGGTTTGGTGAAGATTTCTATAATCTAATCTGATGTCAAACAATACTTGAGATCAATGATCTCACCATGAATCAACTCTCGAAAGTAGTGCATATGGATCTCAACGTGCTTCATCCGTTGATGATGAACCGGATTATGAGATATCTAAATCACACTCTAGTTGTCACAATAGATGACTATGGGCTTTCAGAAGGGAATACAAAACTCAGTGAGAATTTTTTGAAGCCAGATGGCCTTAGTAGTAGCATTAATCACTACTCAATACTCAGCCTCTGTAGATGAAAGAGCAATATAGTAGATTTCTTTTTGCTCAACCAACAAACTGGACCAAAACTAAGGGAGAAGCAATACCCTGAAGTAGACTTGTGATCTTGAGAATTGCCTACTCAATCTAAATCTATGTGTTCCAGCAAGTCAAACTCCACACTCACTGCATAATGAATCCTATAATTATGAGTACCCTTGATGTAGTGAAGAATCTGCTTAGTTGCTTTCCAATGCAGCTCATGTGGCTCTTGCATGAATCAAGAGACCATGCCTACTACATATGAAATGTCGAGCCTCGTATGAGTTAGATAGATGAGACTACCAACAAGCTGACAAAAATGGAGTTGATGCAAGCTTACAATCAGCCATGTGAAACCTCTAGAGAATATCAAGTGTGTACTTAGACTATGCACAAGTGATACTTGAAGAAGACTGAGTTATCTCAATCCCCAAGAAGTAGTGCAACAAGCCTAAATCAGACATCAAAAATTGATCATGAAGGGTGATTTTCATTGCTCGAATGGTGGATGAGTGACTTCCTGTGATCAACAAGTAATCAACGTAGAGAATCAGGAAGGTGTGAGTATCATCCTACTACAAAATGTAGACATTAGGATCATAATAGAATCGATTGAACCCCACTTTCACAAGGAAGGAGTCCATTTTGGCATACCAAGCCCAAGGGACTATTTGAGGCCATAGAGATACTTTTGAAGATGACACACAAGTGAAGGATCCTGAACAAACCCTTGTGGTTTCTCCATGTATATCTCCTCCTAAAGATCACCTGAAGAAAATCTCTCTTCACATCCATCTGATGAAAATACCATCTATGTGTTGCTGCCATAGCAAGGACAAGTTAGATGAAATTCATTTTGGCAACTGGTGCAAAAGTCTCAAAGTAGTCAATCCCTAGAACTTGGGAGAATCCTTTGGCAACCAAGTGAGACTTATGCTTGTCAACCAACCCATCTACTCTAAATTTTGTGCGATAGACCCACTTTCATTGAACAAGTTTGCTTCCCTTAGGAAGTGGGACAAGATCCCAAGTGTGGTTCCTCTCTAAGGAACTGAACTCTTCTTGCATCACGCATCCCACTCGGGGACACCGGAAGCTTCCTGAAAATTATGTGGATCGAAAGTTGAGGCAAGG
Source organism: Sequoiadendron giganteum (assembly GCA_007115665.2). NCBI lineage: Eukaryota > Viridiplantae > Streptophyta > Pinopsida > Cupressales > Cupressaceae > Sequoiadendron > Sequoiadendron giganteum. Next base: position 53,978,701 of record CM021103.1, read on the forward strand.
AAAACATGTGGAGCATCTTGAAACTCTGATCTTGTTCTCTTGTGATATCAAGGATCCCCAACCCAATCCCATGTTGATTGCAATGTTTTTCAAGCCAAAAGAGGCCCTACAATTGTAGGAGGAGAATCATTATCCTCTGAAGATGAAATATGTGCATCCTCATGATCACTATCATAATTTGAAGTGGAGGAAGAAGATTCCTCATCATGATCCGAAGTATTATGATCCTCTGAATAAATATCATCATGATGCAAGGACTCCAAATTGATGGTGGTGGGAGAAGTGTCAAGAGAAGAACTGGAAGGACTCTCCTCAAAACGAGCACTCCTCTCAATGAATAACTCATGTGCGGTAGGATGAAGAAGCCTATAGAATTTGACATCATCTAGGTAACCAACACATATGCAAGGCTTTCTCTATGGATCCATAGCCTTATGTTTCTCTTCTGGAATATGGGCCCATGCTCTAGAGTGAAACACTCAAAAGTTCTTAACTAACAGTTTTTGAGCAGTCCAAGCTTGAAAAGGAGTTACTCCCTTCACAGCTTTGTGAGGAACATGGTTCTTGATATAACATGCACAGTTAATGGCTTCTACCCAGAAAGGTGGTGCCAAAGACAGAGCAAATCATACAACTAGTGATCTCTTTCAGGGACCGATTCTTCCATTCTGCAACTCCATTCTATTGAGGATTGTAGGGAACTGTATGCTACAAATCAATGCCCTCTGAAGCACAATACTGCACAAACCTGTGGTTCACATATTCCCCCCATTATTTGTACACAAAACTTTGATAGATTTTCCAGTTTGTTTCTTTGCAAAATCCTTAAACTTCAAGAATGAATCAAATACTTCAGACTTCTGTTTGAGAAAGTACGCAATGGTTTATCTAGAAAAATCACCAATGAATGTCAAATCATATCGATCTCTACTAAAAAGTGGATGTGAAAATGGCCCTACCAAATCACTGTGTACCAACTCCAAAAGATGTGAGGCTCTCCAAGCTTTTCCTTTTACAAACTTCTCTTCAGCTTGCCAAGAATGCAACCATGACAAACACCTTTAGAAAAGAGAACTGTAGGCAATCTTGTAGCCATGTCATGTTATCTAAGCGGCTGCAAGTAGCGATAGTTTAAGTGACCAAAATCTTGATGCCACGAATTACTCACATCATTTGAAAGAGTGAGTAGAATAGTCGAAGGTGGATCAAGAACAAATAAAGTTGAGACTGATGATCTACTCTCCTAACTGCAGTTGTAGAATCATTGTGTATCTCATGAATCAGCATTGGATTAGGTGTAAACTCAACTCGCTTACCTATACCTGTGTGAGTGATTTTATAGATTGATAGGTGATTAGTTGATAATGAGGGAACACAAAGAACATCTTTCAATGTGTCGTCCCCCATATCAATAGATCCTCTCCCACACACCTCAATTGGAGTGTTTTCATCCATAAAAATGGAAGGCATAGAACATGGATCCAAAGATTCAAGTTCATCCTCAGTTGAAGCCATGTGGTGTGAAGCACCCGAATCAAGAACCCATGTGGATGATGGAGAAGCAACTACTACAAGGGTGTTTCCCTTTCCTTTCCCCTTGTTGTTTTCTTTGGACTTGTGAGAACCCGCATTTGAACTCTAGTTGATGGAATCGGGAACACTGAGATTATTCTTCTCAAGAATGTGTGTCAAGTGATCAACTTTTTTCTTCAATCATTTTTTCTCATCATGATCAGGTTTCTTACAATAGGCACATTTGACCCTCTTTCTTAGGCTCGTCACTTTTTGAAGATGAGGTCTTATTAGTTGCTTTTGGAGTAGCTGATTTTTTATTCTTATTCTCTTTGTTATTCTTTTGTTTCTTATTTGTATTACTAGTTTTTCCTCTTTGTTCATTTGTGCCAAGGTTGGCAACCAAGGCATGTTACTTAGAAGACTTAAGAGTTCCCATCTGAATTAGCTTATCCTACTCCCATGTGAGGGAAGTACCAAAATCATCCAAAGATGGCATTTTGAATTGAAACCCAAGTGCATCCTTAGTAGCATAAAAGGTAGAAACAAATACCGAATATTCAGAACTTAGCTTTGATAGAATACTTAGAATTAGTTGTTCATCTTTCTTAGTAATTCCACATTTTTGTAGCTATAGCCTTAGTGATTTCAATTTGGTGAAGAAATTTTGAATTATGTTGAAGTTGCTTGGATTTAAACGAATTAGTTCATTCTCCAACATATGACCTCTCATAGAATCTTGAGTTCCAAAAAGAGATTCTATCTTTTTCCATATTTCATTTGGAGTGCTAAAAGACTCAATATGAAAGAGAAAATCAGGAGATACAGGCAAACCCAATGCTTTGTATGCTTCATCACATCTATTAAACCACGTAGGTTTTTCTTCATCTTTAGGTGGTTTAGTTTTAAGTCCCATTGTTATTCTATGCAAACCAAGACTTATTAAGTGAATATTCATTTGTTATTTCCACTCAAAATAGTTGTATGCAATTAGAGTAGGAACTTTTGTTAAATACATGATGAAGAAATGCAAAAGGAAATGCATAAATAAGGTGAACACAAGAATGCAAAGAACACCCCCACCTTTTTCACTAGTATCAAAAATCACCCCCTAAATATTATAAGGTTGGAACTTTAGTTTAGTGTGGTTACAAAGACTTTTCCAAGATACAATGCTCAATAGGCTCAAAATAGCCAAAATTATAAATTTTGATACAAAATTAACTTGAGACAAAATATGAAAAAATTAGCCTTATAGTTGTGTACTTCTCTTTAATACCTTTCTAATGCCTATTTGTTTCCAAAAATCGGAGCACCAAGATGAAATCTATGGCCTATTAAAGAAATTATCACAAACAACTTCAACCTAATATATCTGGTACAAAATGGGAAAAAAATATTTTCAATACCTCTGTGGATGGAAAGTGTTTGTCTTCAACTTTTCAGAAATATCTTGTTTTTGAAAAAGGGACACCCGAAGCAAAAGTTATACAAAAATCAAGAAAAGGCCCAATTTGGCCTATAGGGGCCCCCTAGTGGCCGTTGGGTGGCATCACTGGTGGTTTGGCCGCTCGAGTGGAGTTTTGGGTGGCGATTTATTGTTATCGCTAGCGGCTTATGTGTATAGCCACGTAGTTAATGCTAGAGTTTGCTATCTATTGGCAGTTTGTTGACCGGTCGTGGCTTTTAAAGACTACAGCCAATCCAAGTGGCTTAGTCGTGGGGCTTCTAAAAGCACAACACTGTAGGAAAGGAAAGGAAAGGTCCTTTTATAGTCCACGATACCAGGCGGTCTGTTTTTGGGTCTACAGATGGCTTGCAGTATATGGGACTCCTCATACTCCCAATATGAGGGAGGCACCTAACTCGTGCTCCACAATATGAGGTGTACATACCTTACCCCCTGCAGGATTTGAACTTGTGACCTCTCTTTCAAGAGTACAAGTTCTCCACCATTAGGCCAACTCAGGTGTAAGCACTTAATACAAGTGTTGTTAGCGCTTTTATTTTTTAAAACTTTTAAAAAGATTGTCGATAATTTTTTTGTATTTTTTTTAATAAAATCGTCATACCTCCATGACTTAGGGGGTCATATGGCCTTCTAGGTAAAAAAAATTGCCTTGAAAACAATTTTTTCCAAATATAAGAAAATTTGTATCAAAAATTGTCTCCTCGGCCTCTTAAATACAATGGCAAGGTCCTTTTTGGCCGAAAATGTTCCTAGAAAAACTTGTTCACCAAATTTGAGCTTCAAACCCCTATTTGCAACTTTGTTAAATGATCTCCAATTTGGATAAAATGAAAGAAAATTTTGACTTTATCGAGCTTTCTGGATGTGTTGGAATGGTCAAAAATATTGCCAGTATAACTAAAAATGTTGCAATCAACCGAATCTCACAAAATATATATGCAATATGAAGAGTTTATTAGATCTTTGCAAACCCTTTCTAATTCTCCAAATTGTTCAAAACACAATAGAAGAGCATAAAATAAATTACAAGATCTTTACAAGAAAACTCAATCTCTCAATAAAAAATCTATGAACTTAGATTTCTCAAAATAAAAGCTCGAGTACCATGTTAGAAATCTGAAATAGATTGAATAACCCAAGGAAATTTTTAAGGGAGAACCAAAGTTACATAAATTGGGAAAACATAAAGAATGTAAACCAAGACTTTGAGAGATTATGCAATGTCAATATGATAGAATTGCATTAAGATCTTCTGAGTTGAATGATCAATGCATGAATATAGATCAATAGATGCAAATACAAGCTAGGTAGTGAGTTTATATAGAACTAAGGAGAGCATGGAGGTGGAAAATCAAACCAATAGGAATCAACCACAAAAAGTGGAGGATGCCACCAAAAGTGGAAAGTGTTCCACCCTTTAAAGAAGGGAACACCACATCACTTATCTCCTAGTAATAAACTCACTAAATTATCCTAATCAATCTTAATAAAAGTGTATAAAAACCTAGGACTAAGGCAAAACAAATTAACCCACTAGGAAATAAAAAACCTACACAAACACTTTGAAGTTGGCATCATTGACAATCTATCTCTTTTTTTAGGACATGTAGGAAGGTATGACAAAGGGTCAATTTTTTCAATCCCCAACTTCCTATATTCAAACTTCATGTGAGTGGGAATACAAATAGAGATAAAGTTCAAATAAACAATGACATCACTCAAAAAATTATTTGAAGTGTGTATGATTTGATACCACAACACTAGGGCCCAAGGGAGTGATTTGATGGACAACCCTATCAAATGAATATATAAATGTTACAAATGAATATATAAATGTTAGAAATATTCAAATTGGATTTGAATAAGAAAAGAAAAGAAGAAAATTGACAACATATATAGAACTAAATAACAAAATGTTTTATCTAAGTTATGTACAATATTTGTGAGAATAGATGTACAATGATTGCATTATTTATATTCTCGTTCTTACAAAAAATGGTTATGTACATTAATATACAAGGGAGGAAGATGAAGTATTGGTTGGAACCAAACTATTTCATATCATGTTTCAACAGTCGCAACTACTCACGGCCATTGAAGACTAGTTAGGTCTTTCAATACCATTGAATTTGATTTAGGACTTGTGATTTGACATGAGTATTGAATACGATGAGGAACTTGTTGATGAAACCAAAAGGCTTGTTGAGAAAAATTCAAGATTTTTGGTGTGGTCCGGTACCTCAAATCTCTTGGATCGGTTGAGACTAACTCTTAATATTTGTTAAGGATCAATAGTTGTGGTCTATATTCCCTACGTTTTTATTATAGGTTTAACAATGGGATAGGCAACACAATAAAATACTTCAATTGATATCATTGTGAAGCTTTAACCAATAAAAACATTGTTGTAGGAAATAGTCTTCACCCTAGTTTTATTCCCTCTTGATTCAAAGCAAGAAAATGACATTTAAGGAAAAAATATTTTTAATTTATTATTATTTATTCATAAGGTTCTATCAAGTGGGTAGCTCCCTTTATATTTAAAAAAATCCAAAAATAATCCTCTCCTAAGTAGAGAGAGAAAATTATAAAGCATCAAAATTCTTCCTCCTAACAACAATTCTAGAGACATTAGCATCAAAATTCTCAGAACAAGGGGAAGCAAGAGGTTTTCCCCATAGAGATTCCATTAGCAAATAATGAGAGAACAAAGGAACAATGAGGTGAAGGGTGACCATCCATCACATGAGTAGTTTGGAGTTGATCTAAAGCCAAGGGTAGATTGACTATGAGGGCAAGGTAGGAGGTACCACAAGAGGGTTTGAGGGACACAACAGAGCATTGACAAAAGCAAAATATTTGTCCACATCCTGAGAGGATTCATTCAACTAAGAACCAAGAGAATGAATAGTTAAGTGATCTTTATTAGCATCCTTCCACCATGTAGCAAATTCCTCATGATGTGAGAGAGGAAAAATCATAGACAAGTGATCAATGGATAAGCATCGAGAACATCTAAAGGGGAGGCCCTCGTAATATAGAGGTTGAGTCCAACGCCTAAGCCCAACCATCAAAACCACATCCTCGTGAAGAGGCTTGGATATGTCAATATTCCACAAAAATGTGAGCAAAAGTAGATTGCCATATGTAGGAAGTGGAATCATCAACCTTCAAGAAGCGACCAATAGAGTTGCCAAGGGAATCATAACAGGAAACCTCCCAAAATTGGAGGTGAAGAATTGGAAGCCTAACCCATGTCAGATGCACATTCAATGGTTCAATAAGAGGGTTAAAGGAATTTGACCAAGGTTTAATCAAGAGAGAGTGCTCTCCCTGAGCCCATAGTTTACCTAAAACCATTTTTTTGTCCTTAGAAGATGAAAAGGAAGCAATAAAAAACCTTGCATAGGGGAAGATCTCAATCTTAACAGCTATAAGAAGCCTCCAAGAAACCAACACCTAGTTGTGCAGGTCAAAAAGAGAAGGCCAAAATTTTGAGAATCTACACATCACATTTCTAGGTTGGTAGGAATACTCATTTTTCACCATGTCTAGGCCACAAACCACCACCAGGGTTTTGGATATCAAGGTGAAACTTGCATCAATATGAACTTAATAATTTGATTGCAAATATGAAATTATGTATTCAAGATTACCAATGACGTGATTATGTGACTAGCATATTGAAGAATGAAAGAAAAACAACAATACCACAAGTTGAGAACCACAAGTGACACAAGATATATACAATCTTCACACCCAAAGAGATGCAATGCTTGTATTAATCTTCAAATGAAGTATACATCAATACAACACTCTAAATTTTTGCAGCACTTCATTACTCTGTCAACTTATAAAAAAAACTTATCAAACCACCAACTCAAGGCTCCAATATATAGATATTTGTGGGAGGGAATACCATTGTGGTATCTCGAAACAACAAGCATAAACAACCTAGAAAAACATATGCCTCTCTTAGTAGACAACCCATAAACATAGTGAAAAATATTAAATGATCATATGGCCTTCACATGGGCGCCTAACCCATAGTCAATCACAATTGGTCAAACCCAAGTGCTCCATTACTCTGACGGCTCTTACATCTCATACCCAGAACATGCAAACTTGGGTGCCCAACCCAAGATAGCATGCAAATGAACATGCAAGATCATACACTTATGGGTGGTCCCCACCCAAAAAGTGGATGCCTAGATGGAATATTCTCTTGGGATGATTTGTAACTATCATCATATTGGGTTCACCTCTACAAATACAATTACAATTTTCCATAGGAAAAATAAATAATAAATATTTGTCCTCATGTCCTCTAGGGCACTTTCCAAAGAACGTGAAGACACATAATATCAACTTCAGATAGTAATTATAATGCTACCTATCTTAACATTCTTCCACTTGACATTATACATTTTAATTACATCCATGAGATACATGAAAGATTATAATCAAGTACAATGATCAAGGCTCATGGCCTTCCTACACCAAGAGAACTTATTCGTGGTCACTAGCTTTGTGAGAATCTGCAACATTATCCAAAGTGTCAACCTTCTCAATCAATACCTTACCATTCTCAACCATGTCTCACACAAAGTTATATTGAACATCAACATGCTTAGTACTAGCATGATACATAGGACTTTTGGTCAAATATATGACACCCTGACTATCACGTCCAATCTTCATTGTCTTGCAATCAAAACCAATTCCTTTACCAATTCTATAACCAGAACTCCTCCTTAGAGGCATGTGTAGCAACCATATACTCTTCTTTGGTGGTGGAAAATGCAACAATAGGTTGTATTTTATTCATCCAACTCGCTGCACCTCCAAACAACTCACTGCACCTTCGACTATCCAAGTCACCTGCCAATCTACATCAACAAAACCTTGTATGTCCAATGACTTAACCACGTCATCAATTCCATGATAAACCAAACAGTAATTAAAAGTACCACACAAATATCTAAACACCCTTTTAACAAAAAATTTAATGCTCTCTATGAGGTTAGACATAAACCTACTCAAAACTCCCACTACTTATGCTATATCTAGTCTAGTGCAAACAATTGCACACATCAAACTAACAATGGCACTAGCATAAGTAAATTTAGACATCTCTTCAAAATAATTAGGACACATGTCTAAACTCAACTTAGTACAACCTATAATGGCACAAATTTGCACCCTAGGAAAATTCCCCATTTAACTTCCCCTACCTTAGAAAATATAAACTCGATGATGTAAAATCCATCACCGCCACCATGTCCTTTCCACTTGGATGCATCTTTTTGCATTGGTGGAGGAATTTTTTTCGGGTATGTGCGACGTCATGTGGGTGTTTGTGCATCGCGTTGTCGTATTGACAAGATTCCTACCCTTGGGATCTATAGAAATGTTACGTTTTTCATTGGTTGTGAAGAGTAACGTTCCCTACCTCCCTTGACCGAAAAAAATTGACCTCTTGCCTCCATTTTACCAATTCAAACTCAATTCATTCCAATTATTTTTCACTCTTGCGTTCTTTATCTCATGTTCTAGCACTTCATTCTCTCATCCTCATACTCTTTCTTCACTCTACACCATTGTTCTTCTTGTTGCAAGCTCCTCATTTGGCTCCAACAGTGTACTCTAATTGCAACACCACTCTCATTGCAATATCAAGCTTCATCTTCTCTATATCGTGGTGTCACTTTATTCCCTCCACTATTGGCTTTGAGTGCTCGTAGTTGGGAAGGTGACTTTGTGTCTTTCTATTCAGTTGTATCATCATGTTTATTAGATAGCATTTCAGTTGTCTTTTCTTCCTATCTAGTTTCACTATTTCCTTTCTACTTTCTTTATCAATTTCCATATCTTGTGGCATCTTGGTTGTCCGTGGAGGTGGGAACACCAAAACGAGGGTCTCACTAAGGCAGACCTCAAACACAACCCAACATTTTTCTTGTTTTCGTGTGTGTAGGCACGTCCAAGTGGAGCTAATTGAAGAATCAAGTCATGGGAAGAACAATACCCTTTTCTATCTTCTCTTCATCATTTCTAGAATAGTTTACTTCAAATAGTTTCCTTTCAACTACTTTGTTTTCTACATTTTCTATATTTTTTGTCAAACTATAAAACACAACCAATCAGATAGCTAGTAGGCTCGTAGTGTTTTCTTTTTTTCTTTTTGAACCTCTATCTATACATGACACCAGCTCATCCCTAAGACGTCAACGTGCCATGTTGCAGTCTGAGATCAGCTCTATCATTCTCAAACAATGAATTGTATGGGTAGTAGACTAAAAGATCTATAGTTGACTCTATTGATTTTGTAAACACCTGGTTTAAAAAAAGTATAGTGTGTTGCTTGCCCTTCCTTTTCAGCCTCATTCTTTCGTCCTTTCAAAGTTGTCTAGTCAACCTAAGGTATTTTAGGGCAGTTTGTTCCTTGGGAATCTTTCATGACCTGGAGTATCGGGATGATAGATCCCCCTACTCTACATTTTTGGTTAACCATACATGAAAGTCTTTGTGTTCATTTCTTTGTGTCAAGAACTTTTCTCTCACATCTTGAGTGTGTTATAGAATTATGTGTTGTAAAGCTTTATGAGATTTACAACTCAATCTATGACCTCTGGGCACATTTTCAAAAGAAGAATGTGACATATAGAGATGGATCCTAAGAAGTTCACTATAGGTGCCTCTTTTGAAGAGATAATCTCTAGAACAAATATAGTTGTTTCTAGTCCCTTTGGGGAAGACCCTCACATTCCTACTCCTCTTGCCTCTCCTTCTACTTCATCTATGGAGGAAGATGATTCTCTCAAGATTCCCATAGAGAAACTTCTTGCCCTAAACATAAGGATTTCAAAGTTTGGGGAGTTCTTAGGAAAAGAAATAATTATGGCTAAGGCTGCTAAGGTTGTTAATGACTTGAGAGTTATGTTGGACAAGGATCGGGTAGGTCTTGAATTTATTCAGGGTATTACCGATAGTGTACACTCATGTCCCATTGTACAACCCTAGGTCCAGCATTGCCCAAGACCTTGGGTCCAAGACTACTGAAAGACAGATAGAAGTACCGATGCCCAAGGTGTCAGTGTACATGGCCAAGATCACTTCATCTGTCAACACTACTATTGTTCCCTAGTTGTCCCCCATCTTTAAAGTAAATAAGGTACCCTTGGGTTTCAACTCTTCCAACTCTAATGTTCTTGGTGGAAATTTCAGATCCCATGCCAGTCCTAGGGTGGGGTCTCTACTAGAATGGGGTTGGTGGCTTTGGTGGAAGTTCCACTAGTCTTGTCTCATCTTTTGACCCTGTGTTGAATGCCTTGTTGTAGAACATGGGTCAAATGCATAACCAACTAGAGAAATTGTCTAGTGCTACTTCATAGCCTATCTTTCAACCCTTCTTTTATCATAGTCCTTTATCAATAGCTATTCTAAACACTCTTATCCCTCAAGGGATGAAGATTCTGAAATTTTTAAAATATGGTGGTAAAGGAGATCCGCAGGCACACGTTTTGGCGTTTAATGCCATGTGCACCAACTTCTTCCATCATGATGCTCTAATGGCTAATTTTTTTCCAAGGTCTCTTAAGGATACTACCCTTGATTTGTATTGTTGCTTACCAAATAATTCTATCTTTTCATTTGATCAGTTGGTAAATCAGTTTCTCCAACAGTTCCAAGCTAATATCGGACCGAAGATGACCTTTTCAGATCTCATCCAATGTAAGCAAGGGGACAACAAGAATATAATTGATTATATCGCTTGTTATCACGCGCTTTTCTCACAAATCTCTTATCCTTTTCCTAACTCAGATGTTCAAAAGGCCTTTGTCAGAAATCTACATAGGACTTGCTAGGAAAAAATTTCCTTGATAAAGTATCCTCTTTTGCACATCTATGTGTCGCGCTACAAGAATATTAGCAAATGGTTTCACGATTTGGGGGATCTTTCTCACGCTCTTGTTCAAATGGTTGGTTTGTAGTGTCAGTGTCTAGTAAGAATAAGGTTGTTGCAAACGTGATCTCTATGTCTAACGACAAGCGCCTGAATTGCAACATGCACTTTACAAAGTTATTTGATTCTTACACTTTTGTGTTAAAAATGTTACTAAAAGATAAAGTTCTAACACTACCATACCCCCAACCTCTTATCGAGCCCTATCTTGATTGGTATGATGAGCAAAAAAAATTCCAATATCACTGAGTACACTGACATGATACCGAAAAATGTGTGCCTACATCATGAGATCCAAGACCACATCGATGACAATACCATCTATCTCAATGGAAAAAAATAGAATTCTAACAAGTCTATGGAAAAGGCTCATTGAATTATAAATTTATACTAACTCATTTCCAACTCATTCTACAAACTTAATCATTTAACCTTTTTCTTCCTCTAAGTTCATACCATCAGGATACGTGAATATGGTCTCATTCTCGCATATTCCTCCTACCTAGTCTGTGAGCACATTACCTAACATAATATTTACCTCGTAGGACTTGCATCTAAATAAGGATCCTTCTCCCTTATACATTCATGCTTGAATCAATGAAAACATTGACTGGTGACCTAGTTGACCCGATGAGCCGAGTGAATGTTATAACTGAAGAAGCTTTGTTTATAAACACTTTGCATAGGGAGGAATACAAATAATCAAAGGCCACTATTTGTACACATGATGGACTCTTGATCACTCCTCTTGTCTATATTTCTCTTTCGGTCTTGGTGGGACCCAAGGTCGTTGATACATCATTTGTCATAACCCAAAGTCAGACCTATTCAGAGTGAGGTTGGGCATCCCATGGCTGGTTTCCATGAATGGCATCACTTCAATGGTTCATAAGTGTCTCAAATTCTTGCATGAGGGATTTATGCACGTAGTCACGACACCGATTATAAACCACTAGTGTCGTGTGGAGGATTTTCATTGGACCATTTTTGGCACACTCCAGTTGGAACTCTCCCTCTCAGGGGATACTTGTTGTGTCATGCTTAGGTTAATTGTAAGATTGGGGGCAAGGTGACAAAAGTGAGCTATCATGTGTCTCCCTACGTTATCTTCATGAAAGGTTGCTTGATTGTGTAGCAGTAAGCTACCTCTTCCTCCCAGTAAAAGGGGAAGGAGAAGCTTTCTTGCGTCCAAGGGCCTTTCTCTTTTGTGTCCTCTGCTCCATCCACTTCTACTTGTTTCCCTATTGCAGAATTTTCAACTCATGCTCCCATGCCTCGCTTGGGAAGCCTAATGGTGCTCGCTTGGCAAAAAGCTAAGTGTCAAGTTTTTGAATTTCCTGCCTTGCCCATGGTTCTTAGACCCATTATCTATGACAAGGGTAAAGGTCCTTGTGGGGTTGCTCCTGTGTCTCGGCCTCATACCCCTCTGGCAGTGAATGGGAAGAGGCCCGCTATCAAGGCACTTGTGTTTACTTCTCCACCTATTGTTGTATCTACTCTTGTGCTCCCTGCTCTTTCTCCTATCTAGGAGTTTTTCCTTCCACTAACCATGGTTGTGGAGGAAACTCATGGAATAACATGAACCTACCGTCTCTTCTCAAGCTCTAGCTTCTAGTACCCAGAGCCAATGTAACCATCTTTCACATGAGCACAAGCACGGGAGAAAAGAGAGAGGGGGAGCCAGTAGCTCCTATTTATGCATCTTCTTTTGTTGTGTCTCTTTCTTCTGCTCCTTCTGCCTCAATTCCAATCACCTATGTGTTGCTTTTGACTCCCTCAGTAGGTGCTAATGATCCTCACCCCCAAAAGAGTGCAGTTCTTCATTGCTCCATCCATGGAGCCTCCTCTTTTGATGTCCCTCCCGGACATCCCTCCCTTTTCTCAACCCATAGACATGCCAAACACAACAATGGTGTATGTTGTGGCTATGTCTTCTCCTTCCTCCACATCCACTTCTTTCATGGGGATCCAACATCCCCCGCTAAAGCCCAATTCAAAGGATGACCTCACTTCAAGTGGTGGTCAAAAGAAGGGTTCACATTCTTCGAGAGCTAGTCCTATTATTGTCTTGCTCTATCCTTGTAAAAGAGGTTTCCCCTACATCTCCTAAGTTTAACACTACCCCTCTTGATGAGGTCGATAGTGGATCTCAGGTGCCTCTTTCTCCCACTCGATTAACACATGGCACTCTAGTGAAGTGCATATTTAACTCGATGGATGATATCCCAACTCTATCCTCAATCTTTGCAAGATTGATGACCTTTACCTCACAAGAGCTTAGTGAAGAAGACCTTGAGGGGCCTTCTTCCTTGGCCCTTGTTGCAAGAGAGTCGGAGTGTATTGCCCTCACTATCCCACCCTTGCAGGACCATCCTCCCTCCCCCTATAATGATCTAGATTGGGAGAAGGATGACCTACTAGTTGATGAGGAGTAGGGTGGTACCTCTTCTTTATCTATAGATTAGATTTATGTGTGTGTTTGTGTTCCCCGATGCTTGTTTTTATTTGTTTGTTATTTTTCTTGGAGGACCCTTGCTACCCTTATAGGAGCTTGGATACAGGCCTAGAAAATTTGTCGTAAACTTCTTCTATGTGTATCATCATTCTTCTATATGTTGTAAATTTTCTTTTCCACAATTGGGGATGATGCAAAGCATTGGAGGCATTTAGAACCTCTTTCATGTTGACCCAATTTTTATTTTTTATTTTTTCTTCATGTGATTTTTTTCACAATCTGAGAACTTTAGGGATTGATGATCATTTTTTCATACATCGTATGCTACCTATTTATATATATGAACATATATTACCCCGAACTCCTAGATCCCCCTGTCTCTTGATTTCTTTGTTTTTGCTTCTCTTGTTTTCTTTGTCTTTGTTTGTCTCTCTCTATTTGATTAGTGATGTTTTGGTGCTTATGTGTTGTTCCTCGCATGCATGACAACATTCTACGATTACATCTTACCATGTCTCGTGGGCCACAACATCTATACCTCTTCTTTCTCTCCTTAGGATGCTACACAATCCTCTATGTAGCATGCACCATCCTAAGGGGGGATACCATGCTTTTCTGATTTTCAATGAGGTGAATTCGGTGGCCAACGAATCCCTTACTAAAAAAAAATCATTTTTCAAATGATGCATTCTTCAACAAGGACCCCTTAGTGAAATTTTCCTTTCGAAAACAAATTCATAATGAAAGAATCTAAAAAACTTTGATTCGAAAAGGAGTACTTTTTCTGATGAAGAAATCTGAAAACTTGCCTTTCAAAAGGAGCATTCTTTCTACCAAATTCCTTGACAAAATATATCTTTCAAAAGGATTCCTTGATGATAGAGTCATTTGCAAAAAAATTTACGCCTTTCAAATTGGAGTGTCCCTTTGAGTGGGCCCCTTGTTGTCTTGAAGGGCTCCTAAAGGTACCCCTTTAAAAAATTCTCCTTCAAGTACATGCTATGTGATTTGTGTGTTTGTTTTGGATTTTTTACCTAACACATTTTGTCTGCAACTTAACATGTTGCTTTGCAGTACCAAGAACTTGTAAAGCTCCTTTACAATCAAGCTTGCCTAGCAGGACTGAGCACCTCATCAATCTTGCCTTGTAGGACCAAGAACTTGTAGAATCCTTTCATGTCAAGCCCTACTGGATCGAGAACCTATAAAGCTGATGTCAAACTCTGCAAGACCAAGTACCTATGGAGCCATCTCTCTCTCTTTCACATCAAGGTTTCCCAATGGGACTAAGAACGTATGGAGCTTCCTCCTTTACATCTAGGTGCACCGAATCGAAGATCTTCTTCCTTGATAGTTAAGCTATATTCTATTCAATCTTTTTCTTCTTTACCTTGCATCCACATTAACATGTATGCTTGTTAGAGGGGAAAAAATTTAATGGCACGAATTTGCACCCTAGGAAAAATCTCCATTTAATTTCTCCTACCTTAGAAAATATAAACTCAATGATGTAAAATCCATCGTCGCCACCTTGTCCTTTCTACCTAGCTGCATCTTTTTGCATTGGTGGAGGAATTTTTTTGGGGGATGTGTGCACGCTGCATAGACATCTACACATAGTATTATCATCTTGACAAGATTCCTACCCTTGGTATTTGTAGAAATATTACATTTTCTATTGGTTGTGAAGAGTAACATTTTGTGCCTCCCTTGACCAAATAAATTCAACCTCTTGCCTCTATTTTACCAATTCAAACTCAATGCATTCCAATTATTTTTCACTCTTGCATGCTTTATCTCATGTTCTAGCACTTCATTCTCTCATTCTCACACTCTTGCTTCACTCTACACCATTGTTCTTCTTGTTGCAAGCTCTGCATTTGGTTCCAACAACGTACTCTCATTGCAACACCACTCTCATTGAAAATTCATGAACCTTCATCTTCTCTACATGGTGGTGTCACTTTATTCCCTCTATCATTGGCCTTGAGTGCTCTTACTTGGGAAGGTATTTTTGTGTCTTTCTATTTGGTTGCATCATCCTACTTACTGGATATAATTTCAATTGTCTTTTCTTTCTATCTAGTTGCACTATTTCCTTTCTACTTTCTTTATTGATTTCCATATCTTGTGGCATCTTGGCTATTAGTGGAGGTGGGAACACCAAAATGAGAGTCTGACTGAGGCTAACCTCAAAAACAACACAACCTTTTTCTCATTTTTGTGTATGTAGGCATGTCCAAGTGGAGTTAATTGAAGAATTAAGTCATGGGAAGCACGGTACCCTTTTCTATCTTCTCTTCATCATTTCTAGAATAGTTTATTTTGAATAGTCTCCTTTCAATTTGTAACAATCTCGATGTCCTACTCAGTAAAATTCCCAATGTTTTCACCTCAAGTGAATAACCATGATGCTGAAACATAGCAATAAAAAAAATTATTTCCATAATGTAAATTACATGTACATTTGAAATAATATTATTTCCAAACTCCATTGCATTCCATTGTAATTTCACAAATCTTTCCATAACATAGATTTCATAATGAATGAACTCAAGTATATCATTCATGATTACATCCTTCCATATAAATGGGTACACGATACATAAATAGCTCCTTTGAGCTTCATCTAGCAATATATATACAAATTGGTCCTGATGTCGCCGCATTGGAACATACATTTTGAATGTCCTTGCTCATTGGTGCAAACACTCCAGTTGTCCCCAATACTAGTGCAAATATCTATAAACCTCAATTGTCGACTGATGAGGAGAAACATCACTAAAGCGCTTTTCAACAAACCACAGACTCAAATGCGATCCCTCGCACATCTGTCACACATGAAAAGATGGCCCTACCCTCCAATGAAGAGATTGGTTGGTAAACCTCATAAAAAAATCCTATTTGAGCTTAGTGTTCTGTCCTACAAACCAGAACCTAATCATACGATAGCTACACCTACAAGTATGAAAATCCTGGACTACAATGCATATAAGGAATATGGTGAATTGACAGTGTAAACAATGGCTACTTACACTACTTTGGCCAAAGTATTCTCACCCAGTACTTCGAGTGATATTCATCCCATTCACATACACTACCATAGCTCAATTTGGATCATGACTGTTCATATTCTATGCTTAGGTAATTTCCTCCAATGGGTAACCTTTAACCCCAAAAATAATCTATTCACCTTTTCCCCAAACATAATGGTATCTCTACCAATTAATCCTAAGCACTAGTTACCCCTTCAATGGATATTCCTAACCCAAGTATAACATATGAGCTTATCTTTGCATAAACAAGCTATTCTCTTCAATAGACAATCTAGTTTTAAGTATTATTTTGTAATCTAGAGCATATCTACATAATCTTTATCTAATCATAGAATAAAGATTCACAAATAATTGACTCCATTCAGTAATATTACTAAATCACATAGGTGAGTCTCAACTTCAAAATACCCTAAACTTAGGATTAAGTCATCAACCAATGACTAGTCTGATCATATAGGTTAATCTAACCCTATATGTTCCAATCAAGACCAAATGTACAACCCGACCAAGTAAGTTATTCTCAACCTATAGGTATCAATGAGTAGTCAAGTACATATCCCGACCTAGTAGGTAAATCTTAACCCAAGGTCTCCTTCTTTAACCAAATAATACTTCTTGACCCAAATAGGTTAATCTAAATCTAGGGTTACATTCAAGAGTATAGTATGATCAAGTGATCATTCAAGTAAGGATATTTGATGTGGTTTGCATAACGACACATCATATCTTTCATACCATCTCTATGGATATATAGCTAAACCTTATTATCCCCAAGGTTTTCTAGCATAATTAGATAATAGTACCAAGTCACTTCATGACATTGATATATCTCACACTATACACGTAGTCTAAACTATCTATGTATAGATCATAAATAGCTTCTTCCTGTATAGGGAAAATGGGAGTAATAAGACACTTTCTTTAAGCTAATCCTATTTCATCATTCCTGGTATATAATACCAATGATAAACAAGCACTCCTATTATGAAGTATATACAATCACTTCCATAGAAAATCATAAAAAACTTTCATTCCTTTTCATAAGCAAATACTATGATTCACTATTGCAAGCACTCTCAAGCAATTCTAATCAAAGCAATCAATCTCATTCTTTCATGATAAAAGACAAATAATAGAAGATGAGATCCCCATGCCTATAATATACTTAACCAATTAGTTGACTTGATGCACAACCTTCCAACAATAGCTTCCTAGCTTTACTTAGACCTCTCAAGTGATACTTCAATAATACTCCTCTCACAAGTCGATAATATTCTCTCACAAATATAGCTCCTCACAAATACTCAAGGCTTTCACAAAATTTAGCAGAATGAAATTATAGAATAATGTTGATTAGTGTGTCCCAAATGAGAGTATAAGCCTCTCTATTTATACAACAAAATGGAGACTTTGCAACCTCCAGAAAAGGCATGCAAAATGACAGCAAACTCCATGCTAGTCGACTCACTTCACTTAGCTTAAAAGGTGGCAAAAAAATTGAACACAAACTCGGCATAAGAAGCTACAAGTTGACCCATTTACTTGACAACAACAAGATACTTATTCAATTTTGCTCATGTTAAAATGATGACAGTCGAATTGCATCAAAGATGGACTTCTACAGCAAATAGAACTTCACAAGTTAACGCCATCATTCAAGATGTGCCTCTATTGTTTTGGTTGTTGTTTGTAGACTAAGTCCAAACATGGTTCATTTACCTCACAACATTCCTATTGTTGACCAAGTCTTTGAGACTTGGTTCTATTCCAACGCCTCCTTAACATGTGTAATAATTTACATGCTTTGCATTTTAATTATATGCTACATGCTTTAAACATTACCCTATACATTTTCAACACACATTAAGACTATTTTTATTAGAACAGTGTGGCCTTTCAAGCATTTCCAAGTTTGGAGTAGTTTGTTGCTATAAAGTAGTGATATATTTCGAATGGTATCAACTATGGTCTAGATCTCTATATCGGCCTTTACCATATTCCTAATACTTTTACATATAAATCAGCCTCAACATTGTGACTATGCATTGTCATAACATACTATGCCAATCTTTATAACTTTAAAGCATCCTTTATTTACATGAATGCATGTACTCGGTGCCATTCTAAAGTATAGCTCGCAGCCTACCTTGTATATGTGCTAGCTTATATCATTTATTCTATATAAACAGCACCATATTCCTTAGTTCAAGTGATTATATAGTATATATACACTCATATATATATATATATATACTCACACTAAAATGGCCCTATAATATATTATAACAATCGACCAACATTAATATAATAACATATATTCTATATATATATATATATATATTTATACGCATTCCTCTATATAAGCATTAATGCCCATGTGTGTATGTGTATATATATAACCAAACACATATAAACATATATATATATATATATATCGTTCAAAGCAATATAGCAATAGTCCATTCAATAATTGAATGATTACGATCAAGTTATTATTTTTGCTAGCAATAACATATGCGTATATACACACACATGTATATATATATATATATATATTATATATACACTTCTCTAATAAGTATTAACGATTACACGTGCATAAATACATGACATATATATTCTATAGCGATTAATAGTCAAATAATCCATTTGATATCTGAAATTATTATGAACATGTGACTATTTTCATCATAACATAATTATACACACATATGCATATATATACATATGTTGTCATACTCGTATGGAAATCTCATTATATCCAACATACGCGTATGTCGACATATGCATATATGCATATATCCCAAATACTCATTTAACCATACAATCAAGCATAGTAATACAAGGAAGAACTCATAAGTTTCAAACATATAAACATCATTCAAGAATGCACTCAACAGTAATCAAAACCCATACTAATGTAAACACATCGCGCTAAGGATGACTTACCAATTCCCAACACTATGTCTAGACTCAACCATTCTACTGTGAGTGTGTGTGTAAGCTCAAATAGGTTTCATTTAGGGTTATCTGACCAATCACTTCTCTTGAGTGATACTTCCCCTCCACCTGGAGGAATGAACTTGTCCTTACAACCAGCTCAATACATTCACAATGGTAGTTAGACGTTCATAATAAATCCATATGCATCATAACTTAAGCATATACATATAGAAATACATGGTCATCATCAATGTAAACATAATTACTCTTTCAAAGTATTTATCAACACTTTCACATATACCTATTTTAGTATTCCATTCTTTTAGCAAGCATATCAAAAATCATGATTACATTTACCATCCTATTTACTCATGAAGGTAAAATTAAATCAGTAACAACAAGACAAGGTGTGACACAAGTACTTTATTTTATACATTTTCCACATTTTTTGTCAAACTATAAAACGCAACCAGTCAGGTAGCTAGTAGGCTCATAGTGTTTTATTTTTTATTTTTCGGACCTCTATTCGTACAGGATGCCAACACATCCCTGAGATGCCAACGCACCATGCTGGAGTCTGAGATTTGCATTGTCATCCTTATACAGTGAATTGTATAGGTGATAGACCGAAACGAAACCTCTATTTTTGGCTCTATTGATTCTGTAAACACCTATTTTAGTAGAAGGAAAGTGGTGTGTTGATTTCTCTTCCTTTTAAGCCTTAGTCTTTCATCCTTTCAAACCTATCTAGTCAACCCAAGGTATTTTAGGGCATTATGTTCTTTGCGACTCTTCTATGACCTAGAGTACTAGGGGGTGACATATCCCCCTACTCTACACAACCAAAAATAGAATATTTACTGGTTTATAGTCATGCATATTAAACCTTTGCAAAATGGTATCAACATATTTACTCTAACTTAATCAAATCTTTTTGTGACCTCGATCTATATTTATCTCCATCCCAAGAATGTGTTTTGTAGCCCCCAATTCCTTTATATCAAATGTGCTAGAAAGTAGTTTCTTGAGCTCACTAATCATCACCTTGTTGTTACCCATAAACAACATATCATCAATATACAAGACAATAATTAGGATTTGACCACCAATAGCCTTAATGTAAACATAATGGTCCTCATTGCTCCTAATAAAACCCAACTTCAATGCAAAAGCATCAAAATTTTGGTACCACATCCTGTGTGACAGTTTCAAACCATACAAAGATGACTTTAACCTACAAACTAAGTGTTATTTTCCTTTCACAACAAAACCGTCACGATGTTGCATATAAATTTCCTCCTCAAGATCCCCATGCAAGAAATTAGTTTTAACATCCATTTTCTCTATTTCAAAATTATAAGAAACAACAGTAAATAATAGGAATCTAATAGAAGTTAACTTAGCAATAGCAAATAAAATTTCACCAAAATCAACTCCCTCTCTGGGAGTATCCCTTCGCCACCAGTCCTTGTACTGCTCTAACCAACAATTTGCACCAAATTTATTTTTAAATAGCCACTTGCAACTAATGGGCTTCCTTCCTTTGGGAAAAGTAACAAGATCTCAGGTATCACAACTATCCAAATCCATCATCTCCTCCTACATGACCTGTATCCAAGATTCACTTTCCTTTGAAGAGAAATCCTCCCTCAAAGATCTTGGTTCATCATCAATACTCAACAAAGAAAATACACAACAGAAATCTGGTGGTTTATCCCTGTCAACTAGATTTTGTTGTCTTGTGGATCTTCTCAAGGTAGGATTAAAGGGATCTTCCCGTTCTTCTTCTATATGCTCATCCTACACAACATTTGAACTCTCTAAACCCTCTTCTTCTCCATCCTCTAATACATCTGGTTTTTCATCCACATGTGCATCTTCTTGCTTTTCTTTGTCTTGAAGTGCATTATTTTTGTCTTATCTTTCTCCTTTGGTTCTTCTTCACTTGAGCAAGCTCTAAACTCCCTGAAAATCACATCTCTAGATAAAACCATTTTACGGGTTAGTGGATTCCAAAGCTTATAACCTTTTACATTATCACTGTAACCAACAAAGATTCATTTATGTGTTTTTAGATCCAATTTAGATTTCTTCTCTTGAGGCACATGAAAAAAATCCTCACAACAAAAGACCCTTAAATTTGAAACAAAAGGCTTTCTACCTATCCACACTTCATAAGGAGTTACATCAACAAGAGCTAAACAAGGAGATCTATTAATCAAATAACATGCATTACTTACAACTTCTACCCAAAAGCGTCTATCAATCTTAGCACCACTCAACATGCTCCTAGATCTTTTCATCAAGGTTCAGTTCATTCTTTCTACTACCTCATTTGTTGGGGTGTATAAGGAGTAGTCTTTTATCGAACAATACATGTATTCTTATAGAAATCATCAAATTCCCTAGAAAAATAGTCACCCCCATTGTGAGATCTCAACACCCATATCTTATAATTTGTTTTCTTCTCAACTAAGGTTTTAAATTCATTAAACTTAGTGAAAACCTCAAATTTTGCATACATAAAATAAATTTTGGTGTATCTTGAGACATCATCAATGAAAGTAACATAATAACAAGATCTTCCAAAAGAGTCAACATCCACTAGTCCAAACATATCCAAATAATGGTCTCTAATAATATCTTAGCTTTGTTAGTTTCATTAGGAAATGATGATCTATTTTGTTTACCAAACACACAATGCTCACAAAAATCATTTTTACCAACAGAATAATCAGAAATACTATCAACCAACTTTTTATTCAAAATGGTCTTAAAACCCTTTTCACTTATGTGACCCAATCTATGGTGCCACAACATACATGCATTTTTAGTTCCAATTACATTGGCAGAGTTACAAAAAGTGAAGGAATTCAACATAAACAAATCCCCTATTTGAGATCCTTTAGCAATCACCAAACTCCCTCTTACCTGTTAGAGTTATCATGTATTAGAGAATAATTAATTAACCTTTAATTAATTATTATTTTGATTCTCATGCACTTAAGCTAAACTTAGGATTGTTTTATTAGTGAACTCAGCACTTTATTTATGTTAACTACAAAGCTAATATTAGATAATTATGTCTCATCATATAGGATGTTGAAACTTTTCATGATCTAATCCCTTTATCATTAAGGTTGCTCTTATAAAGCATTCATTCTCTCTTGTATCATTTATGTTGTAAGTATTTTCTTTTTGAAGAATAGAAAATCTTTGTTTTGTAGAGCTCTTGGGTGGAAGTGTTTTGTTCATTATGTGATCATGTGTCTCATGTTATTCACAAATATAACATGATATCAAAGCAATGAATCAGTGAACCCCTTCTCCATTTTTGAGTTTTTTTTCTCATCTAGGGTTACAAGATCGAATCTGGAATTTTTAGTTTTTTTTGAAATTTTTGGAGGTGGGAAAATTTTCGGAACACTTTGGCACAAAAGAACCTTTCCATCATGTCCAAAGTGACCAAAAACCTAAAGAATTACTATCATTTTGTGAAAAAAATGAAGAAGTTGATTTTTTTGAGGTTTTTTTGTGGCATAGAATTCAAGGTCAAAAAAAACTGTATAGTCATACGAAATCCGTACAATGTATGAATCCATATGCCATATTGTACCTACATACACCATTAATAATGTGCTACTCAAGAAAAAAATAGGCAGGTTCAAGGAAAAAATAACGCAAGGTTCAAAAAAAATCCAGGTTTCAAAGTTTTTTTATGCAAAAAAAATTCTATCAACCCAAATTTTTTTCAAAAAAGCACCCCTTTTTTATTTATTCGCATTTTTAAAGGGAATTAATTTCAAAATATTCTTTTAGATATTCCATAAGAATATTCTCCCTACACATTACTTTGGGGTTTTAAAAAAATTTCATGCAATTTGTTTTGCAAAATATTTGATTTTTTAAAATCAAATTTTTTTGGTCAAATTTTTTGAAGTGCCCATTTATGGAATATTCCCTACTCTCAACCCCTATACCTAGTCGCCAGATCCCATGCAACTAGGAGATTGACTATTTTAGCCCCCAGATCACCTCACAGGGTCTAATTGTGCAACTTTTACAAAATCAAGTATATCTTGGCCATACAAACTCCATTTTTCAAAAACTTTATATCGGCAGAAAGCTGGTTCTGAGCCTATTCCAGATCTATAGGTTTTTTTTCTTGATTTTTAACCAAAAAATTTCTATAGTCAATTGAAGACAACCCTTCTATTCTACGCTTCTGGGGCCTTAACTTGGGAAAATGAACTTCATTTTTTGCAACAAATAGGGGTTGGAAAGGTCTTTTAGTGCTCTACACAACCATGCAGACCATTTTTCTAAAATATTTACCAGGTACACAAATATCTCTCTAATGTGATTTTTTTTTTTTTAAGCTTTTATGCTCTCAAATTTGTATTAGGGTTTGGTTTTTCCTATTGTGGGGGGTATATTTCTTGGTTTCAGTATCTATATACATGAGAGATCAAAAATCCTATACCACATTGTTTTGAAAACCTCAACCATCATGACGAAAACCTCTTCACTTGAACGTCTTATGCCACACAACTAGCATACCTGGAAAGCACATATGACCAAAATGCTCATGTCCAAGGGTTTATGGTCCACTTTGGATGAAGTACAACCAACATTGACTCATCAATTTGAGATATTTCAGCATAGGAACAAGATAGATGAGGCTATGGGTTTTATTTCACTGCATGTTTCAAACAATCTCTTATTTCATTTGGATTCTTTCAAAAATCCTAAGGCTATGTGGATGAGGTTTAGTGATATTTTTGGAACCATCAATAAGTATAGAGCTATCCATATTGAGGTAGAATTAATATTACTTGTACTTGATTCTTAACCCTCCATTGAGGACTTCGTGTAGAGGTTTAAGTCACTCATATCTCTTTGTAGGGTTGTGGGAAGAATAAAACTGACAAAGAATGTATTTTATTTATTCTATCTAATATTTGAGGGTCATTTTAGGTCTTCGATGCATTGGATGATACATTTACCATGCCTACTTTTGAGGTTTTATGTGATTGTTTGACTCGTGAACATGAAAAGTTAGTTTAGTTTGAATCTATTTCTAGTTTCAAAACTTGTGCATTGGTAGCACAAACATCCAAAGAGAAAGAAAAGAAGAAAAAAAATCACAAGATAGATTCTTCATTAGGTAGTGAGTGTTCCTCTAAATCATCTCAGAAGTCAAAAAAGAAACCTCAAACCATTCCTTGGCATGATAAATCATCTAATTCTGGAGAGCCTTCCTCCAAGACGAAGAAGAAATCAAGTGAACCTTGCAATTTTTGTGGTGAGGGACATCCAATCAATCAATATTGGAAGAGATTAGAGGCTTTGGAGGAATCCATGCAGCAACATAACATCTCCACCCCTAAATTTTCTTCCTCATCTATAGGTAAAGGTCATGCTCTTTCTGCATGGGCCTTGCCTTCTGTAGCTCCATGTATACTTGATTCCAGCACAACACATCACATGGCACATTCTTAGGATCTGGTCTCATTCCTTTCAAATTGCAGTTGGGGATTCCATACAACTTTCAATTTTGGGCTCAGGCACTATCACACTTGAGGGTGGTTTTCTTCAAGAGGTACTTGTAGTTCCAAATATCTCCATAATCTTCTTTGAGTGTATCAAATTTTTCAATTTGGTACTAGTAGGATAGTCGATTTTACCCACATGATGTAGTTATTTGTGACCTTCATGATCCTGGTATTATTGTGGCTACCTTGAGTGTTGATATTCTTCTTATTTATACCAATTTGATGGTTTTGAGATTTTAGTCGGTCTAGGTTCATCCTTCATAGCACATGCAGAAACTGTGAGCATTTTGTGGCATGAACATTTTGGTCATGTCAATTACAAATACCTCTAGCAGATGAGTACACGGGTATTAGTGTTAGGGCTCCCTAAGAAATCTTGTATTGATGGTGTTTGTCAAGGGTGTGTTCTTGGAAAACATCATCGAGATTATTTTCCTATGGGTAGAGCTACATGTGCCAAGGCACCTTTGGAGTTGGTTCATCATGACTGCATGTCATTTCTAACTTATTTTTTAGGGACCAAATATGTGCTCACATTTATTGATGACTTATCTAGGTGTACATGGGTTTAATTTCTTAAGTACAAGAGTGATGCATTTGATTCTTTCAGGATCTTTAAATCAGTTTTGGAGAAACAATTTGGTATTTCTATCAAATGAATACACACAAATAATGGGGAGAGTATGTTAATCAAACTTTTAGGCGCTTTTGCATTAAGCATGGTTTGCAACATCAACTTATAGTTCCATACACCCCTTAGCAAAATGGTTTTGTTGAGCAAAAGAACAGAACTTGGAGATGGCCAACTATATGATTAAATCACCAGATATGCATTCTTCGTTTTGGGCTAAGGTAGTTAATTGTGTGAACTATATTTAGAATCGTATGCCTCACAAGGAATTGTGACATATGACTCTTGAGGAGGCTTGGTCCTATGTCAAGCCCGATGTATCTACATTTAGTGTCTTTGGTAGTGAGGCTTGGGCATTCATTCCTGAAGCTCAACGAAAATCCATGGAGAGGAAGAGTTGATCACTCATATTTGTTGGCTACTATGAGGATGTTAAGGTGTACAAGTTGTTTGATCCTGATTCCAAAGAGGTCTTGTTTCGATAAGATGTCCAGTTTGGTGAGTGCTTTCTTCTGATGGATTCTCCATCCCCAAATTCTCCCACATCTCCTACTACTCACTCCTCATATATTGAGGATTACTCATCTCTTGAGGATGAGGATGATTCCCAGTTATCCAAATACCTCTAGATATTCAGATTTTACCCAAGTGGGCCTATAATACTATTGATGCATCTAGACCTTTGGCAAGTGATCCTTCAGACTCTTGTCGCACTCATGCACAAACATCAGATGTTAGTCTTTTGAGTCATACCATTTCAAATGATCCTCAAAAAAATTCAGAGGCAGTTGGTATTCCTAAGTGGGATAGTGCTATGGTAGATTAGTATTCTTCTTTGATGAAGAATCATACTTGGGATTTAGTTCCTCTTCCTAAGGGAAGAAAGTTGGTTGGATTTAGTTCCTCTTCCTAAGGGAAGAAAGTTGGCTCGGTGCAAGTGAGTGTGCCATACCAAATATGTTGCAGATGGTTCTATTGATAAGTATAAGGCTCGTCTTGTTGAAAATGGTTTCTCTTAGGTCAAAGGTATTGATTATTCTGAGAACTTTGTCCCTATTTCCAAGATGAATTCTATTTTCCTTGTACTTTCCCTTGTAGCTTCACAAGGATAGTTAGCATTTAAGATGGATGTGAAGAGTGTCTTCCTTCATAGTGATCTTCATGAGGAGATTTATGTAGAGCAACCACGTGGTTTTACAGTGGAATTTTCGTTGGTTTGTATAATTCACTATATGGTCTCAAACAGGCCCCTCATGCTTGGTATGATAAGATGGACACTTTTCTACTTTCTTCTGGCTTCACACGATGTCATTCTAATTTCATAGTTTACATTCAAAGACAAGAGGGTGATCTTTTAATCCTTGTGTTATATATGGATGATTTGATCCTTATAGGAGGTTCATCCTCCATGATCTAGAATGTTCAACCATATTTGATGGAGCAGTTTGAGATGACAAATCTTGTCCTTTTGCATTTCTTTCTTGGTTTATAGGTTATTTAGTCTTCAGATGGGATTTCCATATTTCATTGAAAGTATGCTCTTGAAATGATTCAGAGATTTGGCATGCTTGATTATAAGCCTCTACCCCCACACCATTCCAGTCAGGTGTTGTATTTTCTTCCACTTGTACTACTCCTTCACTATATGCTACATTATACAGGCAGTTGGTTGGCAATCTTTTGTACCTCACATTCACATCATGATCTTTCGTTTGCAGTTGGTCTTGTCTCTTGATTCTCACATGATCCACATGAGATTCATTGGAAATATTCCAAATGAATTTTGAGATATATTAAGAGCACCTCACATTATGGCATTCACTATACATCAAGAGATACACAAATTAATGGTTTCACTAACTCAGATTAAACTGGTGATGTCAATGATAGGAAGTCCACTTCTAGGTTTTTTTTCTACCTTGGTTCTAGCCCCATTACATGGTCTTGCAAGAAGAAATCTGCTATTGTATTATCATCCACAGGGGTGGAGTACCATGGAACAGTTTTGGCCAGCCAGGAGGTTTTATGGCTTTAGAAATGATTGACTAAGTTCGGTTTTCCTCCTGATAGTCCCACTATTCTTTGGTGTGACAATCAGAGTGTCATTCACATTTCTTGCAATCTAGTGGAGCATCAGAATACTAAGCACATAGAGATCCACATGCACTTCATACAGTAGTTGATTCAAGATGGTTTTCTCACCTTGGAGTACCTCGCTATCTTCAGTTGTGGTCAATGCTTGAGGTGAAGAAATTTGTCCTTGGGGGTCTTCATCAAGCCTTCCTTCATGCTTTTTTTGTGCATTCTTTAATATCTTTTTAGAGTGGAGCTTTTTCCGTGAGGTTTTCTCCATTTCTCCACTTTTGAGAGATTTATTTAATTTTATTGGGTACCTCATCAAGCCTAGTTGTTGGGACCCGTTCATGCTTTCTTTGCTTTTTATGCATTATTTTTAGAGTTTTTTATCTACTCCCTAATTTATACTTAAGGGGGGTGTTAGATTTATCATGTATTAGAGAATAATTAATTAATTAATTAATTATTATTTTAATTCACATGCACTTAAGCTAAACTAAGGATTGATTTATTAGTTAACTCAATGCTTTATTTATGTTAACTAAAGAGCTAATATTAGAGCATTTTGTATCATCACACAAGATGTTGACACTTGTCATGATATAATCCCTTTATCATTAGGGTTGCTCTTATAAAGCATTCATTCTCTCTTGTATTATTCACTTTGTAAGTATTTGAATCTTTTTGAAGAATAACACATCTTTTCTTTCTAGAGCACTTGGGTGGAAGGTGTTTTTTTCATTGTTTGATCCCTTGTCTTTTGTTATTTACAAATCTAGCATTACCAACCTACAATCAGAATTTTCAAATGTCACATGCATTCTAGAATCATTCAACTTGGATACTAA
This sequence comes from Sequoiadendron giganteum, assembly GCA_007115665.2. NCBI lineage: Eukaryota > Viridiplantae > Streptophyta > Pinopsida > Cupressales > Cupressaceae > Sequoiadendron > Sequoiadendron giganteum. The sequence goes on from CM021103.1 coordinate 54,007,214, forward strand.
AAGTAAATTTCTCATAAGTCCTAGAAAATGTAAAAGATCATCAATGCTTTTAACCCTTCCATCATTGAAACAAAACTTTACCTTTCCCTTACCAACAATCTTCTTCATGTTGTTATCACCAAGGAAAACTTCTCCCCCATCATAAGCTGAATATGAAGTAAACCACTTATTGTGAGGAGTCATATGATAGGAGCAGCCTGAATCAATAAGCCAAGCATCATTACTAATAGTGTTATCAAAAATAAACAAAGCATTAGAATGACCATCTTTTGAGGACCTTTTCATGGAATTATTTGAACTATTTTTCTTGTTTCTACACTCCTTCACATGCCCTCTCTTACCACAATTCCAACACTTTACTATTCTCGAGGGTTTTAGAACGTCCTTTAGACTTGTCTCTCTTTTTATCCCTTCAGGTCCTCTTGTTTCTTTGGACCTTCCTCGCACATGCAAGGCATCTTGGGAGCCCACATTCATGGAATTTCTTCTCATTTCTTTTGAAAGAAATGTAGCAATGATATTATCCATCTTTTTCTTTGCACCACCGCCACATATGGAAACAATTAGATTTTTCCAAGATTCGAATAAAGAACAAAAAAATAATGCATTTATCTTATTCTATATTAACATCTACAAATGCAAGTTGACTTATAACCATATTAAAAGCATTTAAATGTTTTGCAATAGAATCACCATCCTTCATTTTAAAGGATACAAACATCTTTTGAGATACAATTTATTAGTTATACGTTTAGTTTGATAGATATGACCTATCTTCTTCCACAACTTGTATGTGGTAGATTCTTCTAAAACACTCAAGAGGACGAAATTTTCAAGAAACAAATGAATGGTTCATCGTGCCTTCTTATCCATTTTCTTCCAATCTTCATCAAACATACTAGATGGTTTATTTTCATTTGAAACTGCCAACCACTGGTCTCTCTCTTCAAGGAGATCCTCCATATTTAAATTTTACATCTTGTAACTAGTGTCATTGAATTTCTCAATATCTATATGAGAGGTAGAAGCCATGGGTTTCAATCTTCTTCACAAATCTAAAAAACCCACAAAGCAAAAGATCCCACTATAGCCAAAAAGCTTCAACACTTAAGAGAAAGGCATCCCTCTCTCAATATAGTTGTTAGCTCTAATACCAAATGTTGGATATCAAGGTAAAACTTTCAGCAATATGAACTTAATATGATTGCAAATCTGAAATTATGTATTCAAGATTACCAATTATGTGACTATGTGATTAGCATATCCAAGAATGAAAACAAAACAATAACACAAGTTGAGAACAAGAAGTGACATAAGATATACGTGGAGAAACCCTTATAGGAAAAACTTCACACCCAAAGAGTTGCAATTCTTGTATTAATCTTCAAATGAAGTATACATCAATACAACACTCCGATCTAAATTTTTGTAGCACTTTGTTACTCGATCGACCTGCAAACAAAAATTATCAAACCACCAACTCAAGGCTCCAATATATAGAAAGATTTGTGAGAGAGAATACCACTATGGTATCTTGAAACAACAAGCATAAACCACCTGGAAAAATCCATGCCCCTCTTAGTGGACAACCCATAAACATAGTGAAAAATATTAAATGATCACATGGCCTTCACATGGTAAACTAACCCATGGCTAATCACAATTGGTCAAATTTGAGTTCTCCATTACTCTCCAATGACTCATACCCAAAACATGAAAAATTGGGTTTCCAACCCAATATAACACACAAAACATGCAAGATCATGTACTTTTGGGTTGTCCCCACCCATAAAGTAAACACCTAGATGGAATATTCTCTCAGGATGCTTTGTAACCATCATCGTAGTGGGTCCACCTCTATGAATGAAATTATAATTTGTCAGAGAAAAAATAAATAATAAATATTTTATTTCTCATGTCCTTTAGGACACTTTCCAAAGAATGTGGAGACATATAATATCAACTTAGGATAGTAATTATAATGTCACCTATCCTAAAACAAGGATTATTTAGTACAAAGTATAGGATGAGATTGCAGAGACTTCTCCCTCAAAGGGTGAGCAAGACCAGACTTATCCACCTAAGGAAGGCTACATACACCAAAAATAGAAGCAAGAACTAGAGGAGGGGTACAACCTACATCCACGGTGCCAAAAACAATTGTTGAGCCAACCCTAAGCACATGCACAATCATAGCAATCCCCATGATAGGAACTTGTGCCAAAACATGATTGTTGTCACCCAACAAGGCGTCTTGGGAAATCGGTGAATCCCAAGGAAGAACAAAAAAACTCATCACAAGAGAAGGTGCAATGGAGGATGAGATAGGTAAGTTTGGACCTGCAATGATTAAGAGAGGTGGAAATAGGAAGACATTTTCCAAAATCACTTTATTCTTCAAATATAAGTTTTGGTAATTGTATGTCTCATTTGTTGGATATAATGCCACCTATTGTTTCCCTTCGGTCATAATTGGAAATTGTAGCAAGAACCTCCTTTCTCCAGCAAGCATTGATATACTTGATGGTGAAACATAGAAAAAGGTAAACCCTAAGATTTGACCTTAGGGTTTATGCACTTTTTCAAAATGTGTTAATTCATTTATTAGAGATTTGATGGGTAGTGGGGGTTTTATGGATTTGATAAGGTAGGTGATTGAATTACATCCTAATAGATGAGTCAACCAACCCTTAACCAAATTTGGAAATGTCCTAATGATGAAATGAAATGATCTAGCTATTCTAATAATGTAATTTACTATTTTGATACAAATACAAAAAGTATAGAAGTTTATAGACAAATTCATACAACAGAAATAAGTAGAGAAGAACACCATGCACCTGTGGTTCAAATTTGGAGCAAAAAATGGAGGACACATATGTCCATGGAATGAGTGTCCTTGAATGCTTTTTCAGATATATTTTTGAGGTCCTCTAATACTAGATCTGAGCTTCAAAATTCTACTTTTTGATTTGTCAGAACACTTTTGGATATTTTTATAATTGAATTTCGTGACTTGACAAGTGGTATGACAACAAATACAACAATGAATTATTTTTCTTCAAAATCCTTTCAATGTCCTTCAAACCTAATATTTGCACATTCACAAAGAGAATAAATGTTGGTCCATTTTAGGGGCTTGCCTCAGTCAAACCTTGTGTAAGTGTTTCCACTTCCACAATGGTAATGTCAATGATAAATAGATAATGAATAGGAAGGAATGATGGAATCACAAAGTGTTGTAACTCACCACCCTTCATCGGCTTTCCTTGAAGGACTAAAGTCATGTGCATCACTTTAGCATCACTTTAAGCTCTTGGATCTTTCTTTGCTTGATTACTTGAATTCTTTGAAGACCTATAAAAGTGTTAGCCTTCACAAAACAATGATAGCATGAACACACATAAAATCACATAGAATTGAAAATGATGTTAGGATCTTGAATTGTTGCAATGAAGTTCTGAAATTCTTCCCTTGACTTTTTCAATAGTGCTCGTGATCATAATTTTGTCAATATAATTTCACTTAGGTTTCAAAATGATGCAATAACTAGGTATTTATAGGCACTTATTTAATTTCTCAAAATTAAATCTCGATAGCCAACTTTGGACAATTGAAATTCAAATGTTAAATTTCCACAACCAACATATTTCAATTTGGAGGGAAAATAGAACACTCATGCCTAGGGCATGGGTGTCTTGGACCTATTTTTTTTGGATAGTTGGTGTCAAGGGTAATGTATTAGATAAATTTAATCTATTCCCACTTGTAATTCCTCAAAAATTATCAAAAATATGTCATAGAATGCATAATTTAGGAAATTAAATACTCAATTAGGTCCAATAATTTAAGGGGGGACTGAACATAAGGTGAAATTGTCATGGGTGACAATTTATGACAGTACAAATGGCTACCTATTTTTCATGCATTTTGTTGCCCAAAACATCTATGAAAGTCATAAAACTTTATTCAAGGATCATATTACCACGTCCATGCTTGTCTTTAAACCATTTACTACCAATTGTAGATATTTCTACTTCCTCCATCGGGAAGATTATAATTTTAATAATATACTAACATGCATTGGCAAGCCTAAATAATCACAAATTTTCCAAGTGATCATGACCCTTTACTCCATTTCCCTTTCCCAAAATTTCTATAGCTCTTTAAAGTGTATCCACTCTATGAAAATCGTGCCATTGGAATTGAAACATAGAAAAATGGTGGAATTAGGAGGTGATTTATAAATGCAAAGAATCTAGTATCAATTCCACTTTTCTAATAGTTTCATTAGGTTGCAAAGACTGACTTTCAACCTCAAAGGTGAGCCAATCAGACCTAGATCTGATTCTTTTGAGTCTTAGGAATGAATTGGAAATGATTTGGAATGATTGACCTAATTGAACTATATGCCCTAATATTAAAAATGCAATATTATGAAGATGCACAAACTGAAATTATAAATTGAAGGTGGATCTGGGAAATTTTGGATGATATGTACCTATCACCAAAAGTAGGATCTAGCATGTGAAGAAGGACTTAGTCACCCATAGACGAATGGATCTTTGATGAGGGGTCTTGAAAATTTTTTTATAATCCTCTGATGTCGGATCTCATCTTATGATTCTTAGCTGTAGAATTGTCAGAATATCGTCAATGAATTCTATAATTGAGTTTCCATAGATCAAAAAAATTTAGGACTTTGAATGCAATAATAGAGAATTTTCCTTCAATCTTTCCTTAATTCTCTTCAAACCTATAACCTGCACATTCAAAGAGGGAGAAATTTTTGGGCTATTTAGGGGCTTGCCTTAATCAAACCCTGGGTAAGTATTTCCACTTCCATAATGGCAATATCAATGATAGGAATGATAATTGAAAGGAAGGAATGATGAATGAAAAAAATGTTGCAACTCACCACCCTTCAATGGATTCCTTGAAGGACTGAAGTCATACACATCACCTCAAGTATTTGGATCTTGATTTTCTTGAATGCTTTGGAGACCTACAGCAAGGGTTAGCCTTCACGAAACATGAACATGAACAAACATAAACTCACATAGAATTTGAAATGATGTTAGGATCTGTAGTGTCAAAAATGTACTCCTTTACATTTTCAAACTATGTTTGGGTCCCTTAATTAATTGGACTTAATTAAGCCTCTAATTGGCCCAATTATGAATTTAAAAGCCTAATTAATCCTATTTTCTAAAATGGAAACTTGTATTAAACAATTGTAAAAATTAATTAAATTGCCTTGAAATTGGTGTGTCCTAGGTTTGGGGCCTATGTCCCCCTTAAGTTTAAGACCCCAATTTTTAATATTTTTTTGGTGGAATTTTCATGATTCAAATTCAATTTGCAATTGTCAGCCTTTGATAATTAATTTTCAAGAAAGTAGAAAATTACCTACAAATATAAGGTCTTTTTATCAATTCAAATCCTAGAAGCAAGCTAGAAAGATTATCCAAACTTTATAAGAGCTAAGATTATTGTCAAAGGTGTTAAAGAGCATATTTCTCAATCATTTGTTCTGACATTCAAGATTGCAAGCATCATGTCAAAGTTATCTTCATTCATGAATGTTTTTGGAGCTAACATTGTGATGTAGGTTTCAAGCATTCAAGTCAAGATTCAAGCATCAAGATTAACTACCAATCAAGCAATTTCATGAAAGATCAAGACCTTGGAGAGATTTGTTAGATTTAATTCCTTCAAGGATCTCCATTTAAGGGTTTGGTGAGTTGCAACAAGCTAATGTTCATTCATCATTCTTCCATTCATGTTTCATTTATTTTCAAGGTTTAATTACCAAAACAGGGTTTGACCAAGGCAACTCCCATTCACCAAAAACAAACATTTTTCCCCTCTCTTTGTGTTTGTAGACCTTAGATTGAAGAAGGATTGAATATTGATCAGGGTGATCCCACAATAGTGGTTTACACTTTTTGGGACATCCTATTTTTTGTTGAAATCACATATTTTTAGAAAATATAATGATTTAAGCCTTGAAAATTTATATTTAAAGGATTCCAATTGAAGAGGGTTTGATCAAACCACCTTAGATCAAACCCCCTTGGATAGAACCCCACTAGTTTTAAACCATACCTATAACGGAGTCTTCTTTACACCTATCAAAATGTTGATAACAAACCACTTTTGATTTACCTTTTGGGGGATCAAATTAATTCATTTAAAATTTATTTTTTGTATGTAGTCCTTATTATAAGCTTCCCAAAAAGTATAATTTTAAATATATTTAATTTAATTATTATATTTATTTTTTATTTCTTGTGAATGTAGGTTTTTCACTTAAAATCAATATTTTTGTTCTGCACATGTGGAAACATAGTAGATTATTAAAAAAATCTAAAAAATATGTTCATGCTATGTATTAATGTCCTTGATCCAATTAAAAAAATTGAATTTCGATACATACAAAAAAGGTTATGTTGTTTATGGTACGCCTATGTCTAAATTGTAATTGGTTTGACTTCAAAACTTGATTAAGAAAAAAATATTCAAAAAAGCACTATGAAACCAAATGAACTTGCTAGATATCGTAATTACAAAGCTAAATTCAAAAAAATATATATTTTATCCTTCATAGAAAAAAAAATTATGTTGTTTACGATGAGCATCACTCTTTAAAAATGGTGTTTACTTTTAAAAACTAGTTTTTGAAGGAGATGGAAAAAGAAATGCAATATAATTCAAAAAAAAATAAAAAATATAATTTAGAATCTACAAAAAAAATGTCACAAATCACTAGTTTGCATCATCTTCAAATTTATCATGGTTTAGTAGCTATAGGTTCCCAAAAGTGAAGATTTAGTTAAAAAAAATCAGTTAAATGTCCAGGGTGAAGCTACAATAGTGGTTTACAATTCCAATGAGGAAGGAAAACTCACAAAAAATGACCCCATGGAAAAAAAAAATGATTTTGGGGGTTCGAACGAACTAGTTGGTTTGAACGAACCAATAAAGGGTTCGCTCGAACCAAGGTTCGAGCAAACCAAATTAAAGCATGCATGGAAAAAAAACATTTGAAAACCCCTTTTGAAAGGGGGGTTCGCTCAAACCCCCCTTTGTCCTCGTTCTCCCCCTCATGCACTTTGGAAGTCCATATTTTTATGCTTTGAAGCTCGGGTTGAGGATGAAAATGGAGGAGACTTCACAAACCCAACTGGAATCAAGTAGTCCTCGGAACGAGCTATCAAACGACTATAATTTTAATATGTTTTGGTTTTATTATGTATTTGTTTTTTTAGTTTTATTAAACATAGGTTTTTCACTGAAAATCAAGCTCTTTGTTTTGCACATGTGGAAAAATATGAGATTATCAAGGGTGATCCCACAAAGCTAGTTTACAATTTCTGAGAGGAATTGTTTTTTGCTGAAATCACATATTTTTAGAAAATATAATGATTTAGGCCTTTAAAAGTTTCATTTTAAGGATTCCAATTGAAGAGGGTTTCATCAAACCACTTTAGATCAAACCCCCTTGGATAGAACCTCGCTAGTTTTAAACCATACCTATAAATGAGTCTCCTTTACACCTATCAAAATGCTGATAAAATTCACTTTTGATTTACCTTTTGGGGGATCAAATGAACTCATTTAAAATTTATTTCAAATTATTATGGTATTCCTCGAAATGAGCTATCCCATGAATATAATTTTAATATATTTTGGTTTTATTATGTATGAGTTTTTTTAGTTTTATTAAACATAGTTTTTTCACCGAAAATCAAGCTCTCTGATTTGCACATGTGGAAAAATAGAAAATTATCAAAATAATTTTTTTTTAAATATTTATGTGTTGGGTATTGATGTCCTTGATCCATTAAAAAAAGAAAAATTAAATTTCGATACATACAGAAAAAGTTATGCTATATATAATCCGCTTATGTCTGAATTGCAATTGTTTGGACTTTGAAACTCTATTAAGGAAAAAATATTCAATAAAAAACTATGAGACCAAATGAAAGTGCTAGATATCATAGTTAAAAATCTAAATTCAAAAAAATTATAATTTTATCCTTCATGCAGAAAAAGTTATGTTGTATACGGTGAGCGTCACTTTTTAAAAATGTTGTTTTCTGAAAAAAACCAATTTTCGTGGGAGATAGAAAAAGAAGTGCAATATTATTCCAAAAAATTTGAAAAAAATAATTTTAGAATCTACATACAAAATGTGATGAGACTCTAGTTTGCATCATCTTCAAATTCCTCATGGTTTAGCCACTATAGGTGCCTGAATGTGAAGATTTAGTTAAAAATAATAATTTCAGTGTCCAGCTTGGCCAAAATTTGTAAACCACTATTGTGGGATCACCCTCAAAAAAAAATTGAAAAATATGAGTGCACCAGATATTGAAGTCCTTGATCCAACAAAAAAAATTGAATTTCGATGTATACAAAAAAAAGTTACGCGTTATACAGTCGTGCTATGTCTTAATTGTAATTGGTTTGACTTCGAAACTTGATTAAAGAAAAACTATTCAATAAAAAACTATCTAACCAAGTGGAAGCACTAGATATCGGAGTTACAAATCTAAATTCGAAAGAATTAGAATTTTATCCTTCATGGAAAAAAAAGTATGCGTTATACGGTGTGTGTCACTTTTTAAAAATGTTGTTTTTTGAAAAAAATCATTTTTCATGGGAGATGGAAAAAGAAGTGCAATTTGATTCCAAAAATTTTGAAAAAAAAAAATTAGAATCCATAGACAAAATGTGATGAGACTCTAGTTTGCACCATCTTCAAATTCCTCGCGGTTTAGTCGCTATAGGTGCTCGAATGTGAAGATTTAGTTAAAAATAATAATTTCAATGTCGAGTTTGGCCAAAAATTGTAAACCACTATTGTGGGATCACCCATCAGTGCAATTTTGCAAAGTTGTCAAAGTTGTCAACATTATCGTCAAACCATGTAAATTCACTTGTAGAATTTAAATTTTGACTTTTCAACTGTGAAATCTGGAGGAATCGGTAGTGCAGATCCAGGAGCAGAGGACTATGAAAGCAAATTTTGAACCCAAATAGCAAGACCCATTCGCCCTAGGGCGAATCTATCCTAGAAGGACACTCAACAAGAGATTTTGGTGACAAGTGCATAAATTCATAACCCTCTCAAATTTGTTGAAACTTTATGGATTTTGTTAGATTAAGGTTTTAAATTGATGATTCAAGTGTTATATTGCATAGTTGCATTCATTTGGTATTTTTCATTCATCTCCCAAAATTGCATTTAAGGTTGATTTACCATGTCCTTAGTCATAAGGAAAACAAAAAGATCTCCATTAAGATTAACTCACCTAAGGGTTGAAATTCAATCTTTCCCTAGGAGATCTCTTTTTCCTAATGAACTAGGGAAGATAGGTGCATACCCCCTTTCCACATCACATTTTAGGGATCCCTATTTCCCTTCGTTTTATTTTGGCGAATTTGACATTGTACATCAAAGATTCTGATTTGGAGTCCATTCAAACCTTACATCTAGGATTTGCAATAGTTTGCATTGCATTGCATTAGTTTGCATTTCATTTAGGGTTCTTAAAATTGCATTAGTTTGTATCTCATTTAGGGTTTTAGGTTTGCATTTTGCATCCTTTAAAATCTAAAAAAAATAAAAAAATTGCATGCATATTAAATTGATTTTGCGTAGTACTTGCATATTAGTGTATTTTCAGTCATTCACATTCACAAATTGAGTCAAAAATGCATTTCAAAAAGTGTCACATTGTTCATCATTTGTCACTAAACTCACTTTCATTTAGACACCTAAATGTGGAAAATTTTGTCACTGAAACCACAATTTGTAACCTAAAACTAGAAATTCAAACATTAGGAAAGAAATTCAAACTTTGATTTTTTATAACCCTGACCTGGGACTCATTCATCCTAGGGTGAATCAGTCCTTGTGCATGTGCTTTTTCAAAAATTTGGGTAGTGATTTATCTCCGTTTGCTTCATTCTAATTTGTTGTTACCTCTGTGTTTTAGTTTCATAAATCAAAAAAAAATTGTCATTGTTTGCATTAAGTCCAATTGGTTAAATTAAGTGCATTGTTTGAAAATCAAAATTGGCAAATTAAAAGACTTCATTTTCAGGTTTTTGTATAGCATAATCAATAAATTATCTTGTTTAAAATCTGAAAATTTCTCTCTTTTTACATACTCGCATTGCACTTCATATTCTAGGGTGTTTTATTGCATTTATCTAGTGTTTATTCTCCATTTTGTGTGCACTTAGGTTTGGTGAAACTTGTATGAGCTTCACAATCTAGTGTCCTATTACCAATACTATAGTGAGACGTAGTTTGAGACTCATTCCGTCTCGCACTGCTACACTCATCGTGGATCTTGAGTTTTTCAACTCTTTCACTCATAGTGTTGATACTAGTCAACCCACTATGGAACATAGCTTAGATACCTCATTTCCCATGACCACCCTACCCACAACCAATGTGACGGATGTTGACACAATGGTTGCTAATGTCCCTCAAGAAGAACTAAGACAAATGGTTGAAGATTTAGAAAAATTGCAAAACTTTGTGAGTTTTGAAGACATTGTTGGTAATGCAATTTTTGTCATAGATAACATGAGTAAAATTCTTAATAATGAACAAGGAATAGATATTGTGCATAGCCTAGCTCACATTATTGATAAACATGTTCTCACAACAACTAGTTGTACTCAAACTTTGGGGTACACTCAAAGTTAAGGTGGAAATCCAATTTCTCCTTTCACAACTATGACCTCTATTCCTACATACACTAATCCAACTATTACAACAACAACAACAAAACAACCCACTAGAAATTTCAATACCACCTTAGGTATTTCCACTAGGAATCCCTTTATCTTTGTGCATTCAAATCTCATAATATCTCCTAATCCATCTCCCCTTGCAAATTTACAATTGACTTGTCCTCCAGATACATATACACGTCCACCTTATTCACCTCCATCTCACAACACAACCAATAATTTTGTCCTTATTAACTCTTAAAAAATGTTTCATCCTTCCAACAACAAATTTCCACATTGAAGCAAAATCAAAATGGCCAACCTTCACAATACATCAAAAGAAACCCTTTATCCTTGGAGATATTAAGAGCGCAAATTCCACAAGACAAAGATTCCTAGATTTAAGAAATATGGTGGAAAAGGAGGCCTTAGTAACCATGTCTCGGCATACACAGCCTTATGTAGTGACTTCAATTTTGAGGACAAGCTCTTGGCTAAACTTTTCCGTAGATCCTTGAAAAACACTGCCTTGGAGTGGTTTTGTTCTTTACCAAAAAATCAATTTGTTCATTCAATGAACTTGTTGATGCCTTTCTTAACCATTTCCAAGTGCACATGGGTCCCAGATGACCTTATTTGATTTAATTCAATGTAAACAAAACAAATATGAGAAGGTCATTGACTTCATAGCATGATACCAATTGCTTTACTCATAAATCAACATTAAGATTATTGATGCCAATCTTCAACAAATTTTCATTGAAAATTTGTAAGCCAATATTCAAGACAAGCTAGGGATGATGAATTTTCCCTCCTTTACACACTTTTTCATGACCCTTTGTGACTATCAAAATTTGGTTAGCCATCATGAAGCAAAACCTCCTTCTAACCATCTTGAGAAATCCAAATCCATGCCCCATAACAATTTCCAACCTTTCAAGAAAAAATAAGGGCTTTTTACAACTAAATACACCTCAAACAAGTCAACATGTTAACTCACAAGTGGCTACCATAAAAATGACAAATCCATATCCATTTAGGGAAAGGAGCAGACAATTTACCCCATTACCCGATACCCTTCACTCCATCATGTTGCAGCTTATAAGTAAGAACTTAGTTACCTTACCCCTTATCAAAGTCATTGATACCACTAAGCCATTACCTCCAAACTTTAACTCAAATGTCTTTTTCCATTTTCACCGACAAAATGGACATGACACAGAATAATGTAAGCATCTTTAAAAAAATGTGAAAGACCTCATTGATTCTAATCACATATAGATTGGTGGTGTTAATGATCAAGGAAATAAGTCCATTTCCCCACCCAACAAAAAATTTCAAATCTTTACAAACCCCATGCTAAATCATAATATCTCTTTTATGAAATCTATTGATGCCAAGAATGATGTGATGAATGTTGACAAGTAGGAGGTATTTTCCACAGTGTGTCAAATTATGATATTGCTATCAGGATTCAACCATGTAGTTTTTGAGTCAAACTCATTGACCCATGTTTCATGAGTAGTGGTTCACAAGAACCCATCTCTCATGATAATGAATGGTCCACTTAGCACTCATTGCATCTAGGTGATGCTCACAAAGGTGAAGCATTGGGCCATCTTGGGAGGTCACCCATCCCAGTATTGCTCCAACTCAAGTGTGCTTAACCACAAAGTTTGCCCCAAGGTTAAGCCCACTTAGCTTGTAACCCATTTGCAAAACCTTCAAAAAGTGTTGTGCCTTATGAACCATTCATTATAGAGCCCCTTTAGCTCATCAATTGATAAGTAGGAGGTATTTTCCACAACATGTCAAATTATGATATTGTTATTAGGATTCAACTATGTAGTTTTTGATTCAAACTCATTGACCCATGTTTCATGAGTAGTGGTTCATAGGAACCCATCTCTCATGATAATGAATGGTCCACTTAGCACTCATTGCATCTAGGTGATGCTCACATAGGTGAAGCATTAGGGCGTCCTAGGAGGTCACCCATCCCAATATTTCTCCAACTCAAGTGCACTAAACCACGGAATTTTCCCCAAGGTTAAGCCCACTTAGCTTGCAACACCATTTTCAAAACCTTCGGCAAGTGTTGTGCCTTATGAACCATTCATTATAGAGCCCATTTAGCTCATCAATTGATAAGTAGGAGTTATTTTCCACAACATGTCAAATTATGATATTGCTATCAGGATTCAACTGTGTAGTTTTTGAGTCAAACTCATTGACCCATGTTTCATGAGTAGTGGTTCACAAGAACTCATCTCTCATGATAATGAATGGTCCACTTAGCACTCATTTCATCAAGGTGATGCTCACAAAGGTGAATCACTGGGCTGTCCTGGGAGGTCACCTATCCCAGTATTGCTCCAACTCAAGCATGCTTAACCACATATTTTTCCCCAAGATTAAGCCCACTTAGCTTGCAACCCCATTTGCAAAACCTTCAGCAAGTTTTTTGCCTTATGAACCATTCATTATAGATCCCCTTTAGCTCATCAATTAATAAGTAGGAGGTATTTTCCACAGCGTGTCAAATTATGATATTGCTATCAGGATTCAACCATGTAGTTTTTGAGTCAAACTCATTGACCCATGTTTCATGAGTAGTGGTTCACAAGAATCCATCTCTCATGATAATTAATGGTCCACTTAGCACTCATTGCATCAAGGTGATGCTAACAGAGGTGAATCATTGGGCCGTCCCAGGAGGTCACCCATCCCAGTATTGCTCCAGCTCAAGTGTGCTTAACCATAGATTTTTCCCCAAGATTAAGCCCACTTAGCTTGCAACCCCATTTTCAAAACCTTCAGCAAGTGTTGTGCCTTATGAACCATTCATTACAGAGCCCCTTTAGCTCATCAATTGATAAGTAGAGGGTATTTTCCATAGCGTGTCAAATTATGATATTGCCATCAAGATTCAACCATGTAGTTTTTGAGTCAAACTCATTGACCCATGTTTCATTAGTCGTTCACAAGAACCCATCTCTCATGATAATGAATGGTCCACTTAGCATTCATTGCATCTAGGTGATGCTCATAGAGGTGAAGCATTGGGTCGTTCCAGGAGGTCAACCATCCCAGTATTTCTCTAGCTCAAGCACACTTAACCACAGAGTTTTCCCCAAGGTTAAGCCCACTTAGATTGCAACCCCATTTTCAAAACCTTCAACAAGTGTTGTGCCTAATGAAACATTCATTATAGAGACCCTTTAGCTCATCAATTGATAAGTAGGAATTATTTTCCATGGCGTATCAAATTATGATATTGCTATCAGGATTCAACCATGTATTTTTTGAGTCAAACTCATTGATCCATGTTTCATGAGTAGTGGTTCACAAGAACCCATATCTCATGATAATGAATGGCTCACTTAGCACTCATTTCATCTAGGTGGTGCTCATAGAGGTGAAGCATTGGGCCGTCCCGAGAGGTCACCCACCCCAGTATTGCTCCAGCTCAAGCGCGCTTAACCGCAGATTTTTCCTCAAGGTTAAGCCCACTTAGCTTGCAACCCCATTTGAAAAACCTTCAACAAGTGTTGTGCCTTATGAACCATTCATTATAGAGCCCCTTTAGCTCATCAATTCATAAGTAGGAGGTATTTTCCACAACGTGTCAAATTATGATATTGCTATTAGAATTCAACCGTGTAGTTTTTAGTCAAACTCATTGACCAATGTTTCATGAGTAGTGGTTCACAAGAACCCATCTCTCATGATAATGAATGGTCCACTTAGCACTCATTGCATATGTTATCATGGAATCTAGCAATGCTCGTTCCACGGATAACCCCCCTACAAAACTTGTATGTTTCCTAGGTTTGTGATGTTCAAGCACACAAAATGAGGTGATTTTCAATCCACCTTGAAGTTCTAAAGTATCAAATAGTCCATTTGAGCTTCCTTTTGTGTTCGTCTCGCGAAGACCTTCGAAACAAGTATCTTCGCGAACTCTTGTTGTTTATACTTAGTAAAATTGGGAAAAGTGTAAAAGCTCTGTAAAAAAGTGCTCTAACATTTTCAAAAAAAATTTAAGTATTGAAAGTGCAAGGGCGGGGTTTTTTAGCACCACTACACTTAAATGAAATGTTAACTTGGTGCAAGGGAACTTATTTTTAGTGCCCTTACACCAAGTCTCCAAACTTAACCATTTTAAAGGTTGGGCGGTGATTTTTCAACGTTTTCCACTATTTCCAGTTTTCTCCACTTTTCACGCCTTAATTAACTAAAATGACTTGAGTTATTTTTCCCACTTGAAAATCACTTAAAAGTGATTTTAGGTTTTTTTTTCTTCACTCTTATTATTTTTTTTTCACTTCTCCTTGTTGCACTGCAAACTCGCATTTTTTAGAAGATCTCAAGCTTTTTCAAGCTAGGTTTTTTGTGCTTGTTACAAGTACGCAGTTTTCTTGTTTCCTCTTTCATTTACTTTCGTTTTAAGTTTGTATTTCTCTTTTGATTTAGAAACGCATTCGGAGGTTTTGATTTCTTTTCTTTTTTCCATGGTATTTCTCTCTTTCTCCACGTGTTTCTTGTTTTCCTTCAAATCTTTTGTCTCTCATCGCACGTTAGTTTTTCTCTTCCTTTCAACATGTTTTCATGCCCTCTTCTAAGTCGGGCTTCCTTCATCATTTTTGTTGGGGTTTTGATTTGTTTTGTGTGCACCTTTGTGTCTCATATCGTTTCTTACTTCTCTCTTCCATTTTTTGTACCACCCTTCTTTGTCTCGCATCGTGCCTTTGTTTCTCTCATTTCAATGTTATTATCCAAGTAACAAAAACATGTGTGGGTTTGAAAGAACTCGTTTCAAAGATCATGCCAAGGTCCAACTTTGAAAGACTCACTCTAAGTTCTCAAACATTTTTTTTAAGCACCATTGCACAAAAGCACTTAACTGTGTTTTCACCAACTCCTGGTGTAGGAGCGGTGAAAATCACTGCTCCTACACTGGAGTAATTTTTCATCATTTTCCAAAGTACTAATTTTCCATGCCATTGCACTTACCAAGCAATCTCCACAAGAGGCTAAGTGTCAGGGCGTTGATTTTCAATGCCCTGACATATCTTTTTCCAAACTTACACATAAAGTGCAAGGGCGTTTATTTTCAGTGCCCTTGCACCTAAGAACATTCTCCTAAGTGCAAGGGCGCTAATTTTCAGCGCCCTTACACTTTTGACATTTTTTCCTTGAAACTCTCCAAACTTGTTATATCTTTGCTCTGAAGCCCATTTCTCTGCTCCTGCATCATTTTTCGTGCCTCATCGCTCGCTACATGCTCGCTCAACATTGTTGCTCACTTCACGCATCCCAATGCTACTTTTTTTACTAACGTTTGTTGATTCACTATCTTTACAGTTCCTTTTCAGATCTTGTCAAGGGATCCTCGAAGTTGTATCTTTTGATCCAGTTGCTCTCAGATGATAACCAAGAAGCCTCCATCATCTTCAAAGGCTAAAGTCAAAATGAAATACAAATACCAAGGTGTTTATTCATCGATAGTAGTAATTTCAAAGGTGGATGAGATAAAAGACACAGAGGTTGGTCATCAAGACCTCACTGATTTCATAAAAAGGATTGAGCAAAAGCCTCTTGAAGACTCCCTAAGAGCCATTGTGCACAATAATCTACATCTGGTGTCCACATTCCCTACTTTTGCACACAATACAGAGTTCATCCTCCAAGTTGCATCCCATTACATGAGGGAAAGCAGAAGTGTGATTGACTCTTCTAGGCAAGAGATATTGAGACTAGACCCTGATTTCTTTGATATTGTTTTCACGAGTCCCACAGATGGAATAATACACTGAAATTTCAATACAACAAGCACAGGAAGTCTTTGATATTGTTTTCACGAGTTACAAGTGAGAATGTAGTTGAAGATCTCCATACATCATCACTTGTAACTTCAAATGTTCCTCACACACCTCCTAATCCAAACACTCCTCCACCACCTTTTCCTACATCGCCTATTCCTACATGTACAATACTTGTAGTGGACATTTCACCACCCCCTGCAGCATCAATCATACTTGATACTCTTCAGTGACAAGTATACAAACGGTTGAAATTTTGCCGAGGCCTCCATCATCCATTCCCAGCTTGTCACTCCATCCTATGATTTCACTTCAGAAGTTGAGTTTAACAGGTTCATGAATGATTCCATGCATGATCAACTCATTGTGCAAGCTACTGGAGCAGTAATGACAGACATTACACCAATTATCACTATACCAGTCATTCCTTCAGAAGTGGCGGTGACAAGAGAGTTGACGGTCAACCAAGAAGCTTGTATCTCCTCTCTTCCTCCCTAGTTGGTATCTCAAGTATCAAAGCATAAAAATCAAATGATCTCTCAAGAAGAGCTCGATCTTGAAGAGATAAACCCTCCAAAATCCAAGGGGAAGAAAAAGGAAAAAGTGTATTCTCGAATTCACATTGAAAAAGCCAGTCAAAAGTATGTAGAGATTGGCATACCACCTCAAGAGGAAGGAGATGTCAATATGGAGGACTACACAGTGACAAGAGTCCAGCTTGGCAAGGTCACAAATGAAAGTGCCAAGGCAGATGCACAAGTAACCTTGGATATACTGGCAGGAAGACTAGACAAAATGGAGCAAGCTCAAAACTTGTACAAACAGAAGGCATTATGCCACTATTGTAAGGAAACTTGCAGGATCTTCAAGTAATGCACAATCATTGGCAATGGTAAGTGTTGAGGACCCAATTGTCAATAAGGATGAGATGTTTGCCTCCAAAGGCAGAGTGTTATATGATTTTATTAATAAGATTATATAACATGGTTCTCAAATTATAGTTGTTGTAGATTGTTAGAATTGGCTACGGATGCCAAGATCTATGGACCAAATAGAAAGCACAAAGAAGAGAGAAAATAATGTGACAAGAATAAACTATATTCAATGTCAATGATAATGGAATCAATGTGTGTGTACAATGAGAGACCCCTTGGTTATATAGCCAAGGTGAGAACATAGGAGTGCATAAGATTATGACAAGTGTCGTAATCTCATGACATGAGACAACAATGAAAAGCTATCACTCCACCTAAAGTGGAAAGGTGATAATGTGATAACCACCACAAATAGTGGATCTACCACAAAAGGTGGAACCCTAGTCACATGATATGTCCATGAAAGGTGGAGATGATAGAGTGATAACATGATAAGTCCACCAAAGGTGGAAATTCTCCAACAACTCCTATGTGATCCCTAAGTAAACTTAACTAAGGTGTAATTATGACCTAGGACAAGGTACAAAATATTTAATTACACCAACACCCCCCCTTAAGTGCAACTTAGGGAGAATGTACACAAATGCAAACAATGCAAGATGGGTCCCGGCAACTAGGCCATGTTAGGTACCCATGTACAAATGCAATGCAATCTCTCACAAGTGGAGAAAAGGAGAAAACCCAGTGGGACAAAACTCCTCCCCAAAAGAGAGATGAAATACAAAATGGAAATGCTCTCAATCATGCATGAGAAGGTAAAAACCCCATGTGAGGAAAAAGACCCCCCCATAAGAGAAAAGTAGAAGAGAGACAAGGCAGCCCCCCCTCAATGTTGAGTCTCCTGCAATGATGGTAGAAGCTCGACATTGAATGCTGAAGATGATCCAATTTCGTCGAACAACATTCCTCCCCTTAGGAAGAAACAAAACCAAGGATGTATGCAGGATGTATGATGTCTCTGAAGCATGCTCAAGTGTCTCCATGTCGATGTCGAAAGCTAGCACACTCCAAATAGGCGTTCTAGGCCACACTGCTGAAGAGTACAATCCAACATCTAGTAGAGAAGAATGTAGAACATGATCCAAAGAGAATGATATCCCCTCTAAAGACAAAGACGCCTCCTCCAAATGTTGTCCAAAAGTATGCACACTCATGTCAAGCTGCAAAGAATGATCATGTAGAGACTGAACAAGAGGGTCAGAGTGTTCCCTCGCAACAACTGAAGAAGGAGCATCTTCATCAAAGAGAAGATGAATGTCATCAATGGTGTCCCCCAAATCTACAAGATGAGACTCCACAAACAAGTCTGAAATACCTATCAAGAAGCCATCCAAAGTAGCCATATCTGGAAGACAATGTATATCTTGTTGCACTGAATCACAAGGAACCCAAACTGTGGAATCACAAGCATCATCAACTGCAACAGTAGATGGAGGAGATGAAATGCATGGCTCAAGTACTGGATCTGATGTGAGAACTCCCAAGTTCAAGTAGCCATATGTCTCCTCTGAATCATGGCACACACTAGAAGTGTGATGAACAGCCGAAGGAACAATGTCACCATCAGAAGCAAAATCTGCAAAGGTATACAACTGAGATGAATGATCAACCACCCCAGTAGCAATAATCTCTCTACTCTCCAAGTCTCGAATGATGACTGAATCAAGTGTGAACTCCACAGTTCTCCCATTTCTACCATGTGTAATCTGATATACAGAAAGAAGATTATTCGTCAAATGAGGAACACACAAAACATCCTGAAAAGTGTTGTCCCCAAAACTAATAGATCCCTTCCCTATTACACTCGTGTATGTATTGTTTCCCATCAAGATAGGAGACATAGAACAAGGCTGAAATGAAGAGAAGATAGATTGTGAAGATGTCATATGATGTGATGCTCCTGAATCTAGAAGCCATCTACCTGATCCTAGACTTGAATAAGCACACAGAGCTTGACCTTGATTTCCTGATGTAGATGAAAAATCAGCAAGACCTTTTCCCTTAGACTGTTTTGTAGAAGAAGGAGAAGAAGATTCTGTCATTCTAGAAGGAAAACCAATTTGATTTCTTTTGAGAAGATTTTTCAACTCATCAATATCCTTCTTATAACAATAATGTTCTTCATGTCCATCCTTTTTGCAATATGCACAAAAGGACCTCTCCTTCTTAGATGATTTCTCTTTTGAAAATGAATGTTTATGTTCTTCTGTGGATTGTGTGTTCTTTTTAGGCTTGTACTTATTCTTTTCTTTTCTACTTGAAGACTTCTCATCTTTTACAACCAAGGCATGTGATTTTGAAGACTTCAAAGTACCCATTTGAATAAGCTTATTTTGCTCTCGAATCAAAAGATCTGTGAGAGCCTCAAAAGATGGTGATGTGAAATTGCTATTTGTCAATTGTTGAGTCTGAAAACTTGAAACAAAAACTACATACTCAGCTGGAAGCTTGTCCAACAAGTTAAAGACCAATTGATCATCTTCTTTCTCAATACCACAATCTTGTAGTTGTGCTCTTAGCTCATTTTCTTTAGTGACATAATCTTGAATAGTGTCAAGATTCTTAGGATCAAGGCTTAAGAGATCATTTTCAAGTTTGTATCCCTTAACCTTATCAGCCTTGCCATATAAAGTAGCAAGCTTATCCCAAGCTTCATTGGCTGAAGTACATTTATCAACATGAAATATGAGATCATCTGAAATGAACTTTCTTAGTGTACCCAATGCCATAGAAGTTTTAGTGAGCCAATCCATATATGCAATTGGATCTGCCTTAGGATCCGCAGGTGCAGTTATGGTTCCATCAATGTAGTGAATTAAACCCTTTTCCATTAGTTTACTCCATACACGTACTTTCCATGTAGCATAGTTATGTGCAGTTAAGAGTGGAACTTTAGATGAACCCATGACGGAATGCAAGAGCACAAAATAGGCACAATCACACAAAAGACACCCCCCCCCAAAATTCACTCAATCAAGAGACCCCCCAAGAAATATCTGAGCTTGGCACTTTATGAGTAGTGCGTTTATAATTGCCACTGCCAAAAAATAGCAAAGTGGACTTTGATCTTGGTACATGCAGATGCCAAAATAGGCCTCAAACTCATAGTATAAAAATTATAGTAGATGAGATAAATCTAATTACACCACTGGAAATTACAGGAAAAATCATGCACTTTAAAAAAAAATGATACTCAAAAATGTTACTGTAGGAGCAAGTTATGGGCTCCCAAAGTTTCCAAAATGAGGACGAAGCAGCAACACATGTGAGAATCTGCAATTTATGGAAAAACCAGAAGCAAAAACCAAAAACTGATTGCACCACTATGAAGATCATGAAAATTTAGCTCAAATCAAAAAAAATTGCTTGAAAAAAGGAGCCAAATTGAGCAAGATATGAGCCTCTGAAGTTGAACTGCAAAAATCAAAAGCTCATCCGGGAGGGGTGAAAAAATTTCAATTGAGCGCTGACGTGGTGCTGACATCAGCAATGTGTGAGGTTAAATTTGACGACCTGCGGCCCATCACCGGAAAAAGTGCCCTTGACCAGAAAATGCCGACGAAATATGCTGTTGTCGCCCGGAATTTTGCCTGTGGCTGGAATGTTTTGTCGGCTGTTGCTGTCGGTGCAGGTGGTGGGGGCCCGCGGGGGGGGGGATTATAAGCCCACCACGTGGCGGATGGTGCAGGTGGTACCTCCTACCACGGGTACCAAGTACCCTGCGCAGGGTACCAGCGAATTAAATCCGCAGAAAAAGCTTTATGCATTTTTTTTTATTTGATTTTTTTAATTTAATTTTTCAAATCAAAAAATTTCCATACAAATTTTTGAATTTTCTAAAAAAATATATCGGCGAAAATAATTATTTTATTTTTTTTCAGAAAATCGTACCGTCCGCCATTATGACGCTTTGGGGGCCGTACGGCTCTTCGAGCAAAAAAATTTTTGCTTCACCAAATGACTTGCTCCGATTTAGACGATTGGACAATCGATCTTAGGGTTTTTGGCCCTTCTGGACGCGATGGCAGGGTCGGATTTGACCCAAAATGCTCCAAAAATGCAGCTACCTTCTGGATCTGGCAACCACAATGCAACTTCAAACCCTCTTAGATTTGGCCTCGTATGTCTGATTTGGACGAAACAAAAGGAAAAATCGACTTTCTCGAACCTTCTGGATGCAATGGTGAACTTAGATTTGCACCAACAAGCTCCGATATAAATTTGCAATAAAGAGCCAAAAATGGAACCTCCCCAAATCTGGTACCTCTCTTCAGAAATAGACTCTCCAATGGCACCCAACCCGCTCTGATACCATGTTAGAATTGGCTATGGATGCCAAGATCTATGGACTAAATAGAAAGCACAAAGAAGAGAGAAAATAATGTGACAAGAATAAACTGTATTCAATGTCAATAATAATGGAATCAATGTGTGTGTACAATGAGAGACCCCTTGGTTATATAGCCAAGGTGAGAACATAGGAGTGCATAAGATTATGACAAGTGTCATAATCTCATGACATGAGACAACAATGAAAAGCTATCACTCCACCTAAAGTGGAAAGGTGATAATGTGATAACCACCACAAATAGTGGATCTACCACAAAAGGTGGAACCCTAATCACATGATATGTCCATGAAAGGTGGAGATGATAGAGTGATAACATGATAAGTCCACCAAAGGTGGAAATTCTCCAACAACTCCTATGTGGTCCCTAAGTAAACTTAACTAAGGTGTAATTAACTAAGGTGTAATTATGACCTAGGACAAGGTACAAAATATTTAATTACACCAACACAGATGAAAAAGATACTCACATAGCCCAGCTCAAATTAGAGCTTGATAAGGAGGAAGATTTTCTTTCCCAAGAGCTCAGAGAAATGGAAAAATGCTTGTTGTTGTGGTCACAAATGAAACAGGCAAAGCTCAAAAAATTGGTGGAAGTCGAGGTGATCCCCGACAAGGAGAAATACGTTGAAGTAAGAGAATCATTGAAGCATCATATTCAGATAATCAAATCTCTTACAAAAAATCTCCACCAAGTACAGGAAGATGTTGAAGGGCATCGTCCTATCCTTGGAAAAAGAATTAAGGAGTTACCAGGGAAACTCCTTGAAAAAAGAACTGTATCTTCCTTCCGACCATAGAACTTTATGAGATCTTCAAAGAATCCATCATGAATCAAGTAGAGAGTGTGGACTTTTCAGAAGCCTCTATGCATGTTACTTGTGATACAAGGCTCACTCTTGACAACCTCAAGACACATCTTGATAGGTGCAAAAAGTTTCACTCATCCGCAATGAGATCAATCACGAGGATTCACACCATTGTGGATTACACCATTGGTCCGGATGAAAAGTTCATGCAGGAGACCAGGAAGAAGTATGAAGATTTCCGCGCCCAAGCAAGGAACCATGAAGATTCCTGATCTCCATTGTTGAACTTCTTGATGCTTCCCTTTATGCATCTTGTAAATAGTTTCTAACATCTTAAATGTCTTTTTGTCAAATTTAATTAGATTAAAAATATGAGATGTAATTTCACAGAGATGGCACCATAGCAAAATAGGCAATTAGCGTTGACTTTTGCGTCAAATTTTAGTCTATTTGAGACCATCAATTGGAGCCATCTCATGGCGCCAAAGTTGATGCAAAAGCATTTCTTTGTTTCAACGTCATATTTTGCGTCGTCTTTAGCATTGGATTTTACACCGGAAATTTGGTGCCAGTAATAGCATCCTCTTTAGCATCGGGAATAGTGCCAAAAAATGGCACCGAAAATAGCGACTAAATTGGCACCCAAATTGACTTTCGGTTTTGCTTCTTTGTCTACTCCCATTTTTGCTTCTAGTTTTTCTCCCACTTTTGCTTCCACTTTTGCTTCCACTTTTGCTTCCGGTTTTTCTTCCACTTTTGCTTCCAGTTTTGCTTTCAGTTTTGCTTCCAATTTTTCTTCCAGGTTTGCTTCTAGTATTGCTTCCAATTCTGCTTCCAATTTTTCTTCTACGTTTGCTTCCAGTTTTTCTTCCAATTTTGCTTCCAGTTTGGCTTACAGTTTGGCTTCCAAGATTGCTTCCAATTTTGCTTCTTATTTTGCTTCCAGTTTTGCTTCGAATTTTGCTTCCAGTTTTGCTTCAAGTTTTCCTTCCAATTTTGCTTCTAGTTTTGCTTCCAATTTTTCTTCCAAATTTGTTTCCAGTTTTGCTTCCTACGTTCCTTCCAATTTTGCTTCCAATTTTTCCTCCAGTTTTGCTTCCAGTTTTGCTTCCATTTTTGCTTCCATTTTTGCTTCCAGTTTTGCTTCCAAGTTTGTTTCCGATTTTGCTTCCAATTTTCTTCCAAGATTGCTTCTGCTTTGCTTCTAGTTTGGCTTCCATTGTTGCTTCCTATTTTGCTTCTAAAAATGTTTCTTGTTTTGCTTCCATTTATTAATTTAATATGTTTTAATTCAATTTAATTAGTTAAATATATGATGCCTCTTAAATAACTCATATAATTATAGAGTAAGTAATTTAATTATTTAACTCATGATTAAATAACAAGATAATTACGTATCAAAAAAAATAACAAGATAATTTTGTTTTTTTACTAGTTAAATCACTACTAAGGGGCAGCACCCTGTATTTCTTCACAAAAGATTTTACATGAGTTCCTGACCAAAATTTACTTGCAGGCCTTTGACAAAATGGCCATGTGTTTCAAACACCTTTACCCTACCTACCCATGGTGATACATTTTCAGTTACAAAATGGCCTGGTTCTAGACTCAGGCAACGCCAACCGGGACTGACTCATATCCGCTACTACTTTCCCTTGTTTCTACTTTATCATATGTATACCAAAATATAAATTTTACTAGGCTAGGAATTTTTCAATCTTCATCATCATCTATCTCTATTTGCTTCCTATAGGCAATGTAGTCTGCAATCACTGGGTAGTCAGCACCATAATTCTGGTGGGCCGGACCTTTGGCTTTTTCTCCTAGGTCCTTGATGTCGTCCTTGTGCCACTCTTCTCCTGAACCAAAGTCCCAGTCATCATTGTCCCCTACCACAATCTCGTCTGCCATCCCTTCATCCTTGACATACCGGATTGCCCAGCCTCATGGATGATTTTTCACCAGATTGGATGCTTTGAGCAGGAAGAAGATGTTTCAGTCACGCTCATCCCACAACTTCTCAAAACCCTCTGGGTCGATGGTTCGAACCAGAGGGAATTTCATGACATCCCTACCATGCATCCAGAGCATGTAGTAGTTTTGGGGCATTGGTATTTGTTTATTCTCAGCTACATTGTCGAGGGTTGCGTTGATATCCCCCAACCAAGCATGGACAAAGACCATCTGTGTGAGCTTCTTCCCAATCTCTTTCGACACACCCATATGCAGTAACACTGCCAAGAACATGGTCGGGATTTCTAAGTTTACCATGAACCTGTGATAGGCACTCATGAATTATGGCCCTAGAATTTCCTTGGTCGCCCAGAGAATCAGTCGATGAGATGACGCCAACAAAGCCTGCAGTCTTTTGTCTGTGATCTCACCTTTGAAAGATTGTTGTTGCTTCTCAGTGTTCAAGAATAATGGAGTCTCCATTATTCTTGTTGCTATCACTTCCCATGCCTTTCCACTGCTCAGACTTGCACTAGTTCCTTCGCCTTTGGCTCTACCACCTGCTTTTTCTCACACCTACTTTTGGAATGCTCCTTTGCATTTTTCGGAAATAACACCAACCGATGCCTTTTATCAACGGTGACCTTACTTCCTTTTTATGTGTTTTTCGTGCCTTTGAGGCATGTTAGCTGGAAATAACAGGATAATTATTATAGCAAGTGAGCCAAATATCTATAATTTAATTGAATTTGACAACATCCATCCTGAGCGGTAAATTAAAATCATCATACGTAATAAGTATCCATCCAAAATTAATCATCGACCACTTTTAATATATATAAATTGACAAGTCAATACGTATAAGATCATCATCATATATAACTAAAATAAGGAAAGTCAAATATGCCAATAGATCAATAACATTTCAAAATGATACATGTCCAACAGTCGACATAAGTCAAAATGATACATGTACAGATGATATAACGGTGATCCCACAATAGTGGTTTATAATTTTTGGCCAAACTGGACACTGAAATAAAAAAATTAACTAAATCTTCACTTTCAGGAACCTATAGCGGCTAAACCGTGAGGAATTTGAAGATGATGCAAACTAGAGTTTCGTGACATTTTGTGTGTAGATTCTAAAAAAAAAATCAAAATTTTTGGAATCAAATTCCACTTTTTTTTCATCTCCCTCGAAAACTAGTTTTTTTCATAAAACAGTATTTTTAAAAAGTGACGCTCACCGTATAACACATATTTTTTTTTTCCATGAAGGATAAAATTCTCATTCTTTTGAATTTAGATTTTTAACTCCAATATCTAGTGCTTCCACTTGGTTAGATATATTTTTATTGAATATTTTTTCTTTAATCAAGTTTCAAAGTCAAACCAATTACAATTCAACAATAGCATGACCGTATAACGCATAACTTTTTTTGTATATATCGAAATTCAATTTATTTTTTGTTGGATCAAGGACTTCAATATCTGGTGCACTCATATTTTTCAAAAAAAAAAATTGATAATCTGCTATTTTTCCACATGTGCAGAACAAAGAGCTTCATTTTCAGTGAAAAACCTATGTTTAATAAAACTAAAAAAACAAATACATAATAAAACCAAAACATATATAAATTATATTTGTTGGATAACTCGTTCTAAGGACTACCTGATTCCAATTGGGTTTGTGAAGTCTCTGCCATTTCCATGTTCAAACCGAGCTCCAAAGTGCAAAAATTTAGGTTTTTTTTGTGAATTTTGTCAAACATCAAGGAAATGGGGGATTCACTCGAACCAGGGGGGTTCGAGCGAACCTCCAAGGGTTTGAGAAAATATGGGTTCGCTCGAACCCAGGTTCGACCGAACCCCCTTCCCAAAAGGGGTTTTCATTCAAAATTTGTCTGTAATGCAATTAATGGGTTCGTTCGAACCCTGGTTCAAGCGAACCCTTTTTTGGTTTGTTCAAACCCCCAAAAATGTAAAATTTTGCCATGGGGTCATTTTTTTCAAGTTTTCCTTCCTCAGTTGAATTGTAAACCATTTTTGTGGGTTTACCCATAAGTAAAAATGATAAATTATGGAACTCAAATTGATACAAGTCAAGATGATACATGTCCAAATGATATAATTGAAAATGATAAATGTCAATATGATACAACTCAATAATATGGTATTGTAGGACGTGAAAATGATACATATGATCGTAACCATGAAAAGAGGCATCATAACAATATATCAGCAATGATCCATGATTCAGTCTATATGATCATGAATGTCACTAGGTACTACCAGCAACTGCCTCATCATCATCACCACTATCATTATCATCATCATAACGATATACCAGCAATGATTCATGATGCAACCTATATGATCGTGAATGTTGTTGGGTACTACCAGCAACTTCCTTATCATCATCACTATCGTGATCATCATCATCATCGTCGTCGTCGTCATCATTATCATTGTCATCAGCCTCGGTGTCTTCTGTATTTCCGTCATCATCATCCTCTTCCATGTGATCTATACCGATAGAACCAATATTTTTTGGATCTATATAATGATGAGGATCCTCTTGGTCTTCTGGAAGACCTGTGTTCTACAAAAAAAAACATTTAAAATGAAAATTTATTATTTATTTCTTGCAATAATTTATTTTTTTGTTATGTATCTAATATTGAAACATATGAGATGAAACCATAATCATATTACATCATATCAAAGTGCACATACCATAATAAAATTCCAAAAAAAATATAGCTAATATGTGATTCCAATAATGTAGAACATGCAACAATTCTAATAAACGTTAGTAAAGATCATAAAAAAAATTGTTATACAATTTAACTATCAACTGTAAATTCTATTACATAACCTTAAGTGCCAACCCTCTACAAAATAATGAGGACACTACAAGAAGATTGGTTGCAGGGGCATTGGTGCAAGAGATGGACATGGCTCTTCCAAGCCATCCACTGAGATGGTTTCATACACAAATGTGGCAGATATCCCTGTTTCTAGAGAGCTTGTGATTCAGGTTGATATAAAAAATGATGTTGTTCTGGTACCCATATATGGCATCATGGTTCCATCTCATGTAGCCGCCATTAAGAGTGTTACAATCCAACAAGATGGAGGGAATTCTTATATAATGATAATTTTCAATGTTCCAGCTGACTACATGCCAACATTGAAATTCCCTAGTAGTATTTATGTTAAGTAAATTTCCTTTAGATCCAAGGATTCAAAGCACATCAACCATGTGGTACAAATTATTAAATCCCATAGACAATATGTAGCAATGAAAGAGTCTGAAAAGTTAGAGAGAGCTACACTGGTGACTCAAGAGAAACTTCAACTTTCAAAAACAAAGGCAATTAGGCTGGCAGACTTGTGGATCAGGCAAACATTTGGTGGAAGAGGAAAAAATATGACTGGAACTCTAGAGGGTCACCATAATGGATTTCGGTATTTAACCGTGAGAGCAGAAGAGAGAGTTGATATCATGTATCAAAACATTAAGCATGCATTCTTCTAGCCAACAAATAAGGATATGGTTACTTTACTTCATTTTCATTTGCATCACCATATCATGGCGTGGGAACCAAGAAGACCAAGCATGTCCAGTTTTATGTGGCGGTAATGGATTTGGTCCAAAGTTTAGGAGGGGCAAGAAGTTAAATGTATGATCTTAATGAAATTGAGGAAGAACAGCAAGAGAGGGAGAGGAAAAATAAAATCAATGCAGAGTTTCAAGGATTTTTCAAGCGAGTAAGAGAGGTATGGGAGCAACCTCATCTAAAAGATTTTGAACTAGAGTTTGATATACCATTTAGAGAGCTTGGTTTTGATGGAAGAGGAAGAACGATGATTACTTTTCTTAATTTTCATTTGCATAACCATATCATGGTGTGGGAACCAAGAAGACCAAGGATGTCCAGTTTTATGTGGAGGTAATGGATGTGGTCCAAAATTTACGAGGGGAAAGAAGGTCAATGTATGGTCCTGATGAAATTGAAGAAGAATAGCAAGAGAGGGATAGGAAAAATATAATCAATGCAGATTTTCAAGGATTTTTCAAGCAAGTAAGAGAGGTATGGGAGCAGCCTCATCTAAAATATTTTGAACTAGAGTTTGATATACCATTTAGAGAGCTTGGTTTTCATGGAAGAGGAAGAAAGATGTTACTTTTATTCATTTTCATTTGCATAACCATATCATGGCGTGGGAACCAAGAAGACTAAGGATGTATATTTTTATGTGGAGGTAATGGATGTGGTCCAAACTTTAGGAGGGGCAAGAAGGTCAATGTATGATCTTGATGAAATTGAGGAAGAACAGAAAGAGAGGGATAGGAAAAATAAAATCAATGTAGATTTTCAAGGATTTGTCAAGTGAGTAAGAGAGGTATCGGAGCAGCCTCATCTAAAATATTTTGAACTAGAGTTTGATATACCATTTAGAGAGCTTAATTTCCATGGAAGAGGAAGAAAGATGATTACTTTGCTTCATATTCATTTGCATAACCATATCATGGCATGAGAACCAAGAAGACCAAGGATGTCCAGTTTTATGTGGAGGTAATGGATGTGGTCCATTCTTTAGGAGGGGCAAGAAGGTCAATGTATGATCCTGATGAAATTGAGGAAGAACAGTAAGAGAGGGACAGGAAAAATAAAATCAATGAAAAGTTTCAAGGATTTTTCAAGCAAGTAAGAGAGCTATGGGAGTAGCCTCATCTAAAATATTTTGAGCTAGAGTTTGATATACCATTTAGAGAGCTTGGTTTTCATGGAAGAGGAAGAAAGATGATTAATTTGCTTCATTTTCATTTGCATAACCATATCATGGCGTTGAAACCAAGAAGACCAAGGATGTCCAATTTTATGTTTAGGTAATGTATGTGGTCCAAACTTTAGGAGGGGCAAGAAGGTCAATGTATGATCCTAATGAAATTGAGGAAGAACAGAAAGAGAGGAACGGGAATTATAAAATCAATGCATATTTTCAAAGATTTGTCAAGCAAGTAAGAGAAATGGTTGAACTCCATTGACGTCATTCCTCAATCTTCGCTTGATGGCATCAAGGAATGACTGAACTCCATGGATATAAAGTATTATGAAAGTAGAATGAACTTGAAATGGTGGCCAATTTTGAAGACTATTACTAATGATTTAGATAAATTTATTGAAGATGGTGGTTGGGAATTTTTGAATATGGAAGCTAGTGATTTTGATTCTGATAATTCAGAAGAGTCAAATCAAGGATATGAACCCTCTGATGTAGAAGAGGAATCAAAATCAGATTTCATGTAGCCACCATCAAGAGTGTTACAAGCCAACAAGATGGAGGGAATTCTTATATAAGGATAATTTTCAATGTTCCAAGTAACGGCTTTAATGCCGACTACATGCCAACATTGAAATTCCCTAGCAATATTTATGTTAAGGAAAATTCCTTTAGATCCAAGGATTCAAATCACATCAACCATGTGGTACAAATGATTAAATCCTATAGATGATCTGTAGCAATGAAAGAGTCTAGAAAGGTAGAGAGAGCTACATTGGTGACTCGGGACAAACTTCAACTTTCAAAAACAAAGGCAATTAGGTTGGAAGACTTATGGATTAGGCCAACATTTGGTGGAAGAGAAAGAAGACTGGAAATCTGGAGGGCCACCATAATGGATTTTGGTATTCAACCATGAGAGCAGAAGAGAGAGCTGATATCATGTATCAAAACATTAAACATGCATTCTTCCGGCCAGCGAAGGAGATGATTATTTTGCTTCATTTTCATTTGCATAACTATATCATGGTGTGGGAACCAAGAAGACCAAGGATGTCCAGTTTTATGTGGAGGTAATGGATGTGGTCCAAAATTTAGGAGGGACAAGAAGTTCAGTGTATGATTCTGATGAAATTGAGGAAGAACAACAAGATAGGGAAAGGAAAAATAAAATCAATGCAAAGTTTCAAGGATTTTTCAAGCAAGTAAGAGAGGTATGGGAGCAGTCTCATCTAAAATATTTTGAACTAGAGTTTGATATACCATTTAGAGAGCTTTTTTTTCATGGAAGAGGAAGAAAGATGGTTAATTTGCTTCATTTTCATTTGCATAACCATATCATGGCGTCAGAACCAAGAAGACCAAGGATGTCCAGTTTTATGTGGAGATAATGGATGTGGTCCAAACTTTAGGAGGGGCAAGAAGGTCAATGTATGATCCTGATGAAATTGAGGAAGAAGGGCAAAAGAGGGACGGGAAAAATAAAATCAATGCAAAGTTTCAAGGATTTTTCAAGCGAGTAAGAGAGGTATGGGAGTAGCCTCATCTAGAATATTTTGAGCTATAGTTTCATATACCATTTAGAGAGCTTGTTTTTCATGGAAGAGGAAGAAAGATGATTACTTTGCTTCATTTTCATTTGCATAACCATATCATGGCGTGGAAACCGAGAAAACCAAGGATTCCAATTTTATGTGGAGGTAATGGATTTGGTCAAAACCTTAGGAGGGGAAAAAAGGTCAATGTATGATCCTGATGAAATTGAGCAAGAACAGAAAGAGAGGGACAGGAAAAATAAAATCAATGTAGATTTTCAAGGATTTGTCAAGCAAGTAAGAGAAATGGTTGAACTCTATTGACGCCATTCCTCAATCTTCGCTTGATGGCATAAAGGAATGGTTGAACTCCATGGATATAAAGTATTATGAAAGCAGAGAACTTGAACTAGCGGCCAATTTCTAAGACTATTACTAATGATCCAGATAAATTTATTGAAGATGGTGGTTGGGAATTTTTTAATATGGAAGCCAGTGATTCTAATTTTGATAATTCAAAAGAGTCAGATTAAGGATATGAACCCTCTGATGTAGAAGAGGAATCAGAATCAGATTTCATGTAGCCACCATCAAGAGTGTTACAAGCCAACAAGATGGAGGGAATTTTTATATAAGGATAATTTTCAATGTTCCAAGTACCGGCTTTAATGCCAACTACATGCCAACATTGAAATTCCCTAGCAGTATTTATGTTAAGGAAATTTCCTTTAGATCTAAGGATTAAAATCACATCAACCATGTGGTACAAATCATTAAATCCCACAGACGATCTGTAGCAATGAAAGAGTCTAAAAAGGTAGAGAGAGCTACACTGGTGACTCAGGAGAAACTTTAGCTTTCAAAAACAAAGGCAATTAGGCTGGTAGACTTGTGGATCAGGCCAGCATTTGGTGGAAGAGGAAGAAAGATGATTGGAACTCTAGAGGGCCACCATAATGGATTTTGGTATTCAACCATGAGAGCAGAAGAGAGAGTTGATATCATGTATCAAAACATTAAGCATGCATTCTTCTAGCCAACAGAGAAGGAGATGATTACTTTGCTTCACTTTCATTTGCATAACCATATCATGGAGTGGGAACCAAGAAGACCAAGGATGTCCAGTTTTATGTGGAGGTAATGGATGTGGTCCAAAATTTAGGAGGGGCAAGAAGGTCAATGTATAATCCTGATGAAATTGAGGAAGAACAGCAAAAGAGGGACAGGAAAACTAAAATCAATACAGAGTTTCAAGGTGTTGGGACTGGAAAAATATAGCATTTTCCACTAGCCTCTACCTCACATACCTTCCATATACCACATAAATACACCGCACTTTAATTTTATGATCAATACAAATTGTAGACATTTATGTGACCAAATCCATATTATATCCTCCATTGCACCCATAAAATTGAAATCCCGTAGTCTTTCCCCCATTGCTAGTGAAATTCAATACTACCAGCCTAACAATGCTTCATCGTGGAACCCCCATCACAGCATGTCAATGGCCCAATGAAAATAGCTCACAACCTAGTATCAGAGTAACAATACCTTATCGGGTTGACTCCAAAGGTGCTCTCCTTGATATACCGATAGAGTCAACAAAAGTAAATAGATCTTTGTAATAGATAAACATCCGTTGAACGAATTATGGCATTCCCCTGATGGGTTGATATAACCATGAATAGTTCTCTAGGAAATTTTCTACTTTTATTATACTATTTCTAAGTGACCTTTTCATGTATATAATCATATCATGTTCATGTATGTTAATATAAGGTAGCTATGGAGGTAGTTCAAAGAGATGCCCTTAAACTTTTACCACATCTTACAAATTCTGCAGGAACATGAATAGGGATCTAATTTCAAGAGTCTGGTTTAAGTTTGAATTCAAGAAATGACAAGATTGTGAAGGCTAGAATGGATTTTAACATATCACATGGGTTTCATAATTTGCAGTTGCAGACTGGTAACCCCAAAACACAAAAATATTCATTGCTCCTTGCTAACACTGTGGTTGCATAACCATATCATGGCATGGGAACCAAGAAGATTGAGGATGTCCACTTTTATGTGGAGGTAATGGATGTGGTCCAAAATTTAGGAGGGGCAAGAATTTCAATGTATGATCCTAATGAAATTGAGGAAGAAGAACAAGAGAGGGACAGGAAAAATAAAATCAATGCAGAGTCTCAAGGATTTGTCAAGCGAGTAAGAGAGCTATGGGAGCAGCCTCATCTAAAATATTTTGAACTAAAGTTTGATATACCATTTAGAGAGCTTGGTTTTCACGGAAGAGGAAGAAAGATGATTAATTTGCTTCATTTTCATTTGCATAACCATATCATCGTGTGGGAACCAAGAAGACCAAGGATGTCCAGTTTTATGTGGAGGTAATGGATGTGGTCCAAACTTTAGGAGGGGCAAGAAGTTCAATGAATGATCCTGATAAAATTGAGGAAGAGAAGCAAGAGAGGGATAGGAAAAATAAAATCAATACAAAGTTTCAAGGATTTTTCAAGCCAGTAAGAGAGCTATGGGAGCAGCCTCATCTAAAAGATTTTGAGCTAGAGTTTGATATACCATTTAGAGAGCTTGGTTTTTATGCAAAAGAAAGAAATATGATTACTTTGCTTCATTTTCATTTGCATAACCATATCATGGTGTGGGAACCAAGAAGACCAAGGATGTCTAGTTTTGTGTGGAGGTAATGGATGCGGTCCAAACTTTATGAGGGGCAAGAAGGTCAATTTATGATCCTGATGAAAATGAAGAAGAACAGAAAGAGAGGGACATGAAAAATAAAATCAATGCAGATTTTCAAGGATTTGTCAAGCGAGTAAGAGAGGAATGGGAGGAGCCTCATCAAAAATATTTTTAACTAGAGTTTGATATACCATTTAGAGAGCTTGGTTTTCATGGAAGAAGAAGAAAGATGATTACTTTGCTTCATTTTCATTTGCATAACCATATCATGGTGTGGGAACCAAGAAGACCAAGGATGTCCAGTTTTATGTGGAGGTAATGGATGTGATCCAAAGTTTAGGAGGGGAAAGAAGGTCAGTGTATGATCCTGATGAAATTGAGGAAGAACAGAAAGATAGGGACAGGAAAAAATAAAATCAAGGCAGATTTTCAAGGATTTGACAAGCAAGTAAGAGAGCTATGGGAGCAACCTCATCTAAAATATTTTGAACTATAGTTTGATATACCATTTAGAGAGCTTGGATTTCATGGAAGAGGAAGAAATATGATTACTTTGCTTCATTTTCATTTGGATAACCATATCATGGCATGGGAACCAAGAAGACCAAGGATGTCCAATTTTATTTGAAGGTAATGGATGTGGTCCAAACTTTATGAGGGGCAAGAAGGTCAATGTATGATCCTAAGGAAATTGAGGAAGAATAGTAAAAGAGGGACAGGAAAAATAAAATCAATGCAGATTTTCAAGGATTTGTCAAGCAAGTAAGAGAGGTATGGGAGTAGCCTCATCTAAAATATTTTGAACTAGAGTATGATATACAATTTAGAGAGCTTGGCTTTCATGGAAGAGGAAGAAAGATGATTACTTTGCTTCATTTTAATTTGCATAACCATATCATGGTGTGGGAACCAAGAAGACCAAGGATGTCCAGTTTTATGTGGAGGTAATGGATGTGGTCCAAAGTTTAGGAGGGGCAAGAATTTCAATGTATGATCTTGATGAAATTGAGGAAGAATAGCAAGAGAGGGACAAGAAAAATAAAATCAACGCAGATTTTCAAGGATTTGTCAAGCGAGTAAGAGAGGTATGGGAGCAGTCTCATCTAAAATATTTTGAACTAGAGTTTGATATACCATTTAGAGAGCTTGGTTTTCATGGAAGAGGAAGAAAGATTATTACTTTGCTTCATTTTCATTTGCATAACCATATAATGGTGTGGGAACCAAGAAGACCAAGAATGTCCAGTTTTATGTGGAGGTAATGGATGTGGTCCAAACTTTAGGAGGGGCAAGAAGGTCAATCTATGATCCTGATGAAATTGAGGAAGAAAAGCAAGAGAGGGACAGGAAAAATAAAATCAATGCAAATTTTCAAGGATTTGTCAAGCGAGTAAGAGAGGTATGCGAGGAGCCTCATCTAAAAAATTTTGAGCTAGAGTTTGATATACCATTTAGAGAGCTTGGTTTTCATGGAAGAGGAAGAAAGATTATTACTTTGCTTCATTTTCATTTGCATAGCCATATCATGGCGTGGGAACCAAGAAGATCAAGGATGTCCAGTTTTATGTGGAGGTAATGGATGTGATCCAAACTTTAGGAGGGGCAAGAAGGTCAATGTATGATCCTGATGAAATTGAGGAACAACAACAAGATAGGGACAAGAAAAATAAAATAAATGCAGATTTTCAAGGATTTATCAAGCAAGTAAGAGAGCTATAGGAGCAGCCTCATCTAAAATATTTTGAACTAGAGTTTGATATACCATTTAGAGAGCTTGGTTTTGATGGAAGAGGAAGAAAGATGATTAATTTGCTTCGTTTTCATTTGTATAACTGTATCATGGAATGGGAACCAAGAAGACCAAGGATGTCCAATTTTGTGGAGGTAATGGATGTGGTCCAAAATTTAGGAGGGGCAAGAAGGTCAATCTATGATCCTAATGAAATTGAGGAAGAACAGCAAGAGAGGGACAGGAAAAATAAAATCAATGCAGATTTTCAAGGATTTTTCAAGCAAGTAAGAGAGGTATGAGAGCAGCCTCATCTAAAATATTTTGAACTAGAGTTTGATATACCACTTAGAGAGCTTGGTTTTAATGGAAGAGGAAGAAAGAAGATTACTTTGCTTCATTTTCATTTGCATAACCATATCATTGTGTGGGAACCAAGAAGACCAAGGATGTCTAGTTTTATGTGGAGGTAATGGATGCGGTCCAAACTTTAGGAGGGCCAAGAAGGTCAATGTATGATCCTGATGAAATTGAGGAAGAACAGCAAGAGAGGGACAGGAAAAATAAAATCAATGCAGATTTTCAAGGATTTTTGAAGCGAGTAACAGAGATATGGGAGTAGCCTCATCTAAAATATTTTTAACTAGAGTTTGATATACCATTTAGAGAGCTTGGTTTTCATGAAAGAGGAAGAAATATGATTACTTTGCTTCGTTTTCATTTGCATAACCATATCATGGCATGGGAACCAAGAAGACCAAGGATGTCCAGATTTATGTGGAGGTAATGGATGTGGTCCAAAATTTAGGAGGGGCAAGAAGGTCAATGTATGATCCTAATGAAATTGAGGAAGAACAGCAAGAGAGGGACAAGAGAAATAAAATCAATGCAGATTTTTAAGGATTTGTCAAGTGAGCAAGAGAGGTATGCGAACAGCCTCATCTAAAATATTTTGAGCTAGAGTTTGATATACCATTTAGAGAGATTGGTTTTGATGGAAGAGGAAGAAAGATGATTAATTTGCTTCATTTTAGTTTGCATAACCATATCATGGCATGGGAACCAAGAAGACCAAGGATGTCCAGTTTTATGTGGAGGTAATAGATGTAGTCCAAACTTTAGGAGGGCCAAGAAGGTCAATGTATGATCCTGATAAAATTGAGGAAGAACAACAAGAGAGGGACAGGAAAAATATAATCAATGCAGATTTTCAAAGATTTTTCAAGTGAGTAAGAGAGTTATGGGAGCAGCCTCATCTAAAATATTTTGAACTAGAGTTTGATATACCATTTAGAGAGCTTGGTTTTCATTGAAGAGGAAGAAAGATGATTACTTTGCTTCATTTTCATTTTCATAACCATATCATGGGGTGGGAACCAAGAAGACCAAGGATGTCCAGTTTTATGTGGAGGTAATGGATGTGGTCCAAACTTTAGGAAGGGAAAGAAGGTCAATGTATGATCTTGATGAAATTGAGGAAGAACAGCAAGAGAGGGATAGGAAAAATAAAATCAATGCATATTTTCAAGGATTTTTCAAGCAAGTAAGAGAGCTATGGGAGCAGCCTCATCTAAAATATTTTGAACTAGAGTTTGATATACCATTTAGAGAGCTTGGTTTTCATGGAAGAGGAAGAAAGATGTTACTTCGCTTCATTTTCATTTGCATAACCATATCATGGTGTGGGAACCAAGAAGACCAAGGATGTCCAACTTTATGTGGAGGTAATGGATGTGGTCCAAAATTTAGGAGGGGCAAGAAGGTCAATGTATGATCCTTATGAAATTGAGAAGGAATAGCAAGAGAGGGACAAGAAAAATAAAATCAATGCAGATTTTCAAGGATTTGTCAAGCGAGTAAGAGAAATGATTGAACTCCATTGACGCCATTCCTCAATCTTTGCTTGACGGCATCAAGGAATGGCTGAACTCCGTGGATATAAAGTATTATGAAAGCAGAATTAACTTGAACTAGCGGCCAATTTTGAGGGCTATTACTGATAATCCAGACAAATTTATTGAAGACGGTGGTTGGGAATTTTTGAATATGCAAGCTAGTGATTCTGATTCTGATAATTCATAAGAGTCAGATCAAGGATATGAACCCTCTGATGTAGAAGAGGAATCAAAATCAGATGAGGAAGGTTCAAAAGATGAATCTCTTGTGGAGTTAGATGAGGATGAAAAAGAAGAAGAAGATTTTGAAGGGGAGGAAGGTAAAACATGCAATGAATTAAAAGCCAAATCCAAAAATGCGGATAAGGAAAAAGGAGATGAGTCTGATAGTGAAGAGGAAAGGCGGCGACGAAAGGTAAAAGCTATAGGGATGTCTCAAGCACCTAATATTAGAGATTCAAGAGGAATGCCTACCAAGAGGCATAAAGTTAGATGAATTGAGTTCATCTACATCCTTCTACTATTTATTCATTCACATAAATGGTTTCATTTTTTATGCAAATGATGCATATATGTTAACTCGATCAGTGTTGTTAGTTCAGTAGTTTGACTTCTATGACAACCAACCATTAGTCCATTTTGTGCGGGAGCACGTTTGTGTTTTTAGCTATCTTTTTTGGATAGCTCTACTTGTTGTTAAGGATATTCCATTTATTTTTTGAATGTTAAGAAGTCTAGTATTACACACTTCTCTATGTTGATCAAATCAAGTTGCATGTTTTTTACTGTTGATTTCTTTATTTATGGAGCTTTTTAACTTGGAAGATAGGAATTTAGTGCCTTTTTTTAAAATTAGATGGACAAATTAAGTGGTTGGCTAGCTACGCCAAGTGATGTAGACTACAAGCATGTGTTAGATCTATAGGATTCCTACCAAGATGCATCAAAACATTCTTACATGTTAAAAGAATGACAGCATCGTGAGGAAGGATGGCAAAGATGCATGTGGATCACTTAGTAGAATGGAAACATGAATTCAAGGAAGCACTCCTTGAGATATCATGTTTGAGAGAAAAGAAGATAAATCAAATCAACATAGGACTAAGTTTCTCAAATGATACAAATCATAACTTAAATGAGGACACTTAAGAGATATTAAAATACAATGGTCATTAATTAAAAGATGTGATGAAAATAAGGCATGAATGTCACCCACTACCCTTTAAGGAAAACAATATTTTTTTCCTCAACATGAAATAATGGGAAAATTGAGTGGGATCTAGGGCCAACAGAGAAGCACTTTAGAACTCATCCTACGCATCAATAAAAAACTCAACACAAGAAATGCAAATTGAAATATTAACACAACAATATCCAACTAAGTTATTGAAACTAAAAGTCAACTATTGATACCTTGTTCTCCATCCAGATTAAAAAATCGGCCCACTTTTTGCTTTGTAACTTTTCCTTTTCAAATTGCTTTGGATGTCGGCCATATTTCTCCTCCTGTCAAAACATGGCACATGGACTAGTTAAACTAATTGATATGTAATCATTTACTTTTTCCTAGGGAATTAAAAAAAAAATCATTTAACATATTAAATATACTTACAAATTTACAGATCAAGGCCTGTAAACCTTTTTGGCCACTGTGATGCATGGCACAAAGTTTTTGAAGCCTAGCCTTGGAGGCCTTGTCCTGAAACATATACTAATTCAATTTAACTATGCATAAATAAAATTTAAAAATTGTTTAATAAATTTGATATAATCTTATGAGAAAATTCAAATACGTGCGTACTCTCCTCACCGGACTTCCTTCATGCTTCGGACTTCTCATATGCTTTTACAAGCTCTTTTCATACTTTGAGACTTACATCAAGTGGCCTTTTTTTGAGCCTTAGCTCAGGAGGGATTTTTTTTATCTTCTTTATTTGGTTGCACCGAAATCTCTTGCAATTTTGAGACATTTGTAGCTTTACCTTCTTCACAGACCAACCTGTGCCAAATTCAGTCTCCATGTCAATGATAACTTCTTTTTTGCAAGTGTATGGGTATCTTTGAGAATGGAAAATACATATGGTCTTTGAACCATTGAAGGCATGATTCCTTCAACCTATTCACAAACCCTTTTCCAGCAGTTGTCATTCAGACTTCCCCTGAAACCACATCATATTATATCTTTCTATTGAAGGTACCAATGCAAGATTGAAAACTTGTCATGGTGGAAGAAGTCTGTGTCCCAAGAGTGGGTGGGACAGTGGAAGCCTCTGCTCCCTGTTATATATTCCCAGAGTTTACTATTACTAATTTCCTCCTAGATCTTTTGCTCAATCCAGGACTGCTTGGGGAATCAATTGATTCCCTTTGACACGGTTGATTTGGTTGCAATGTTTGAAAGGCTTCACTAGATCGGTTTTCTATGTATTTGGCAAGCATTGTCCAGCGCACATCATCCAATTTTTTCATTGCCTCTACCCCCAATATGGAATCCAATGCCTTTTATCTTTGTCAATCACATGTCCCTATATATATATATATATATATATATATAGATAATAAATTTCTTCTTTTAAATTTAAAAAGTAAAAAGTAAAAAGTAAAAATGAAATAAACAAGGGAAACATCTACAAATCTATAAATTGAAAATGAATTATCTCATCGTGGCCACAATCTGCTCCCTTTGTTCTCTTCCCTCTATCGCTTGACATTTTGAAGCAACCTAGGGCAAATTATTTCCATCCATTCTGTGGAGGCAAACGAAGTTCACCCTGTTA
This sequence comes from Sequoiadendron giganteum, assembly GCA_007115665.2. Taxonomy (NCBI): domain Eukaryota; kingdom Viridiplantae; phylum Streptophyta; class Pinopsida; order Cupressales; family Cupressaceae; genus Sequoiadendron; species Sequoiadendron giganteum. Next base: position 54,047,278 of record CM021103.1, read on the forward strand.
GGTATGAAAATTTTCGTCCAGTTTGTGGTATGAAATTTTTACCTTGAATGACTCTCTTTGTAGATTTAAACGCCTATGAATCAATTTCTTATGCACCTGTGTAGAATATAAATATATTTGAAAGGATATAAATATATGAAAAATGAAACAATGTATTGTAAAAAAATCAAAGCTTGCACACCTGTATAGAATGGTAATCTTTGGGGGAAAAAAAGGGCACGGGGTGTGGTTTTATTGAGAGTTAACATAGATAGGTCCCATGCTCGAGTCGCATCCAATGATTAGAAAGAAAATGAATGTGTGTGCACAATCAATTCAAAACCACGAGCTCATTGTTCTGTAAAATATTTGTGGGAACGAAAAAAACAAATTGTAACCTTACCTATGGTGTCGCAAACTAAATCGAAATTATGATCTACTTGTGTGTAGCCCTCCTTCGCGTCGTGTTTCCCTTTTTTGTCCTCTCTTCCTTCACGCGGATTTTTTCTCTTGTCATCTCTTCCTTCTTGACACAAGAAGTTTTAAATTTGTGTTCTTGGTTCAGTAGTTGGTGCCATAGTCGGCGTAGCAAAGTGTGCCTAATTTAGCAAGCTTTTCAGCCAAAAAATGTAATATGTTTGGAATGCAAAAGGCGGCGCAAAGTGCACCTAATTTAGCGCCTAACAGTACAAAATGATGTATTTTTCTTGGAAGATAAATAAATTGATCCTAAATGACTTCATCTTCATATGTTCCAAGGGAGCAATCATGGTTCCGTATTTTATCTATTCCTTATCCCATGTCAATTTTGTGGGTGCAAAACTAATAGAGGTTAGATTTTTGAACTCAGAAATGACCCCTATACAACTAGATGATTCATCTAAAATGTGAAATATATGTCTAAAGTGAGGTTTTGTGTTGGATAGCATATTCGTTGAAATGATATAATTGGTGTACTAAACATTATTTACTATGTTGTGTATTATAGCGGTGAGACAAGGCAATGGCAAAAAATCATGTCATGTCAAATGAGGAGTACACAACGGCTGAAGCGGGACATCAAGTACTCAAATTTTGACTTAACTTATGAAAAAATGATCTGATGGCATTTTGTGATACATCCATCTTTTTTCACAGTATTATTGAAACTTATAATGTATTATCCAATCTTGACATAAATTAATGCATGTTCATTATTTTAGATGGAGATTGGAGCAAATGTAGAGCTTGAGAATTCAACTAGCAAAAGAGGAAGATATGTGCGTGGACATGGACCTAAAACTGTTAAATCATGTAGATGATAGTGGGTGTTTGAGGATATGATAATAGATCTTGCAAACATAAAAAATGAGTGCACTGAACATGAGGTTGGTTAGGACTATAGTACATGGGATGAATACTTTGAGAAAATATATGACTAAAGTGAGGTTTTGTGTTGGATAGCATATTTGTTGAAATGATATAATTGGTGTAGTAAACATTATTTACTATGTTGTGTATTATAGGGGCGAGACGAGGCCATGGCAACAAATTGTGTCATATCAAATGAGGACAGAACAGATGAAGTGGGACATCAGGTACTCAAATTTTGACTTAACTTAGGAAAAAATAATCTGATGGCATTTTGTGATACGTCCATATTTTTTAACAGTATTATCAAAATTTATAATGTATTATCCAATCTTGACATAAATTAATGCATGTTGTTGATTATTTTAGATGGAGATTGGAGCAAATGTAGAGCCTGAGATTTCAACTGTCAAAAGAAGAAGATATGTACATGGAAGTGGACCTAAAACTATTAAATCACGCAAACAACAGTGGGTGGAAGAGGATATGAAAATGGATCTTTCAAACACAACAGATGATTGCATTGAACAAGAGTTTGGTCAGGACTATAGTACATGGGATGAATACTTTGAGAAAATTGTTGTTTGTGGATGTTTTGTATGTCATGGAAAGAAACAATTCAAATGAGAAATTGTACAAAGACATTATATATATGATGAGCTTCCAGTCGGTAGTATGCCTCCTACAATCAATTCAAATCCAATAGGAATTGTGGTAAGGAATTTTCCAATTTGATATAAATAACATGTATACTTTATTTAAACATTGTTTTATATTATTTAAATAACTAATTTTTTTCTCAATGGATACTTGCAGGATAAAGTTCTTGGTTTAAAGTTTTCTAGATCACTGACTTCCAGCCTAGAGGGAAATGATCATTTATCATATGATGCATCTAACAAAAATATGTGCCAATATACCAACTCAGAAGATGAGGAGTTGATGAAAACAAGTCACAAAACAAGAACCGGTTTAAAGATGCATAATTTTCTTAAAGATAGGGGGAAGGTGAACTACATACCCTATGAGAATGAATGTGATGGATATGATGACTTTCCCCTAAATTTGAGATCAATTTACAAAGAGACATTTGATCGTCGACTATATTGCGCTTGGCCCAGTGATCAACAACTTCCTAGAGTGTACGTGGTGTTTCAGTTTTGGGGATACATCTACATGATACGACCCTCCAATATTCATGGAGTGAATCTAGACCTCTTTATTGTCCAAAATGTACATGTGGGATCTAAACATAGAAACAATTCAGAACAAACCACTAGGAGATTAATTCCATATTATGGTCCATCATATTACAATGGTGAATGGAGAAGGCTAGCAGAATATAAGCCTAGCATGTCAGCATATGGTCTAAATTTGAATATGTATACACATTGTCTCCAATTGGAAAGTGGAAAATAAATTAATAGAGGTCATCTTATGTATATAGATGGGCGTGCATACACACACAAAAATATTGCAGGATTTATAAATAGTAGTAAGGGAAGGGACCCTAATGTAAGACCGAATTGTCAATTTGTTGAGGTTATAAATGATAAAGATGGATATATGGAAAGAGAGGTTGATAGATTGATAATGGTTGAGGCTATTAAGGACCTTACCATTGGGGATGAGTTATTGATTACCCCTTCTTAAAATGCACTCTTGCACGAAAGAAAAGGGAAGAACAAGGTCTCCCTAAGGATGTTCTTAAGGGCAGAAAACCAAAGAATAATAAATGAGTGTGGACTGATGTTTTATTAACTATGTTGTCAAAATTTTGTTTTATTTAAATTATTATAAAAAAAAGGTAGTCTATAAAATAATGTTCCTATTGGCAAGAGACATTGTAAATGTTTTATGGTGTTGTCATTGATGGCAACCCTAGTCAATGATTGGATATGCATGTCATCATTCGATCATACCGGCAATCAGATTGAAGACAGTCAAGGAAGAATAGAGCATCTGGCAGTATTGGAGGTTCACAAAAGAATTATCTTTCACAGCGCATGGAAACAGGGTAACCGGATGAGTTAGAGTAAAAATAAATTATTGCGACAAAAAGGGTTAGTTGTACGAGTGATAAAAAGTCATTTTTATCTTTCATTTGCCACTTTGCATTTTGAAGAAAAGAAGTTTGGAGAGCCTGAAGCGAACTTTGGTGAATTGAGGCAAAATTCAAGTGTGAAGGAGCTTTCAGCAATCAAACTCCGATCCGAAGAAAAGGTATTTTTGATAAAACTTGTGAATTTGTGAAAATGAATACTCCATTGGTAGTTGATATCAAGGATAGACCCCATCCGAAATTCAAGTGGCATCCTTTCAAATCTGTTGAGACAAACCCGTTAGGTACATTTTCGTATGTTTCGTACGGCATCTTACATATTGAATATATTAGGGCTTACATCCACGTGAACATTGAAGAGTTAGAAAGCTCATAGCTACTAAATTTGTATAACAATCACATTGTAGGAGAAGATTTTTGTGTCAAACCGGAATTCAAAACCCTAGAAGAAAATACATTTACACAAATCGTTAAATTTCTTGTGTTTGAAGAGAGTGAATGGGTCTAGTACATCTTGAGTCGAGTTCATGCAGAATTTATGTGGTTGAATTAGCCCTTCAAGATTATAAAAGAAGCTATAAGTGTTGTTACAGGTTTAAATTCCTCTGGTGGATTACCGATTATGAATTCAATGAAGAATCAAACAATTACTTATGCAACCGGTTCTAAGTATGACAGAAGAGTGATGGAAATTGATGATATTGTTGATGTAGATGTCAGATTTGTATCTATGGTTATTGGTTATAAAATCCATCATTCCAACCAAGACAATTATTTATCCGTCATAGTTACGTATGCAACGTATCACATGGTAAAAGAGAATGTAGACTATGATCTTTGTGAATTACTTAGAAGTCAATTGATGGAAAATCTTGGCAAAATCAAGAAGGATAAGAAGAATTCCTTTAAGTATGGTAATTTGTTGTTATGCTTGTTCTTTCACTTCATGAATGAAGTTCCGAGTTTTGGAAAGGTACAATGGAAAAAATATAAACCGGTAGCCACTCAAATCATAGATCTCTTGCACATATTTGCTGACATTAAGACAAAGAATGTCCAATCTAGGGATATTTCAAAAACTTTCAGAGTATGATGCATTCTAGAGAAAGAATTCCCACATCTATTGTGGAGAAGTATAAAGATACTATATGCTTTATGGTTGACATTGACCAATGCCTAATGGAATCAGTAGATCCTAGAACGGTTTGGATTAAGCCAATGGGATATTAGGTTGAGGAACACATTTTGGAAATGTATGTTGAACATTTGTTGAGCAAACCTCAGGATTCATCAAAAGAAAGATTCGGTACTTTTTCAAAAAAAGATATACAGGTGCACAATGAACTCAGAAAACCTGTGATAGTCAAAAGAGTAAGAAAAGAAGTGGAAATATTTGCAGAAAGCATGGGTATATCTGCAGAAAAAGTAAGAGAAGCTAGAAGGAAGAGAGAAGAAGCTAAAACATAAAAAGTGCCAACAAGAATTGAATTTGCTAGTCCAGCAACATCCTCTTCCCGAACTAGTTCAACAAGGAGATCTGCATCCCTATCTGCCCCTGTAGTGAAGCCAATTCCTATGCAAACTAAAACCAAGGCATATACTAAGGAAGGGGAAAAAAAGGATAAAAGCAAAAGAGTTTATGTGGCAGTCTCTGAAGATGAAGAAATAGAATATGATGAAGATGTAAGAGAAATAAAGCATATGGGCACCCAGGAAACAAAGGTTACTAAAAGCAAGCCCTCCGGTGAAGAAGACAAAGCAAAGAAGAAGGCAAAATTTGAAAAACCCGGTATGTCAGTAGAAGAGGTTGAGAAAGCTTTGGTCAAAGATGGCAATATTAAGCCGCTTTGTAAATGGTATGAAATATTTGGTAAATTTGGCCAAAGAACTCTTGAGGAGGCTACAATAAAGCATTTAAATATTTTCAATAAGGTTCTTATTGAAATAATGCCCGGTTTACCTAAAAGCATGTATGAGATTTTGGAAATGAGAAAAGTAAATTCTAGAACAAAAGAAGAGCAAATGAGAGAGAGAATTCTTGCAGAGTTATGTTCAGTGATGTCTATGGAAGAAATGAAGGCAATCCTAAATAAAGCTAAAAAGGAATTCAAGAGCAAGACAAGGGTGAACAAGCTTATGATTGGTCAGACTAAAGAATTTGCAAAAGAAACCGAACAAATTTTGAGAAAAGTTTTGTTAAGTAACAGAATTAGTGTTGTCTCTGAAGAAACACATGATAAAGATGTCTCATTTGGTCTGGCAGGAGAAGAAGAAGAAGGAAAAAAATAAGATACAGCTGAGGATACTCATATTCTTCTTGATGTAGATAATACAGAAGTACCTATGGAGATCGAAGCTCCTAAAATTGTATCGGTTGAGAAAGTTGAGATTCCTTAAGATAAGCAAGAATCTACAGCTGAGGAAATAGTGGTTGAGAGGAAGTTCCAGTCAAAGCAAGAGACACTATAGAGGAAGTGAAGAAATTTCTAGTAGAGCAACAGGAAGAATTTGACACTGAATTGGTTGAAGGTCCTATCGACCTATCCACTTTGTCCCTAATTCATAAAATGAAGGTTGCATCATTTTCCCAAGCGAAGGCTAGAGAAGAATTGTTGAAGTCTCACATTGAGGATAGTGGACTCTTAAATATTGCATCTGGAGTCCTAGAGAAAATAATGCCTACTCATGTCAAGGATCTGTTTGGTTCCTCCTCCGGTGAACTGAAGAAGCTCATTAACTCTATAAGTACTCATTTCGAGTCCCTTGAGAAGTTAGCCATGGTTAAAGTTCAGAAGGAGTTTGATGCCAAAAGGTTTAGTAGATTGAAAGAAATGATAGCTAATGATAAAACTTTGTTTTCCACCTATGTGAAGAATATTCAAAATTCTCTATCTGAAGGTGGAAAGATCTATAAGTCATGTTTGTCTTAGTCTAAATTTACTGAGGTCAATGAGAAGAAGGTTAAGGATCTTGAAAAATAGTTAGTTGCTATTTCTGAAGCTTTTGATCCTTTAGTTGGTGGTGTTGGAAAGCAATAAATTCAGGTGATATCTTTTCTTGACAAGATAAGGAGCTTGAAGCATGACAATGACAGAATTGTGGAAATAGCATGTGAGCTTAGAGACCTAATTGGTTCGAAGATAGAAATAATGTTGAGTGCATTAAAGGAAGCTGAAGATGCTATGTAAGTTAGTGATCCAATGAATCTTAAGTCTATAGAGACACAATCTTACTTAGTTTGTGGTCACATAAAAAAATTGGAAAGTCTCAAAAGGGTTTGGGACACAAATTTGATCATGTTGAAGAAAGACTTTGCAGATGTTTTCAAGTTTGTGTAAGTTGTAAGAAGCATGCTTGTACAGTTTATAGATTTTGTTGTATTTTTGGTATGCGGTTTCCCCAAATTTTTCCATTGATGTCAAAGGGGGAGAGTAGTAGAGTTAAAAATGTATACTCATCTCAGGGGGAGAGTTGCATTTTTTAAATTTTGAAGAGTGGCAGTGTAATTCATGTTGGTATTGATCCGACACTTAGTCATTTTTCACTAAGTGTTGCCATCAATGCCAAAGGGGGAAATTTTTGGCAAGAGACACTGCAAATTTTTTCTAGTGTTTTCATTGATGGAATTCCTAGTCGATGATTGGATCCGCACGTCATCATTCGATCATACTGACAATCAAATTGAAGATAGTCAAGGAAGAGCAATGCATCTGACAGTTTTATGTTCATCAATTCACATGAAGATTTTATGTTATTATTTTGAGTTGTGGATCTCAGGGAACATATTTTGGTGTACACACTACCTTATCCAGGGTGCACATTCATTGGTATGCAAGTTTGAAGATCCAGTTAATTAATTTCATGTTTATCAGTGTAGAAAGCCGACTTCGAGGATATAACATGTCGCGAATGTTTGAGAAGTAATTGCTTAAGTATTTTTGTGTTCGACAATGTTCATTTAGGTCCTCAATATGCAATAGTCGACTTTGGTTGGTACGCATCAAGTATTTACCATGGATTGAGCTGACAGTTTGAATATATTTTCATACTTTTGTTTGAGCCGATAGCAAGCAATTAAATTCTTAGTTGCGGATTTATATAAGTGATTGATCATATCATTTTGAGATATGAACAAGGTGTTTCGATGTGTTTTGTGAATATCATAAGGGTTACAAAGTGATTATGCATAGTTTCACTTTTGCATTAAGGATTTTGTGATGTGAGTTTGAGCAGAGCAGAGCAAAATCGCATAATCAGTCAGAAGGACAGAAGATCGATTGTTGAGCCTAACCGAAACTGTAATCAATCATTGGTAAATGCTATTTTCTTAGTTCAATTTCTCAAGTGGATTTAATCTTATTATCTTTGTAAGACAGTGAGTCGTATTTGAGGAGTGAGCTCTAGGTAGTGTGCCTGAATGCAAGTGCATTCCCATTCCATAAAACATTTTGAGTATACTCAAATAATATTGTGGATTGGCCTTCCACCATGGTTTTTCCCCTAATAGGGTTTCCACATAAAAATTCTTGTGTTATGGTGTTGTGGTTGTTTGTTTTATGTTCATGTATATTTCTTTTGATTGAATGTTATACATGCTTGAAGGATCATATCAATAAAGTTAAAAATTACAGAATACTAATTCACCCCCCCCCTCTCAGTGTTCCTTGATTCCAACAGTTTCATTATTCAATTGATGTATATATGTTCATATAATTTTTTTTATTTATTTTTTAAGCCATATTTGATTATATTTCTTTGAAATTGATACATTTATGATTTATCCAATTGTTTCCAAACATTAATTAATGCTTGTGTTTATTGATAGGTAGAAGATGTTGATGAAACACATACTAATACCCATGATCCATCTGGGTTATTAAGATTTTGACGAGATGATCCAAACCATCCTTTAAACCATACTAGGGCAAAAAGAGCAAGTTTGAAGAGATTACTACCACCTGAGAAATTTGAAGAGCTGATGAGATCTGCATACACTGATGAGATGCCACCTAGCGACCTTAATGATGATGATCATGATAGTGAAAATGTGGTAGATGAAGAAGGATTGAATGAAATTCTTGCAGGTTTCTTTGGGGATGGAAACAATGATGACAATAATGATCATATGGCTGATATTAACGATGATAGTAGGGGTAATTACCACCAACGTAATTTTGATGATAACAACCTAAAAGACTCCATCAAGCAAGCAGCGAAGACACCCATGTTCAAATTGGGTGCAAGTATAATCTCACAACTGGCATGCACATTAATATTATTAGAAATCAAGTCACTATTCAGTTGGTCAAACAAAGGATTCACTACCCTACTAGAGTTGAAATATATTTCTTACTTTCCATTGTCAATTGGTGTACACAATTTGTAAACATTCATCAAATTCGTTTATATTTCTTTAAGGGGATTTTAAAACCATATATTGTATAGAAACAATCCTAGTATAGATTGACATATCAAACATATTCATCATAAGTCAAACATTCAATTGATTTAATCTCTGGCAATCTTACAGGGCACTAAAAACTAAAATATTCCCTGAAGAGAATGTGTTGCCATCAACTTGCAGAGAGGCACGTCTGTTGTTGGTTGAGTTGGGGATTGAATATAAGAAAATTCATTCATATAAAAATGATTGCATTTTATACAGAGATGACTATCAGAACAAGGTAGAATGCCTTGTATGCAAAGAGAAGAGATATTGTACAGATGTACAAAGTCCTACAGTTCCAAAGAAGGTTTTACATCACATGCCAATTATACCTAGACTTCAACGAATGTTTCATTGCAAGTCACTTGCACAATTGATGAACTAGCATGAAAAGAACAGGAGTAAAGATGGATTCATGTGAATTCCAGCAGACTCCAAAGCAATGAAACACATAGAGTAAAAATGGCCAAGAAAATTAAAAGACAAACCCCGTAGTATTAGGTTTGGTTTTACAATTGATGGAGTGTGTCGATTCTCTTTCCTGAGCTCAAATTATAGTGTTTGGCCAGTGGGATTGATAGTATACAGTATTCCCCCATGGATGAGTGTTAGAAAGGATCACCTTATGCTAACTCTCATTGTTCTAGGAAAACATCAAGTTAAAAACATGGATGTTTATCTTGCACCTTTTATTAATGAGATGCAACTGCTATGGAAAGGCATAAGAATGTATGGGATATCACGTCCTCCATCAAATAGGTCCTTCATGTTGTATGGTGTGCTATGTTGGACTATTCATGATTTCCCAGGACTTGGTGTTTGCTCTGGTAAGATAAAATATTTACGTATTTACACTCATAATTTATTTTCATCCCAACTCTCATACTTAATTTTATAATATTTTTTTGATATTATTAACATTACTTGTTGAATTGCAAGGCTTCAAACAAAGGGGATATTTTCATGTCCAAGATGTGCAGAACAATTTCAAGGCCGGTATTCTAAAGATCTACATAAATTTATTTACGCAAATAACAGGGTTTTTCTACCTCTAGATCATAGGTTTAGAAATCGCCTAAAGAATCAATTTGATGGAAATTTTGAAAATAGAGGCCCTCCCATGATTATGGGTCCAGGTGATTGGCTTAAGAAGTATGAAGATGCTGAATTGAAAGATTGGTAGGATTTTTTTGATCGGGGTGATTCAATTCAAGAACAAGAACAAGTTATAGTCAATATGCCATAAGGAATGAAAAGAAAATCCATATTTTATGAGCTCCCTTACTGGAAGGATCTATTAATATCTCACCTATTAGATCCTATGCACATCTTCAAAAATGTCCCAAATTCTATATTTTGACATATGTCAGGCAAAGAGGAAACCTTGTCTTCGAGGAGAGATATTGCTCTTTCGCATACCAAAATTGATAGAAAATATTTGTGGCCAAATAGGGAAAATGAAACATATGCAGAAGCTCCATGGATTTTGAAAAAAAAAGAGCTAGACCAACTAAAAAATGTCATCCGTTCAATAAGGACACCTTCTAGTTATGGGTTATCATTGGCTAAAGCTTTTATAGTTGATGGAAATATCACAGGATTTAAAGCACATGATTTTCATTATTCTATGAAGGTATTATATATCATCATTTAACATTTACTGGTAACAATGATTAAGTACTAAATATATTTTGATATTTTGTTGTGTGAGAAAAAATTACTAATGACCTTTTCATTTATTTTTTTGATAGCATATCATGCCATTGGCAATTAAGGGGGATTCTTGTCTTACAGTTGACTTAAGGAATGCCATAAGTCAATTGTTAGTGTTTACAAGGTATGTGGTTATATGAAATGTTCATGTGTGAGAGACATTGAGATATTATATTGCATTTTAACTTTTTACTAAAGGTTCATACTAATTTACTATTCTTATATTAGGTGGGTGACCTCCAAGGAGATTCATGAATGTGAAGTGCCAAAGTGGAAGAAGGCATAAATTGTATGTGTATTTGAGAAGGAGCTCCCTACAAGTTTCATGGACCTACAATTCCATTTACTTATACACCTAGTCAATGACATTGAATTGGCGGGTGTCGTATCAACGAAGTGGATGTTTTTCTTTGAGAGATACATGAAAACGCTTAAAAGATATGTCCAACAAAAGGCACATCCAGAGGGTTGCATGGTTGAAGGGTATGTATTGAATGAAGCATTTTTCTTCTTGTGTGAATTCCTTGGTAAGGATTTTGAATATGGGCCATGCATCTGGGATGAAGAATGAGCATCAGATATTATTGATGGAGAAAAACCACAATCTAATGGTGTTGAAGTACAAATTAGTAAGTAAATTCACGATCAATGTGGTTTTTTTTCTTGGAATCATTAATTTACTCTGTAATTTATTTATCAAATTAATAGTATGACATTTGGAGTTTGAAATAAACATGTTGACATGTAATAGGTGTAGAATTTTTATACTCGACAAGTTCATTTTGTACCACAAGGACTTTATGAACAAATGGATTGATTTGTATGATAAAAAGAGAGAAGAAGTGTTAGAAGCAAAGAGACAGTTTAAGAGATCGAACCCAAGGAATAATCCACTTCCCACTGATCTGCTTGGGGAATGGGGCAAAGATTACACACTAGAATGGGTTACTGAACAAATTCAAAATCAAATAGAAGATGCAGGTATAGATTCAAATATAACAGAAGATGAAATCAACATGTCTAGAGGATGTGAAGGAAAGGTATAGTTGGAATTTTACAAAATGTTGTTTCCTTACAGTTTTGACACCATTAACTATTTTAATATTCGTCATTATATTTTTTTTCACTGAAATAAATGGTCTTTCACAGGCAAGGAAACATCCAGCAATGTGGGCATATGGTCGACATTATCATGTAGAAAGTGGAGATGTAAGGAGACGATACTTCGATTGTGGCATCATGGTTGACTTCAAGCAATCCAATCGATCAAGATCAAAAGATAAGAATATAATTGAAGGGTATCTATAATATGTTGGGAAAATACAAGAAATTATTGAGTTGGATTACCGCTCTTTTAAATGTTGTATTTTTAAGTGTAGATGGTATGAAGCATTTGAGAGGACACGAAGACATGATACCCATAGTGGATTGTTTTCTATAGATTCCTCATGCTTCCTATCGGAGGATAAGGAGCCTTATGTTCTACCGATTCATTGTGAGCAGGTATTTCTTTAACTCAAACAAGAAGCGGTAGTGATCATTTATCTATTAATTCATAGTTTATTGCGAATATATACATGTGTTTATTAATCAGTAAAAAATTATAACATACGTCTAATATATGTATTTCATTCATGTGTAGGTATTTTTCTATGAAGATATTTTGGACCTTAAATGGATGTTTGTAATACATTATGATCCAAGATTAAGGCATGTATTTGACGATGCATTAGCGGATACTGAGAAAAACAATGATGGCCAACAAAATGAGGGATTAGAGAACATTGAAGAAATTGACATCCATGATGATGTTGAAGATGGTTATGTTCAAGCACAAGAAGACAACAATCCAAAGTTAGATGATGTTATGGAAGACAAAAATATGGATGGTATAGAAAATGATGATCCAAATACATCTGGTAACAATATAGATGGTCTACAATCAAATTTCAATGATGGTGAAGATGATGCAAATCAAGATGAGGATGATGATAATATTAATTACTTGAAAGAACATATGAACATTGACAATGATACACTGGATGACATTGTAGTAGACAATAATGTTAATGACCAAGACTTCTAAATTTTCATAATTATTTGCAATCCATGTTAAAAAAGGATGATTCTTATGGACTAAACTTTGAAATGTTTCTTTAATATTATTTATGTTGATACAAATTACCTATTGCAATATCCTTAAATTGTTCAATCTTTGGTATGAATTGTTGGCAGAAAAAATTAGGATTACTTGGATGCTTCTTCCATTCATTTTGTATCAACATATATTCGTGAAGACACAAAAGTTAATAAAATTTTAATGCACGTAACTCACAATTATTTAAATAAGCAACTTTGTTAACTTTATTATTTTTAAATAGTTTCCATTTTTATGTTGAACATGTAACAAGGCAAAATAAGCTCAAATTTTCAAAAAAAATAGCAGCTCTACCAATATCCACAATAAATTCTTTACTGTATCAGCATATCCATTCACATAAGCACAGTATTGATGCTCAATAACTGATATTCATTCAAATATAAGAAGAAATAAGTATGGAAAACATAAGAAAAATACATAATGATGACATAGTCATGGAGAATCTTTGATAATAAGATGTTCTCCATTATATTGCTTCAATTGATATTACAGTGCTCTTCTTTAATAATCCCAATGTTATCCCCTCAAGTTATTGTGGAAGTATGAAAGGAATTTTAATTCTTAAGTTGATGGAAACCAATCAAAGCAATTTCTCTAAAAGGACTTTTAATCCTTAATAGGAGCCAATTAAAATAAATTATTTGAAAGGACTTTAATTCGCACCTAACTTGAAACCAATCGAAGTATCCACACAGTAACAGTAAATGTGGCCTAATAAATCTTGCAGACTTAAATAACTTGAAAAGATCACTCTAGAGACAGCAAAGCAATGAATAAGCATGAAAATTTGACACAGCAATTGAACATTGAAAATGGATTATGAATTATAATCAGTCATCTCCATTATATTGTCTTTTAAATAATATGCATTATAACAAATAGTTATGATGTTTGATGACAAATAGTTAATTAACATAAATTAAAACATAACACTTCAGCACATGAAAGCATTGATTCGTTAATCTTCCAGCAGGTGCCCATGACCACTTAAGATCTATTCAAGACTCCTACTCCATGATAATGCACCACCTACAGAGTGTATCTTCCTTATGATGTTGGTTGGTCTTTAAACTCCAATGGTTGCCCCTATGTATTTGTTGCATCTCGGATTTGGTTGATGAACAAGTTGATGGTGGAGAGATGACGAGTGTATTCCTCCTCAGCATAAGTTTCCACGTTGGTAATTGCACCCTTCATATCATATTCCACATACATCATATTTTCAAGTTGTTTATGTGTATATTGTAACACCATCTCTTCATCGTTTATTTCTTGCAATGCAATATGTAGATACATGGCGAGCTCATCTTTCCAATCATCCTTCTCCCTAGGATTGCCAAGGCTATCATGGACTGCAGGATGCAAATTGAAATATTCAAGGTCCTCTTTGAGCCTATTGTCATACTTGTGTGATTCCACCAGCTTATTGTATTTCTGCAATGTTTGACCTTTCATGGCTTTCTCATTTTGGAGCTCCTCCCTCTTGTCAATGATTCGTCTTTGCAATCTTTCATTCTCCACAAGTGTTGAGTGTGTTTATTTAAACAATTTCCAATATTCATCAGCACGATGCATCATCCTGTTGAATCTTTCTTTGATTATCTCAGACACAACATTACATTTAGTGGTTTTTATTCTTGTTTCCAGCTCCTTGCATTTCTCTTGAGACTTTTGATGTCAGTGGTTCCAGTAAGCTACATCTACTAATGCATTCAATATTCTTTTTTCACTCTCTAACCATGGGGAATATAATTTTGATTTGGAAGAGGAAGATTTTTTATCTCTGTGACTAGCCACCTCCTTCCTCAATTTATCATTTTCTTTTACCAGTTTTCAATCTGTGCCTTAGTGAATTTTGCAACATTTATGTTTAGCTCAGTTGTTTCAATGGGGTTAATGTCCCCTACCCTGTGGATCAAAAGTTGTCCAAACACTTGGTTTGGATTACTGATGAGAGCAGGCCTTTTATCTTGAGTATACAATTCCCAGATAAGCAAGGTGGCTTCATCTGGGTTGTACCCTGATCCTGAGTACATTTTATCACTTGCCTCTTCCGTTAGATGCATTGTTTTGTCTCCTCTTTTCCTAAAACTGTTGAACACTATTGCAGAGTTGATATCCCATCCTGGTAAGAGTAGTACCCCAGCCTCTTGAAGTAATTATTTTCCCCTTTTAGAGGTGATAGATTCTAACTCTTTGTCTATTTATTTTCTCAACTCTTCCAAGGCAGTTGCCTCCTGCTCAGAAGTTAATCCTTTGTCTTAGCATTTTTCCTCTATGCTCATAAACAAACGATTTAAATTCAAAATTCTTGACAAAATCACTGTCAAAAATAAATTCTTGTGCGGCCTTGACTCTCACGTCATCAGAGAGTTCATTTGGTGCTTCAAATTTGACAATGTTTTGTTCTGGAGGTGGCTCATATTGTGTAACTACAGGGGCGCTTATTTGTTCGACCTCATCATCCTCCTCATCACTCTCTTCTTCATCTTCTTCACTCATGGTTGTATCTACAGAGAAGTTCATTTTTGGAGTGGGTTGTGAGGGTATGTAATCAAGAGGCTCTATGTCCTCAGCCTGCATTCCTGAATAAGTTGTCTGAGGTGCTTCAAATACATCTGGGGGTACATATTTTATTAGCTCATACACATGAGTGATCAGTTGCTCAATTCTTTCCAAAGGATCATGTACTTCATTAAATGCCTCTGAATAGGATGGGACATTTCCTTTCTTCCAGGTCTCGGCAAGCACAACTTTGTTATATGTATTCATCATGTCTTTTTTTGAGGCCTCATCATAATTTCTTATTACATCATCAACAGAGAATTGGTGTTCATACCCTGATATTCCTTGTGACAATTTTTCCTTGTGAATAAAACCCTCTGTATCAAAATTATTTCTTTCGTTACCCAACGGTAAATTGTATTTTGCCGATTTTGTATCAATTTATTCATACCCTTCACTAGTGACTACTGTAAAATCTCTAAAGCACAAATTGCTAGGCATGATAGACTGCTTATTGTATCTCTTAAGATGTTTTCAATCAGATTTAGCCAATTGTCTCACAATTTCCAAATAGGCTATTTTATCTAGAACTGTTTTTGGCAATATATGTGGGGCTCCTTCAAACCCATAGACTCTAATCACAGTGCAATCAGGAAATGCATACCAATCCCCCCAGTTATGATTTACCTTTTTTCTGGGGTCTTTTTCCTTTGGTCTCAAGAATTTATGTATTTCAAGGGACAGGTTATAATTACATGGATGTCCCAACAATTTCAACAATGGCTTGATAAAATATTCCTCAAAGTATAGATAGTGTGATCTACCATATCTGCTATCCCATATGGAAGTCCACATTTGTACAGATTTATAATTCCCACTTTCATCTACATCTCTTATCCTTAATTCTTCTCCCCATAACCTTCTAGCTTGTCCTTCATGTAGAAGAAAATGCATAAACAAAGAGTAATGTTTGAAATCATGAATACTATCATTGTTGCTTTTGATCCTTCCCATCCCTTGGTTCAGAACATTGGCTAAATATTTGGCATAGTCAAATGGTCCATCATCTTTTCTTTGTATGTATGCAGCCAGGACCATTGGGGCAATTGACATGAGGGGTGGGACCTCTACTCCTAACACTTGTCCAGCTGAATAATATGTATATTGAAAATATTCTTCAAATAAATCCTCATGAAATGGAGGGTTTTCATTACTAGAAAACCTTCTAAGTTGGCTACCTTCATCCTTGGGCCTGTGTAGTGGTAGCTTCCATCTTTTATAGCTCATTTCCATGTGATGGTACTCTGTTAGAAGGTCTTTGATTGTAAATGGTAAATTCAAAGAGCATTCCAATTGAAAAACATTAGATATAAGATCTTTTGAGATAATGAGAATGTCAGACCCATCGTGTGATTGAATAGCTCTTCTTTTAGGGTCATATTTTATGGCTAGAGCTTTAACCAGTTCTATATTAACAAACACATTGAGTACCACTAATCTTCCTAGGTTCAATCTCCACGAGTTGTAGACTCATTGAAACCTATACTGTTTCCTATAATGGTATATGAATAGCTCATATCCCCGTCGTGGTGTCCACACATCTCCTAAACCTTTGTGCTTGTCCCATAACTTATCCATGGAATAATTTTTCAATGCACTCCTTTTAGGTCTTGGCCTTGACCCCGAGCATTAGTCAGTCTTGGTTTAGAAGTCTTTTCTCATTTTTTTGTTTCTTAATTTTTGGCATTTATGAGCTTTCTTCCATCGTTCAATTTTCTTATAAGTCTTTATAGAAGCAACTTCTTAGTCGGTTTTTGTATACTTACTTGGATTCACTTTCACTGGTTCTGAGCTATGCAGTAATGGTGAATTCTCAACCTCCTTTACTCTACTCCCGCGTCTAGCGAATCCTTTTCAACTCTTAATGAAAATATGTGATCAAATTGAGGTATAATTCACTTAGCTCTAGCTCATAAACGCTCCACTTACTATCAATCTTGTCACCGGGAAGATCATTTATTTTGAATATCTCAACAATATAAATGAGACGTCACATCAGTCAAAAACAATCATCATCGTTGCATCGGCAAGACCATGATTCCATTTTCACCGATAACCACCTTCTTCATCGATGAACTCCTTCCTTTCGGGGTATCGGTGGGATGCCAAATAATGTCTCCCCGATGTGCCCTAGTTCCTCTGATATCCTTCCTTAACATGTACTTGACGGTTCATGGTCTTATCGGGTCATCGAGGAGACTCTTGTTAGCCTTCCACCGATAAGTGTCACTTCCTCTGATGCCTTCAACCTTTTATCGCTGCATCGAGGGAACGAGACTTTATGTTGGCCCAATAGCGTTTTGTTCCCTCGATATACTTTCACCACATGTTGAACTTCGTTACTATATAATGTATCACTCCATCGGTGGGATGTTGTGTCTTTCGCCGATATGTTCTAGTGTTGTCGATATTATTTATTTAATATGTTCTAATCCCTAAGATATGCACATAGGACCAATCAATCATGAATTCAACCAAAAAATAGGGTGTTACACTTGGCGCTACACTCAGTGATAGGCTAGGCGCTAAAGTATGCTCCAAAGTAGGCGCATAATTAGGCGCTATTATCGGCGCTACACTCAAGAGCTAAACTCGGCTAAAACTCAGCACTAAGATCGACGCTAGACTCAATGCTAAATTTGGCATTGAACTTGGCGTTGAACCCGACGTTAAACATGGCGTAAAATTCAGCGCTATTTTATGTCAAATTTAGCGCCTACTTGTTCTAGCTAGCACAATAAACACCAAAAATAGTGCCGACCCGACAAATAGCGCTGACTTTTTCAAAAAATTGGAGAAAAATACATTGAAACAATGGGTGGAAGCATAAAGGGAGCTAATCACAGGGATTTGTTGTAGTGTGGATTACATTTTGACTTAGTCAAAGTTAGGGTTTCCTATTTTTGCTCACCTAACTTTCCTATTTTTACTCAATAGATTTCCTAGATTAGCTCTTCCCTCTCTTCTATAAATAAGAGGGATTTCTATTCTAATCAGAACCTTCAGTATTTTGCAACAAAGTGTTGTCATTTTGTGAAACAAACATTGAGACTTTGTGTTCAATTTTGTGAATCTAAATATGATCAATAAAAAAGGAAGTTGCATACCAGACTTTGTGTTGGAATTAATTCTCTTTTGATTTGAATAAGGTTGGTGGTGATTAGTAGATGAGATCTGAAGGGCTTCAAATAAATTTATGTAAACTATGTTACATTCTTTATTTGGATTTACATTTATGTTTGGTTAACTATTGTTGGATGATCTACAAGACTTTGTGCTTGTAATTGTTCATGTTGTTCATGGAATTGTTGTATCTAGAAGACTTTGTGCTTCTAATATGACAAATGGTACATCTCTTATAGATCCATCGGTGAAAAAGCTATGGAACGACTTTGTGCCTTCGTGAGCTTTCCTTTTCCTTTTTATATTGTTATTATTATCATATATGGTACCTCTATGCTTTGCTTTGACAAGATAGAGTTATTGGCATTACTACTTGTTTTTAGTTTAAGGTTACTTTGAATCAGAATTATCAACTATGAAGCATCGTAAAACATATTCTCTGAAAAAAAAGAGAAGCATGAATGTAACACACACCCCCCATCTCATAGTTGTAGTGTACATTTCATATATATTTAGTTTTATTTAGCTTATGTAAGCAGTAAGAAGGGTGCCTCCCCTTTCTAAGAGGAGAGATTATATCTCACATAGTTGTGGTTGAAATCTAGGTTGTGTAATTTGTTGAAAATTTGATTACATAATTTTCACCCAACTAGTTTTTGGCGACTCCATTGGGGAATGAATCATGCAAGCTAAGCCTCACGCTTTCAATTCAAGTGAATAAGCTTTCCAATTTTTTATTGTATCTTGTATATTATTACTTTATATCTTCACCCTGTTCAGATCTACATTTTGGTGGACCGGAGTTATACACGAGGATTGAGGGCTCAAGGAGTTACAGATCCGCTTTTTGAAGAGTTGTTGCAACATAACTTTCCATTTACTCCTTCGTGAGTAAGGTCATCGTTGCAACGTACTGTGAGCTATCCTCCCCAAAAACAAAGATCTCTTCTAAATGTTTGGTATGTCTGCCACAGGTGTCTAACTCGAGTAGTTGTGCAACATGTCATGGTTGCACCACCTGCAGGACCGTTGGGAAATGCCTTTGGTCCCCTTCGTTTGGCCGCGTCTCTACATGAGCTTCTGCCTGTTTCAAGGAAACATCTCTCAATTTTTTTGGGTGATGGAAAACATCCCGATGAGAACATTGTCGCCTTCTACATCGTTTGTGGTGTTCTCACCATAGAGCATGAAGATGTTTTTGTAAGGTTGTTCATTGAATCCCTCCAAGGGATTGCTGCTAAATGGTTCTACACTCTTCTGAATGCCTCAATCACCAACTGGGCCACTCTTCAAACAAATTTTGAGGAAAGATTCAAAAAAAATCGAGGACGCGCATGCTTTGTTGGCGCAACTCACAACCATGCGGAAGGAGGCCCATGAACCCATGCGAGAGCTCATGGAAAATTTCAACAAGTTGGTGACGCGGATCCCACATGATGCTAAACCGACAGACCATAATTTGAAGTGATTTTTCATCAACATGCAATTGCCCAAAGTAAGTTTCTTCTTACGCAAGGAAAATATTGCCAATGTTGAAGCAGCACAACAATTGGCCACCAATCTTGAAGATGATATGATCCTGGTTGGGGAGATAAGGACCAACACCAACACTAACAAAAGGATGCAAGCATCAGGATCTTCAGCATCTAATGCCAATTCTCCTAACGCCAGTTCCAACTTTGTAGATCCCATGGTTCAAAGGCTAACGAAAAAAGTCAGCTTTGAAAAATCAAGTCTCTAATAACAATAGCACCTACAAGGACATCCAAAGAAGGACTTTCCCCAACTATGCTGGAAACAGGAATCAAAACCGCCTTCCAACACCACAGGGAAGACTTGTGCTTGAAGCTCCACCTAACAACACTGTCGTAGGATACTATGAGGCTAAACAAGAAGATTATGCACAGCCAGATTATCTTGAGGAAGAAAATGTCGACCTCTTCCAAGATAAAGAAATGAAATCGACTAGCGACTCCAAGATTGGCTACTTACAGATAGCAAAAGGAGATGATGAAGATGACTTAGTGATGGATATGTATGTTTTTTTCACATGGCACCAACAAAATCAGCTTAACAAAACTCAAGTTGTTGCTCCAATTGAAAAAGAGAAGTTGCCAGTCACAATTGCCAAAACAGGGTCTCCTCTCCCTTGGAAACCCAAGAAAGCAGCAAATCCACAAGTGCACCTCGTCCCTCTTCATCAACTCCTCTTGTTCCTAAAGCCAATCCTCCCGTTCTAAAGACCAGTATGCCTTTTATAAGAGATCTTGTATTTAGGCCATAAAATCAATGCCCAAGGGGTGAGTGTGGATGAAGAGAAGATAGCCGCCATCAAGGAATGGCCTAGACACAAAACCCTCACACAATTAAGGGGCTTTGTAGGGTTGTGCAGCTATTATAGGCGTTTTTTGAAAGGGTTCTCCAAGATTGCAGCCCCCCTCACAGACCCAACCAAAAAAGGAGCCTTTTCATGGAATGAAGAAGCCCAACAAGCCTTTGAGAAACTAAAAGATGCAATGAGCTCCTACCCAATTCTGGCCATTCCCAATTCAACCTTACCATTTGAACTACAATGTGATGCATCAGGAGAAGGGATTGGCGCAAATCTAATGCAACATAAGCACCCTGTAGCTTTTGAAAGTCGCAAGTTGACTCAAACAGAAAGGCACTATCCCATTTATGACAAAGAAATGTTGGCTATAATTCATGCCTTGGCAAAATTCTGCCAATATTTAGTTTGCACAAAGTTCCATGTGAAAACCGATCATAATAGCCTAAAATACTTTATGCAATAGAGGGACTTAAACAATCGCCAACAAAAATGGGTTAGCCACATACAAGCCTATGATTTTGATATCGAGTATGTAAAAGGGACCAACAATGTGGTAGCAGATGCCCTATCTAACAATCGTGCTTGAAGACCATAACCAGCATAGCAGCATATTGGAAGTACAACATCATTTCAAAATATTTCAAAGATCCCCAAGCTAACGAAATCTTGGAAGGACACTTCCCCAAAGAAGAATACAAGATAGTTGAAATCATCCTATATAAAGGTAGAATCCATCTAGTACCCAACTCCGGGATTAAAGAAAAGATCCTTAAGGAGTATCATGATAATCTGCTAGCAGGGCACCAAGGGTACTACAAGACATATAAGCAAGTGAGGGAGAATTTCTCACAGAAAGGGCTCAAGAAAGATGTGTTGAAATATGTGCAAGAATGCATGATTTTCCAGAGAAATAAAACAGAACAAAACCACCCAAGTGGACTCTTGCAACCCTTACCCATTCCCAATCAAAAGTGGGAGAGTATCTCGATGGACTTTATTACTGGGTTGCCCAAAACTCAAGCGAAAGACTGTATATATGTGGTGGTCAATAGACTCACCAAATATGCCCACTTCTTTGCCATATCCATGGATTATAAGGCACCCTAGGTGGCAGACTTATTTTTCAAAGAGATCTTTAGGTTCCATGGCCTCCCAAGAAACATTGTAAGTGATTGGGATAGCCGGTTCATGAGCCAATTCTGGCAAGAACTCTTTTGTTTGTCAGGGACTACCCTTACACCAAGTACCAGTTATCATCCCCAAACGGATGGTCAAACTAAGATTGTCAATAAATGGATAGAGGGTTATTTAAGGAATTATGTCATTGGACAACAGACCGCATGGATCAAATGGCTACATTTGGGGGAATATTGTTACAATACAATATATCGCATGTCCATCCAAATGAGTTCCTTCAAACCATTGTACGGATATGAACCCACCGCTTTTGGAAGCTTGATCACTCAAGAAAGCCAAGTGCCCCAAGCCAAGGACTTTGTGCAAGAGAGCATGGACATCCTAAACACCTTGAAGGACAATCTACACCAAGCCCAGAACCAGCAAAAGTTATACGCAGATCGAAATTGCATTGAAAGGACTTTTGAAGTAGGAAACCTAGTTTTCCTACGATTACAGCCATATAAGCAATCATCTCTCAAGTCTAATGGAACAGAGAAGCTAAGACTCTGGTTCTACGGGCCCTACAAAATTACCCAAAGGATTGGAGAAGTGGCCTATAAACTTGAGCTACCAGAAGGCAGTCGCATACATAATGTTTTCCATGTATCCAAATTAAAGAAGGTTTTGGGCCAACAAGTGGTCCCTTGCGTAGAATTACTACCAATGGATGTTGAAGGGAAGATAATCCTCGAGCCCGAAGCAGTCCTCAATATGAGGGGAAAATGATTAAGGAATAAGACTATTCCAAAGTTCTTGATCAAATGGAAGAACCTACCTGAAGAAGATGCTACATGGGAGAATGAGGAAATCTTCAACCATCCAAACCTCCAGTTGCTTGTGGGCGAGAAATTTAGGAGGGGAGGAATGTCATAACCCCGAAAAGAAAGAATGATAATATATCTTCCATTCGCACATAAGCGATATATGTATTTAATAAATACAACATATATTTGTATAAGTCATAATTTATATATATTGAAACATTTGAATTATTATCAAAATAATATAATCGATCCTTACTTTTTTGCTTACCCATGAGATATGATACTTCGATTAAACACTTCATAATCACGCCTTAGCTAATCGCGTGATGCACCTCCTGGCAATGGGATGCGACTGAGAAAGAGGTCGCGGCTGAGAGAGGGCATAACATTTCAACCCCTAGAAATAAGAGGGGAGACGGGAGGCCCAAAGGATAGGAAAGAAGATTCGAAGGCAGAAGAAAATCGCGGCAGAAAGAGTGTTGGTGAGTTTCCTTCACTTAGCATTAATATTCAGATCTCTCGAATTGTGATATAATGATATTGTCAGCATCTTGCATGTGTTCTATGTCTCCATACTTCGACCCTTGTGTTGACTGCATTCTTAACTGTTCTTATCCAATAACCCAGTTGCCTTTGTTGTGATTATATTATGAAGTCAAATTGCCCTGAGGCGTCAAATCTGAAATAGCTTCTTTGGATTAGAAAGAACATCTGCATTTTATTTGGGCAGACTATGATCGACCATAGACAATGACTGTTTACCTTCCATAGACATGGTTCCACCTAACATTTCATGATGAATCTAATGACAATTAATTTGTAACTATACTTGATTGGCGTTGATTCTGTAGATTACATTTGTATCAAATTAATGTTAGACCTGTAGACTATATTGATTTACCTCAAGGATTGAAGGAATATGATGAATGACACATAATCATAAATATTGCTTTATTTATTGTTGCACTCTGATATACCATCATGCTAGGACTCAATGAACTGCATACTCCTATTGAATACTATCATAGCATAATATGCATAAATGCAAATGAATGACTAATGATTATATATTTGGTGATTGCATGGAGATTGTCTGAACTGTGCATGTAATCCTGTCAGGAGAGGTGAATCATGACTTAAGAGGTTTGTCTAAAAACTCCACCCAAGTTCCACCCCACAGGCCTGAAGCGAGGATTGGGCATTCTGCCCCACAAGCCCGAAGCAAGGGTTGGGTCATGGAGGGGTGGGGGTCCCACCTAGGCATTTTGTCCCGCATGCCCAAGACAAGGGTTGGGCAATAGAAGGTGGTAGGCCTTAGGCCCCTTAAGGATTCCCCTCTCTTGATGGGCTGAGTGACTTTTTTTTGTCTGCACTTTGCAAGTATTGTTATGTCTAATTCTTTGGATATTTGATATTAATGTTAACATGTAGGTACATGGAATTGAATGTAAATGGTGATGCAGATGTCATTCCAAGCCCTTACCATTGCAAAGGACCCAAGGGGTGGGGAATAGAGCCTTCAAACCCTCATCTTCCTGCAGCCTTAGAACTAGCCAAGTAAGGGAACATTACACTCGCACATATGGGTTCGAAAGTTATTTTGTTTATATATCATATTTTATGCATCAGACTAGCTAGGTAAGGGAACATTACACTCACACAGATGGGTTCGAAAGTTATTTTGTTTATATATCATATTTTATGCATCAGACTCATCTCAAGTTATCCCCATTTGACAATAATGTATTTAGATCAAAATCATAAAATAATCAATATCGATGCGTACCCACCCTTCATTTACCTTAATTTTCTCAAATTTACCTACACAGCAGGACCAATGTAAGTTCTTCAATTATATTTGGAAAGGAGTGTTGGATGTGACTTTCCAAAAGAGTTCTAAATAAACATTGAATAGAATATATTAGCAATCACACCTTGTTGTGAGATGGGTACGTCAAAGAAGTGTGGAAAGTCGATGAAGGAAAATTTTGGTCTATTTTTTGGCATGCATTTGTGTAGTACATGAGTTTAATTGGTAGACAATTTAGAAAATGATAATGTTTGTGGGACAAATGTCTGAATGGAGAAGTGATAACTTCAAATCAAGTATGCATCTACTTACAAGGATCTGAACTCAACTGAAAAAACCTTTGAATCATGAAGATAATCATAATCCATTACCAATAGACTCATGTTATGTTTGCAATAGGGAGAAAGGGAGAGAGGGAGAGAGAGATGGATAGAGGGAGAATGATAGAGAGAGATGTCAAAGAGATAGAGATAGCGACAAAAATAGAGATGGAGGAGAGGGAGAGGGATATGAAGTAGAGGAAGATAGAGATAGAGAGGGAAATGGAGATGGAAAATGAGAGGGAGATAAGAGTAAAAATACAAAGAGGGAGAGAATGACAAATGAGATATAAATATAAAGATATATATAAAAAGTGATATAAAGAGAGGAGAGCTATAAGGGTAGAGAGATGGAAAAAAAATATGGAGAGATATATATAAAGGACTAGGAAAAGAGAGGGAGAGAAATTGGGAGATGGAGAGAGAGAGGGACATGTCTAGAGATAAAGGGGGAGAGAGGAGATAAAGATAGATCAAGAGAGGAAAAGGGAGACAAGTATATCGAGATAGAGATATACTAGAGTGAAAGATAAAAAGATAGAGAGATAGGGAGATAAGGAGATAAGGTTGGATCAATTACTTGTTAATGATATGAGATTTCCACAATCCATATTGACTGATGCTTTCTAGATTCGATTGTGTACAAGTTTTTCCATCAACATTTCAAATCACGAAGTGTGATCCAAAAAGTTGATGGAAAAACTTGTACACAATCGAATCCAAAAAACAGAATTCAATCATTTACTTGTGATTGTTTAAGCAAAAGATAACTTATAATTTAAATATATGCTCCATAATATTATAATCTAACATACAAAAATTAAATTTCTTATATATAAAATAAATTGTATTTATCTATATACCATTATTTTTTCTTTGGTTAAATATATATCAATTGTGTTAATTTAATTAATTTCTGAAAATAAAAACATTCAAAAATTATATAAGTTAGATGTCCATCTTTTGTTTCCTTAAAATAATTATAGTTTAAGAAGTAAAGCAAGAGGATGTAGATATTTGATCTCAAAATTAAAAATATTTAATTTTTAAATAGTAATCTTATCTCTATATTAAAACTTATGTATTAGCAATAAAATAAAATAGTTTAACAATATTACAAGTTAAAACTATTTATAATTAATTAAGGTAGAAAGTAGATATAATACACAATATATTTATTTGTAATTAAAAATACATAATTATCTTATTTCTTAAAAATGAAACAATTGAAACAATACTACAAAATAAAAAATAAATGTTTTGCAATGAAAATAAAATTATGAATCATACAAAAAATCTAGATTTTCTATTAATTGCAACTTTAAAAAAATGTAAAAACATCTAAAAGTTTTATCTCAATATTATTTCTTATATTATGCATGTTCATGGGATTCTATGTATTTTCTTTCTACTAAATTTATGCATTAACAATAGAAATTAAAAATTAAACAATTTATAATCAAATCTAAATAGAAAGTAGATATAATAACCATACTATATTTATTTATAATTTAAAATATAATTACGTTAGTTTTCAAAAAAATCTTAAAAATTGAATAATTAAAACAATACTAATGATTTGTAGCACAAATAATCTATGATTTAAACAATAATGTACATGTTTTTACTTTGGTTCATTAAAAATATATATATATATTAAAAATGGGAAAATATATAAAGATATGAACTTTTAAAGTAATGATATTATTTAAAAAGTATAATATAAATTTGATTTAAAAAAAATAATATTTTTAACTTATAATCAGCTCCCAAGACAATCCTATTACAAGATCTCTTTCTCCTTCACCTACCTAAAATTGATTTTTAGATTTTTCTTAAATGAAACCTTAATGTGAAATAGGGACCTGTCTCCTCAAAGAGTGTTCAAACCCTATTTCCCTGATGTTTCATTATGAATGCATATTTGTTTGGATGATTATATGTATGTACATTGGACTCGTAATGGCAAGCATGTGATGACTTCTCAGCATTAACAATAGGTAAAATCTTTATTACTTCATTTTGGCAATGACCTAGTAGACAGCATGCATCTCTCTAATTATGATAAGACCATTGTATTATATTATAGACCATGGAAACTTCAAGCGTTTAACTACAAGTAAATTCTTTATGATATTTAGATAGAGCATGCAACAAAAGACATCAAGCGTTAGTCAGGCTTTCAGAAGCAATTGTATTATATTATAGACCATGGTAACCTCTAATCTTACAGCAATGCAACTCTCTAATTATGAAGAGAGCAGATCAACATGTCAACATGTCTAAGTTTGGAGATTATACATTCTGTTAAGTTTGTTTTTCCCATATAAGAGACATGGTACAATTTTGTCACACAAAAAAAATATTATAATTGCAACATTATTAAAAAAAAATTATTATAATTGCAACATTATTTTATGTTTTAGCTCATAAATGACTTGGAAGAGGCTTGCCTTCTTTTACTTTCTTAAAGATAAAGCTCACATATGCATTCTAATTTATTTGATATTATCACAACTCTCTTCTCTTCTCTTTAAAAAATACAGTAAACTGTAAATAGCAATGCATATTTGATGTATGCATTTCCAAAAGTAATGATAAGATGTAAGATGTAGGAGATAAGGATATAGCTGATATAATTAAAAAATGGATAATGTTGTTAATAGTAATGATAAGATGTAAAATGTCGGAGATGAGATATAACTGTGATATAATTTTAAAAATGGATAATGTTGTTATAATATTTGACAGAAATAAGCCGATATAATTAAAAAATGGATAATGTTGTTATAATATGCAATCATCTACCACAATTACTAATCTTGTTGGCCCATATTCAGTAACTCGTGCCATTCTAAATGTAGGTAAATTTGAAGCAAGCAAACCACCGCAATTACGTGAAACCCTACAAATGACGCAACAAATGGACATTTGAACAAATAAAATTTAAATCAACATTTGAACATTAAAAACAAAACCATACTATCACAATCATACTTACAAGTCTTGCCGTAAGTACCCGTCAACGAAAACCATCAGAATAACTATTTATTTGTATACGAAAACAAAATAATATTTCATTTCGTGTTGACACTACCTCCACTCTGCAGCAGAATTCAGAACAATCCTTACAGACAAATGACTTCCAAAGCATCACAATTCTTGTCCGCGGGACATAGAGTAAGATTACACTAGTATTAAATTTAGCTGCTTGCAATTTATCATATAAATCGCTGCCACAAGATTCAAAGCAGGATCATTTTCCAATCTGGAGGCAAAACTTTAAGAAACAAAAAGCCCTCCTTAAAGGAAAGCAGTCGATTACCATAGTAGTGTGGTGATTTTAGCAACCTATCAAAAAGTGGACTGCCAAAAAACCATTACTCCATATTGCAAGGACATTTCTGCAACTCTGATAATTATAATTGTCCATTAGGGTAGTGCAGCAGTGATTATAACCTAAAAATTTGAGAGCCATTTTCTGCCCAGTATTCTTGATTTGCTAGATGAAGAACCTCCGATACAATAGTCACATGACTACATAAAATTAACGTAGATGAGACAATAAAGAAAATGCCATCAATCAACTAAAGATCATCAAACCAAGAAATGTGTTTTCAGAGTATTTTAAAACTTACAATTGATTAAAATTTCTAAATTGAACTTGGCTGCATGGCTTTTGAAAATCACAGCTAAAATTTACTTTCAAACTCAATATTATGAAGAACTGGTAAATAATGCAGACCCACAAAGTCTTTACACAAAATTGCCAGTAATACAACCAAAACTCTCATTAAGTCATCCACTCCAATTTATAATCAAACAATTTTAAGCATCACCAGTTGCTTTTTGCTTCTTCGGCACCCTATATCCACCTACAACACAAGCATGATCTCTTTCAAAAGGTTCTAGTGTCACCTGCTCAGATGGTTTGAACTGCTCCTTCTGCAACTTCTTGACTTCCTGGGCAAACACTGCCTCTGCTGGAACAGTTGAGTCAATGCAATTTGCCTGCAAAATTGTGTAAGCATTAAACCCACAACAAAAATACATCTTCCAAATAAATCCTCCAGATTCTCTTTGATAACATTAAACAAACTCAAAAGATGGGAGTGAAGCATACCTTGATAGATAGTACAAAATGCCCTCCATTTTTCAAGAAATGATGTGCATTCAATGCAACAATACGTGCCTAAATCAACAAGGCAAATTAAATCAGTGCACTAGCCTTGATTACAGTGGACTACATGGGTTTGTAATCCCAATATTCCAATACAGAATAAAATAAACACTAGTGGAACAATATACCAGCATCGTCAACAAACCCACTAATCTAACTGTTGCCTGAAAATTAAATCAGTGCACTAGCCTTCATTACAGTGGACTACATGGGTTTGTAATCCCAATATTCCAATACAGAATGAAATAAACACTAGTGGAACAATATACCAGCATCATCAACAAACCCACTAATCTAACTGCTGCCTGCAATGGCCTTACAATCGCAGTTACTCTTTTGGAAAGACCATAAGTAACAAGGAGATTGTAAATCATACAAAGACTTTTCAATATATAACATTTATCCCAAAACCAAACACTTTAATTCATCAAAATCAATATAAATTGTTTTGTAATTTGTATTTTAGACAAAACTAGAAATGAATGTCAAAAATTATTGCACATAAAGATGCACTCAAAAGAAAAAATAAATCAGTTTATGAAAACTCACGCATCAAAAAGTCTAATGTCATGTCTTACATCCTGAAGGAAGATTGAACTAAATAAAGATTGCATCAAAAGCCCAGGCAATCATATTGGTTCAAACGGAAAGGAATAAAAATTAAAATCTAACCAGAGAATATGATGGTGCAAAAACAATAACATCCTTGGTCCATAGATTCTCAAGCATCAGAAACTCTAATTGCATCATGCATATGTCCAGAAGGGGAATCCAGAGTCCATCTCATCGTCTGCTTGAATATTGCCAGCAATTGGATATTATGTTACAATACAGAGAACATTATGCCTGTTGAAAAACAAACCAAGCTAAAAACTGACATTCTGATGTGCAAGTGATCTATAATCCCATCACAACCCAAGCATCAGAAACTCGTATATCATCATCCTTAAAATCGTGAAGGGGAATCCAAGTAAATCTCATCAATTGCTTGAATACCACTAGCATTTATAGACATGCTGTGCTGGTGGAAAATATACACAAAAGTTGAATGCACCTGTAAGAGTGGTATAAGACTTGTACAGCAGCACTAGATATATTTAGTTCCAATAACATCCTTAGAGGGGAATCTGAGTAAATCTCATCATGTATAGACATAGCATATTTGTAAGCAGTAGCACATTAAAAGTGACAGTACTCAAAACAAATATTTTTTACATTTGCTAAATCATAATAAACACTCAAGAATACAATCCAGCAATTGCCAGCAAATGGATATTATGTTACAATACAGAGAACATTATGCCTGTCGAAAAACAAACCAAGCTAAAAACTGACATTCTGATGTGCAAGTGATCTATAATCCCATCGCAACCCAAGCATCAGAAACTCGTATATCATCATCCTTAAAATCGTGAAGGGGAATCCGAGTAAATCTCATCAATTGCTTGAATACCACTAGCATTTATAGACATGCTGTGCTGGTGGAAAATATACACAAAAGTTGAATGCACCTGTAAGAATGGTATAAGACTTGTACAGCAGCACTAGATATTTTTAGTTTCAATAACATCCTTAAAGGGGAATCCGAGTAAATCTCATCATGTATAGACATAGCATATTTGTAAGCAGTAGCACATTAAAAGTGACAGTACTCAAAACACATATTTTTTACATTTGCTATATCATAATAAACACTCAAGAATACAATCCAGCAAGCAACACAAGATATTTTTTGCATATGCTACATTGTAAGAACTCCCAGGACCCACAATCTTCAGGAAGCTAAAATGTAATTGCACAAAACAAAATGACACCAATAACAAATGACTCCATATAGATTAATAAAATATTACTTGTAAGTGTTAGAAACTCGGATGGCATCTCCACAATGTCCTGAAGGGGAATCCGAGTATATCGTCCTTCACTTAATATTGTGTGATTAACATACAGTTGAAAAACAAAAATACTTAAAACAACATTATCAACAAATAGGTAGTGTTGCCCTGCAAAAGTGATATCATACACATTGTACCACAAGACAACTCTAGCACTTCGAAAAAACAGCATAAAGATTGCCAGGAGACAACCTTATATGACCACCGCAGAATGATAAATCTATGAAAAAGCTAAAACACAATTAGCTAATCAGCTAACACCGCAGAATGGTAAATCTATACATAAGCTAAAACACAAATAGCTAATAAGCAAACAACACAGAATAGTAAATCTATACGTAAGCTAAAACACAATTAACTAACAAGCAAACATCTCAAGCATCCAAAACTCAAATTGGCATAATCCATAATGTCGCAAAGAAAATCCTAGTATATGTCATTCTTGAAAACCAGAATATAAACATTAAATAAGGACTAAGAGTCAGTACCTGGTCTGGCTGGGCAACATCAGCAAAAATAACATCAACCATACCAACAAGCATCCTATAACGAGTAGGATGTCGAGCATCTTCAATAATAGGTATGATATTCGTTCGCTTCTTCGCCATGTTTACTAAATCTCGTCCACTTCTATGTGAAAATTCAACTGCATACACAATGCCAGTCTAGTAGCCAGCAAGACAGTAACCATCAAAAATAAATAATCATCATGCCTAACCATAAGTGAAACACCATATAGTCTCAACAAACACTCAAAATATTTTCAACTTTTCCAAAATCTCAATATAAAAACTGCACACAACAAGAACCCCAACCTCACAGAATCTACCACACAAGAAAAAATTTAAAACCTCACTTCCTACCCCACCATTACCAGCACCCAATGCATAATATAAACTGTGAAAAAACATAACAAAACAACAATGCATGTGACTATCAAAATCATCCAAAATTGTTTGACCAAAAAATAAACAATAGTGTAACAAACCCTTCCACACAGTAAAAAATAAAAAAAAAGGGCATAACAATGTAACCTCAAAATATCAAAAAGAATATAACAAGAAAATATCAAAGCAACCATACACAACTATGGTTATGCAGAAAATATAACAAGAAACTTACTGGGCCTACAATATCCGAAACATGAGACACAGTTGTTCCAGAAGCAGCCCCTAGATATAGTACATGTGTTCCTGGTTTCTACAAGCCAAAATAAAATCCAGGAATGCGTCATTATATCAAATTTATACAAACTTTCTAAAATCCACCAACCATTACAAGTGAAATCACTTCACTCACAATCCAAATGTTATCAACACCACCAAGAATAGCAGCAGCCAACTTCGAACGAAATGGATTCCATATTCTATACTCTATCTTGGTTCCATCATCATTCTGCACAAAAAAGCACATGCCAATAAAAATTAAATAAATTGACAAAATAAGTTAAACATCAATCAGCAAATCACACATCACCTTCCTTAAAGAACTTTACTATCTATGACAAGAAATTGACTCAGTTACAAGTTCTGATCAACAAATATAAATATTTGTCTTGTTCAGGTGTTATATCATAAAATCAATTTATCTTCAAATTTAATGTCTTTTTTATTCTTAGACTATCCTTCTGCAAATAAGGCAGTGACTGGCATTTGAGAAAAAAAGTATTATTTTTATTTTTAACAATACACTGATTCTTTGTTTAAATTATACTCTATCAAAGAAGAAGAAATTCTCTATTTTCCCATCCTCAATTCCCAGATAAAAACTTTTTGAAAGCATTTAAAGCCTTCAAAATGCTCTTTTTCTTCAATTTTAATGGTAAGAGGCAAACCATTATTACTAATCTCAACTTTAATTCCTAGGCCATACCGGGATCGGCTAACATAACTTAGTACAAATAACAAATACCCATCATTTACTTTATCTACTAAAATCAAAGAGTCAGCGAGACCAAGCTAGTTTGTCAAACCCATTATTATTAATCTAAAATTTAATTCCTGGTTTATATGGAAAACAATTGGCTAATGTAACTTGGTACAAATAACAAACACCCATCGCTTAACTTATCAACTAACAACAAAGAAAAGAGGTCATGCTAGCTTGTCAAACTCTATAGCTAATATGCTGTGAAATGGCTTGACATTAATCCCAAATAGTAACCTTACATCTCAGATGTATGCAAACTAATAAGACCAGAAACAAATCATGGAACTCCGAGACAGATAGAGAACCCCAAAACATCTAAATAAAACACAGAGTTTCACATCACATCTAATACAATCTTGACATCTAAACTATAACAATGAAGTTGAATAGCTAAAACAAGTATTTGCCAACTACAATAAAGTTGAATAGCTAAAACTAGTATTTGCCAACTACAATAAAGTTGAATAGCTAAAACTAGTATTTCCCAACTATCGTATCACCTAGATCACATACATTTTGTTCTCGAAAGTTGACTTAGCCAGATCAGCATCGTCTGGTGCCCTTTTGAAGATATTTCCAACACAAAGAAAATGAGAACGATAACAAAAACAGAAGAAAACATTAATCACCAAATCCTTCTTTAAAAAGGTACACTAAAGAAAACTAGCAATCTAACAGATACAGTGTAAGCATGGAACATGCAAAAAAAAAAAAAGAATTCAAACCAAAAGAATATTAAAAGCAAGGCACAAAATACCTCATAAAAATAGTAAAAAGAAACTGAACACTTGACCTTATAACCTTCCTTGAAGGGCCTCCAAAAAAGACTAATAATTAGTACATAACTAATATTTCTGCTGAAAATATTAATCATCAAATCCTTCTTTAAAAAGGTACATTAAAGAGAACTAGCAAAAGAACTGCACATCTAACAGATACAGGGTAAGCATGGAACATGCAAAAAAAGAATTCAAATCAAAAGAATATTAACAGCAAGGCACAAAATATCTTACAAAAATAGGAAAAAGAAAATGAACACTTGACCTTATAACCCTCCTTGAAGGGCCTCCAAAAAGGACTAATAATTAGTACATAAATAATATTTCTGCTGGAAACTAGAACTCCTACTCCATCATAAGCATAGAATAGGATGTGCTGAGTGGTACATATATAGAGAACCAAGGATCAAACCCTCAAGACTTGTGATAGTGTTGAAAATGGGCAAAATACCACATCTTACTAAGTGTGATCTACTCTAACAGATGAGGAGTGCAAGTCCCATATGAAGTTTGCAGAACAGATGGCCCTCAGTACAACTAATTCAAAGGGTGATAGTGTTGAAAATGGGCAAAATACCACATCTTACTCAGTGTGATCTACTCTAACAGATGAGGAATGCAAGTCCCATATGAATTTCGCAGTACAGATGGCCCTCAGTACAATTAATTCAAAGGGTACCTCATATGAGAATATGTATAATTAAAAAAACGTGTCTGTACACCAGTCATTCAACACCAGTGTTTATGCTTCTGTCATTCAAGGCCTCAGATGCAGCATGAATAGGGTCTAGGATAGGTGTTGAGGCCTCTGATGCAGCATGAATAGTTAAATTGATTTTAAAGTTTGTTAAAATGATTAAAAAGTAAATACTTGTTTGATAAATGCAACTTTAATTTCACTTAATCCTAGAAAGGTTTTAAGTTTTAATTAGTTCTTATAATTTTGTTAATATTTTATTTGTAGATTTGTAGCGTGAGATTTTGTGTCAAAGACTCTTAACACCAAATTTTACGAGACAAGCTATCCATGTCTCGTCCCAACATTGTAGCACTTCAAGGTGTGAGCACAATTGGAGCCCTATTGGAGAGCATTCACACCATGATAAAAAATCAAAAAGGTAGATGGTATGTAATCTCGTGATGCCAATGACTTGGATGACATCAATCCATATTAATATTGAACCATCAAAAAAGCAAAAGCAATGTTGATTAACAGAGAGAACCATCAAAAAAGCAAAAGCAATGTCGATCAACAGAGAGAACCATCAAAACTACTGTCATTTTATGTATAACACAGTATGTAGCCACATGTAATATATACACACACACACACACACAGTGATCACTCCTATAACCCTAAACACCAGAAACTTTTTTTATTTCAAATGCTCTACCAAAGACAGGACTATCCACCCCCATTTACCTAAATCAGACTCAAATAAAACATCATAAATCAAATGTAGCATGTGAAGACAATGAAACCCTCGCAATAATTTCAAGAAGATAACAAAATAGAAAGACTGAGTCATCAGATATATCTGATTCAATAGTATCTTCAATATTTTCCTTTCAATTACCTAACATTGTGGAGAGACAGCCATTACGTATATAAAATTTCCACTCAAAAATGTTTTCTTCAGTGAGGCGTGCCTGAAACATAACTCATTAGCCTTATCGTTTCAAAACATTACACATCGCTCTTGCTGATAAAACATACCAAAAGTAATGAACCTGGTCACCTATTATTTTCAATTTCACTAACCTTCAACCCTTCAACTTATTTTATTTAAAATAAAAGAATTTCACACTTATCAAAGACACCAGCAATAAAAAAATCAAATGTAATCTGAAGTAGACGTAAAACTCGCACACTAGCATTATTTTGTATCAAAAGATATAAATCTATAGTTCGAAGAAACAAAATATGGAAATAGCCAAATGCAATCTACTAGGACACAGTTTACTATCATAAACCCTAAACCTTCAAAACTACAGTCATTATAAAAACATTGACAGAGAGAACCGTTTTATATAACAAGTATTTTCCTTCGAAACTAGCTAGTTTAAATCGATTTCAACATCATTCGCCCAAACCATCTCTCAACCATGAAAAAAAGTTGTAAGAAAACAAAGAATGCAACCTACCTGGACACTAATTCGCTTTTCTCCGTAGACGCTTTCTCCCGAAACCATATTCTTCGTGACGAGAGCATCTTCCTTCGCCTTGGCAATGAAAACCCCTTCGTGACGGTGGGCCTCGATCACCACCTTTGCACCGCCCTTCATCCCGCCGCCTCTGCCACCACGCCCACCCCTTCCACCGCCGCCTCGGCCAAAGCCACCCCTTCCTCCACGGTCACCTCCACGGCCTCCTCCTCTGCCAAAGCCACCCCTTCCTCCACCGCCAAAGCGCCCGCCGCCTCTCCCCCCACCATCACTGCTACGGCCGCCTCTGAAACCTCCGCGGCCACCTCCTGAAAACCAAAATAAAAAGTTAAGATTACCAGAGATCTTATGAATTTCCAGCTCAATCACTCAAAAATACGAGATTATACATCGGAAACATTCAAAACATGTACCTCTTGGCGGCCTCATTATCACAAGCTTGCTCTACTGGTTACAGATATTTCCTTTCTTCTAGCTCCTTCAATCCCAAATCTCCCCCTTCTTAAAAACACTGGCTACCTAACATAACCCTTCCGGGTATATATCGTAAAACCCTATTTCTCTCATAAGGACCCTCGCTAAAACCCTAGCTCTGCACACTCTAAGACAAAAGCCCTAACGTGTGTGTTCTTCAAATCCTCCGAACACATCACTAGGGGTACACAACAAGCACACGCACTATTAGGAGAGGTTGTCCCTTAAATTCAAATTTAGTGATATGTGATGTAATTTGTCGGAATTTTATTTCTTAAGTTCGTTAAATTTTTAAAAATTATATACAAAATGATAAATGGAGGTAGAAATTTATTTTTATTTACAAATTTTATATATAGAATATATATTTTATAATTAAATGTATTTGATTTACAATGTTTTTATTGTATAATTTTTCAATTGTTGAAGAAATTGTTGGTAACATTTTGAGGTTTTTATTGACTTCAATTATTTTTAAGTGTTCTTTTATTATATGTTTTTGTTTTATTTTTCAAACTTTCATAGAGATTTTTTATAACAGTTTTTTTATAAAGTTTAAAAAAATATTCAAGAATAAAAGAGGCTAGAGGTCAATCACATAAGGATGATATAAAGAAAAAGATGCAAAGAGTAGAACATAGCATAAAACTTTAAGTCTTTCTATTGGGATCATCCTCATACTTAATATTCAAATTTTCCATATTCTTATTCTAATAGGATATTAAGAAAAGGCGGTGATGAATTTGTTGCACAAGGGCTCTTGTCTCTTAAGCCAACCTCTAAAGATTGTAGTGCATATCCTCAAGGTTTCTCATGTTGGTGTTAATAGCATTCAACATATCCATCTAGTCAACCATGATACATCGTGTAGTGTCACTTTTCATCCTTCGATGGAAGAATTGGATGTTTGCATTCTCCAATAAATTTTTGATGATAGAAGTAAGATTTTAGAGATTCCTCATTTCAATTCTTGTTTCTTGGACATAACCATTGTCAATGGTTAGTAGATTTTAAAGTAATGACATAATCGTGGTCAAAGCATTTTGAGTGATGTTATTTAGTCCTCAAAATCAAAGAAGAGGGAGAATAATTGGTATTCTCCTAAGACAACTCTCTTGAGAGGTGAGCTTTATACTCAATTGTGGCTCTTCATTAATAGTATTTCATTTCCCTTTAGAAGATGAATGGATGGGCCTATTTGCAACATCCTCCTTCACATTACCATCTAAGATCTTAATGCCACCATCCACCAACCTCCTTAGCTATAACATCTTGTTAAATGCATTACTACCATTTATCTCACTTTTAAGACAATTAGCACTTGCACAAGGAGTATCAATATTCTTATTAATCTAAATCATAGAAAGAGAATAAGGACCATTAGCCACAACTATAGTAATTTCCTAAATATTAATTTAATCATGTAGTCTCTAAGACAACTCATGCATGGAGTTGGTTGTGAAGATTGCTCCTTGCACTAGAGGAAAAGGCCCTCGAGGAGTGCAATAAACATAAAAAAGTTTCAACAATGTCTTCAACATATGCATGATGTAACCTAATAGCAAATTAGCAAGGAAATAATAATAAAAGAGCTCCATACCAACTTTGAAGGAAACATATGGCTTCTGCATAGAAGAAGGTGGTTTGAAAATGAAAAGAAAACTACAAAGACTTGCATGGAAATAGATAGCAATTGGACAACATGTATAAGAGGATGAGGGAAGACATGCTATAAAGAGGTAGAATTAGAAGAAAATATTGGAGATATACAAGAATAAATCACCAAGGAAAGAGTGACCACTGAGAGGGAGACCCATAAGGAGAGTACTAGCAAAAAGGAGGAAAGAAGGTGCATAGAGGGTGGAAACGATGCAAAGAAAAAGGGGTCAACTTCCAACTAGTAAATAGTTAGAAAAATTTGCATCGAAAGAAAGGAAGGAACACGAGAAGATGTTTAAACCTAAAAAGTATAGAAAGCTTTCCTAAAAAAGAAAATACCAATATAAGGCTATAGTGCAAGGAAAAATCACCCTACCAAGGAAGAGTTTTAACCAAAAAAAATCATAAAACCATAATTCAAAACTTTTATGATGTTCATCAAGGTTGAATCCCAACGACTCATTAGAAAGCTTTTTATTCAAAAAAATAAGATTGTTTTTGTCTTAATCAATGATATCACTAAGATGATTTGGATATTTTCCCCATTCATACTCATTGTTAATTAACAAAAAGGAATAAAAGATTTCATACAAATTGAGGTTCTAGCCAACTAGTCTACCATTATATTCCCTTCTCACATGATATGCATGATGTGGGTATTATCAAACAAATTTAGAAGTCTTTTTACCTCATTAATGTAATTCTACAACCTATAGTGGTTTTTTTAATTTTGTAAACCATTAATTATTAAAGAAGAATCACCTTCAACAATGAGTTTCTAAATGCCCAATTGAGTTTCCATCCTAAGACCTAGGGAAATACACTTGGCTTCTGCCATATTATTCATATTCTAGAATAAGTGAAAAGAGTCTTGGTAGCAACTAAGGTGCTTAACAAATTTTGAATTAAAGCCCTAGGTCTTGAGGTTCTTGGATTATTTTTAGAAGCCCCATTAAAGTTCAGTATGTGGCTAATGTCTCCAATGACATGAACCTTAGGTTGAGAAGCATCAACTTACTTGTGTACCTCAAGCCAATTCCTCAAGATAGTGACTTCAAAAGGGTTCATTTCCTTGGACTTGGAAAGTATGGTAGTGTTTAGATTTAAATAACATGCTTAATTACCCTCATACCAAGTTTGGTATGTGGATTTATCATTTCCCCTAAGGAATTTTTTATTTTGTTCCAGCCAAAATTTCCAAATAATGAAAATTGGGGATGCGAAAGAGAAATTAAAGGAAATTTAGAACCACTAGAATTTACCAAACCTTAATAACCTCCTTAAGTGTATATAGAAAAAAATTATCAATAAATCTACCTAAATTCCTCTAACAAAATTACAATGAAGAAAGAGGTGAGTGCCATCTTGCTCATGATAAAAACATAGAGGGAATTGGCTAGAACTAGAAAAACCTCTTTTTTTGTTATTGATTTGATGTGAGAATCCTAGAATGGTAGGCAATCCATTGAAATAATTGTTATGAAATAGATTTTCACCCTTATTGAGTTATCAACTCAACTATCCAGTGAAACATGAGATGATCCCATAGAGTGTGGGCTTTGATAGATTGAGATCAACCTCCAAATAGGGTCAATTCCCTTGATGCTTCACTTAAACTAATCTAACCTACTTCCTATAACGAGGAAAAGGATGGAGAATGACATGAAATGAAATCTAAATGCTAATGGGGTGGTGCGCCAAATGTTTGTGACCTGTACTATTGCTTAACACATTATTTATTTTATGAACAAGCTAAAATTATGCACAAATTAGGTTTTGTGTCATATTCATGCATGAGTGTTTTATAGGAAATTTGGAATTGAACAGTCTTAAGAGGAAATTGAATGTTTTCACAATCAAGAGTAGTGTAAATAGATAACATAACTTATAACCTAAATAAAATAAACATGTTTTTGCAAAAAGGTGTATTGAAATGAGGCATGAAATTTAGGACATATTAAACATCACAAAACCATATCAATCACTTCATGATTACACACAAAACATATATTTGAGAAGTACACAAATACTTGATTTCATTGATAAAAAGGTGTCTTACAATAGTACAAGACTACAAATGAAACTGCTTGAAAATGATGAAATTACATTGACTTTCAGTCATGAAGTGAATAGTTTTTGAGTTATAATACCATCTTTTGACAGAAAAGAACCTCTTACAATTATAATATTGTTCAAAATATACAAGAACTAACTCAAAATGGACTTAGGTGTCCCTTTTCAATTGCTCTCTAGCTCCCTGTCATCTAGGAACATGTAATGAAGTAAAGAAATAAGTGTCCTCATTGGTGTAATGGGTCAAACCTCTCCTTGGGCGCCCAACTACTTTCTCCTTTTAATCTCCTCAAAAGACTCCATAATGTTTGTTATTAAATAATTCCTTGATGCTTCTACTTTCTTCATTAAAAATGTTTCCTAAAGTAGCTCCTAGATGCTTGGAAGTGTGTGAACAAGTTCAAATTGTCCCTAGACATCTGGAACTACTCTCTATCATCCAAAATACCCCTGGATACTTGCAACTATTTAACTACTCGTCAAGAGGCATGTAGGGGGGTGAAATTTCTCATGATGTTGTCATCACTCACCATTACTCTACCATATCTCTTCCACGTTTTTATGGCATGTGTGAGGTTTTGAAATGGTCAAAACTCCTTAAAGGGCGTGGGAGAACTTCCTGGATAAGAGTTGGCACATATATCATTTCTTTATGATACCCTTCATTCACATCTTCAACAAAATAAGTCATTGTTTTCTTGCAGACCTGAAGCTACATCTACCATTTCTTTGTTCTTATGTCATTAGTTGGTCTCTATGCATTTTATTTCATTAGCTTGTCATATAGTTATAAATATCTCTTTCATAAACTATTTTCTCCATGATTATATCATGCCTTGATAAATGTGGAGAACTTCTATCATTTTCATTGGCTTTTCAACAACATGCCTATGCTTTACCACTATCATCTTATTTTTTACTATTATGGTGTCTTATTTATGACTATTCCATCTCTTTAGCACTGTACACAACAAAACACTTAGGAGGGATTTTTGCATCTTCTACATCCTCACTTAACCTTCAAACTTTGTCATCTACAATTCAATATCATGAAGATTAATGACCCTTGGACTATTATGCATTATAATATTTGATAGTTTTGAACCCTCGTGACTGTTCACCTCATGAACCTTGTCATGTTCCATAATCTATCATGTATTTTCATTCATCTTTGATCATTATGGAGCACCTCTTGCTATCTCTCTATCATTGTATACAAAGTTACTTTCATCTTTCTTACCTCTATCAAACTTTAATCCATCGTTTACTTTATAGGACTGTCATTTACTTTTGTGTCATGAAGACTTACCCTTGATGGTTTAATTTTTTGTTGATTGTGTTTAGAGTCTATTCATCTTACATTGCCCCTGACACTGAAAGGACAATGAACGATTAGGGTTATTCTCCATTTGCATGTTTGTCTATCAATGTTGATTATCGTTATCCTTATGACTATCATATGTAAATTTTATCAATGTTCATCTATTAGTTATCATATTCATCATTGTTCAATTATCACTGATATTGTACCTTTTAACTATTGCACGATCATTTTGTATCACTGTACCCTATAAGAATGTATTTTGTTGTGACTGCCCTGCACTATCATGGCATAAGTCACCATTCTAAAAAAAATTCTTAGATATTTTATTTTTGTGCTTTGTTTACTATCCATACCATGGACTATTTTCTATTTTTAGATGAATCCCTATCAAAACCCACATTTTTTCTCATAATCATGTCAGACTTACTCTCTTCTTTTGTTAATGAAGACAAACCTCAACAAAAGAACCCTTGCATATATCACTAAATACCAAGAGCTTATAGAAACACTTTATGTTTGATGGTAGTAACAATTTTAACAAGGTTTTAGCAATTTTGATAAGAGTATTGACACTTGGTGAGGTTTTGAAGCTTTAACAAGAGTTTCAAAAAGGAATGGTTCTGACAATCTATATGACTTATATACAACAAAACACTATTTCAACAATTTCTAAAAGACTAAATAAGGGTATTCATCAATGATTATCAACATTGGAACAACACTTCATAATGCTTAGATAGCGTTTGTGAGTGTCAAGACAACTTATTTAACTTGGACATGCTATTATATTATCATTTGGTGCTCAAACTTGAGGAAAAACGATACATCACTATGAGTAGAACACAAACAAAAAATAATGCTCATGTGATATGTAACAATCAAATTTGACACATGGTTTCTATGGATGAATAATCTAAGATTTATTCCCATGACTGTTATGTCTTTTTGAACAATATTCCCATGCACCCCTTGATCACCACACAACTATCTTAGACCTCCTATGTATTTACCCCGAACATGGTTAGGGTTTGTGATTTATATGAAAGATCAGATAAAGGTTGAAATAGGTAGATAGTGAACTAAGTTCACAACAAAAATAGATTATTCAAAAATCCCTTAGAGGAGAACTTTTACTATAGTCTAGTCTCATCAACAATGGGGCTTATCACTAAGGATCTCATAGGCTAAAAATCTCACCATCTCCTATGTGAGACTCATATAAGGTAAATGAAGTCATAAACCTTGCAATTGAATGGTAGGCCCTAACAATATATTCATGAAATCCTTGGATAACTTTGACACCAACAATGAACATGTTGCTACCTATCACTGTCATGTGATCTATGACTTGAGAAAGCCTTGAAAGCTCTTCACTGTTAACTCTTATTCTTTCTTTCCCATTGGCATCTATCAATGATACTATACCTTGAATGATTGTTCCTCACCACTATCACTCACTCTCATTGTCTTTAAATAAACATCTATGCTCCTTAACAACGAATTCTCGAGGCAATCATGTTTGCATGATTTATTAGTCTCTCTTCTAGCCTTTCAATTTAAAAGTCTTAGTGACTATGTAAATGAAACTCTTTCCATTCTCTCTATCTCTCTTCACAATAATATCTAGGTTCCAAGGCCTTGAAAAGATTTGATTAAGCATACCGACAATGGATCTCAACATTGAAATAACAGATCACGGTGCTCTTATCAACATAGGAAGTGATAATGTACATTGTCAAAGAGATAATAGAGACTCATTCAAGACTATAACCCAATAAGGTAACTGAAACAAGAATATCTCTCCTAAAACACACTTGAGGTTAACTCAATGAATGTCAGTGGATGATAATGAACAAATAACATGTACCTTGACTTTCCAAAATAAGAACCATCTATGACAAATGAATGCCTTGAAACTCTGTAGACTCTCATCTATCATTTACATGCCTTAAAAACTTGAGATGTGAATGCATAGCAAAGTGATGCATGAACTTTGTGCTAGACAAGATAAAAATGGTGCCTCCTCACAACAATATAAGAGATTTACAGAAAATGAGCAAATATACTTGGTTCTTTCATTTTCTTCCGCATGCATAATGTTTCATGAGGAGATCCCAATGTTGAGGA
This sequence comes from Sequoiadendron giganteum, assembly GCA_007115665.2. NCBI lineage: Eukaryota > Viridiplantae > Streptophyta > Pinopsida > Cupressales > Cupressaceae > Sequoiadendron > Sequoiadendron giganteum. Next base: position 54,090,688 of record CM021103.1, read on the forward strand.
CTCCTCCAACATTTTCCATGAACTTGTAGCCTTCCATGTTGTCTCATAATTGTTTTGGCCGACATATTAGCCTGCATAAAGTCATGATATGAACTAACACAACCAAAACCCCAAGGAACTCGACCTTATTCAAGGAGAACTCAACCTTTAACTCAATTTGATTTCCCTCCAACATGCATGAACATGGAATTTTGATAAAAGAGGTTTATTTCGATCATTTTAGATAAATTTAAGGTATTTTAATAACCTTGGGGTATGAATAAAAATATCATTAAGTTTTAACCTTTAAGACACCTTTGAAACCTTGAAACCTAAGACTTAACATAAGACCCTTTTAAAACAACATGAGCAACTCATTTAAAGGCTATTTGGATTCATGGGAAAGATAGGCTAACAAGAATCTTGCCTTAGGTCAAGCCATTGAAAGCTAAATTTTGTTCCAATTAAAATTATGAGAGTGGATAGTTGGAATAATCTTATTGTATCTTTCATTGGTGTAATGGTATCCCAAACCATTAAGGTCCCATCCCATACCATCATCTTTCCCACTCCAAATAGGACCATGATTATGGAGGATAGAGGCTAGTTCCTTCCCAAGTTTTTCAAGAACACCCTTGAGACAAGGAAGATATCTCTATTTTTTGTAATTTCCTTCCATCTCTTTCCAATTTTCCTTGACTTTATTTTCCCAATATTCCTTGAGTAAGGTCATTAAGAGGCAAAATTAAGGATTCTCCTTGAGTGACTTTTTATAAACCTAAATGTCTTCCTAAAAGGAAGTGTGTTTATACCATTTTGAATAATTGAATTCATCCCCTCTAGGAAAATCATTCCTCCTAATAAGGGAGTAAATATTACCACTAAATAGGTATTTCATTTTAAAAATATTAATCTTCAAAGAATCTTTATTAGATATGATTCCCTAGACAAGTTTATCCAAGAAGACCTAATCAATCAAAAAGTGTCCTACATACATAAACCACTATTTTTTTCTTTTTTCCATGCCAAAAAGAGATATTTAAAACGGTCCTTGTATTTCCAAAGGAAGATCCTCATGGTATTGGTTGTTTTAAATATGATACTTTTAGGTCCTACAAAAAGATAAAATGTGTGGATTGGTTTAACCCAAAACATGGTTTTTCGAAGCACCACCCATCTGATAGATGATAACCATCTTCCTCTTCATTCAATAAGTATTCAGTTAAGCCTTCTAAAACTAGAGACCAAATTTTGTTTGTTCATTTATACAAATAAAGGGAACCTAAGATAGGCATCAAGAAGAGATCCTCTCTTGAAGGAGAGATATCTACATATAAAATATTGTTCATAAGCCTAAACATTCGTGCAAGAGGCATTTGATGTATTCTCATTATTTTTAAACCCAAATCCTATTCATTGTATCTTCAAAGGTTTTTAATGACTACATTCTCTAATTGAGGGGGTGTGAAGAGAATTATATCCTTGAAAAATTGTTGGTGAGAAAAAAATTCCTAGTATAGGATTCATGAAATCCTTACAACCTCCTATTTCCTTGAGGTTTGTAATGTGTCTACCGAAATGTTCCATCATAATAATGGAAATGAAGGAGAAAGGGAGCTCTCCTTGCCTTAGACCATAAGAATCACAAAAGTAACCTTGTGGCACTATTTTCAACTTGTGCCAATTTTCTTTTAATGGCCATCAATTATATTCAATCAAAGAATTTTTCAATGGTGCATCATGCTCAAGACCTTTTGTAAGTTGTTAAATCCCCTTTCCAAGCTCTGGTCTAAAACCCTAAAAAACCTAGGTCTAAGCAATGTTTCTATAACTTTTGTTCTAATTATGTGTTGACCCCTTGCTTTGATTACTTGGATTTTAAGTCACAACTTATGGGTTATTGCCTTGTGCTTTACTAGTCCTTTGCATTAGGCAATCAAGCGATTCCATTTTCCTTGATATCTTAATATATCACTCTATGGTTTCAAATCTTTCCAAGCCCCATAGGACACGCATCAACATATCACATAGCTTCTTCAGTTTAGGGAGGCTCTTATTTTGTCATTTTCCCCCTTTGTGAGTCCCCAAAATGGTGACATGTGTCCCACTATAAATAAAATAATTCAAGGGCTAATGTTTTGTTGCTAATATTTTATTAAGCCCTTTTCTGTCGTTCGCAACTGATCCCCTTAGTTCCTAGTAGCCTGAAGTTGTTTTTAAGGCACGTGTGTTTAAGGTCTTTATGTATCATGTGAGATCTTCACTTAGTGGAGTGATTTCCTCTGACACTTTCACCCCTACGAGTTAGCAAAAAGTTGGCACGTATTGGAGCACATGTTAATTTTCATCGCGAAAGCTAAAGCCTTCATGGGGCGATGGAAAGTTTGTTTCTCCTCCTGAAACCCTGCAATGCTACCAAGTGTCATCATCACATTGTTTCACAAAGAGTTCTACTATCAGTAAAGCTTTATTTTGTCATCTCATACTCTCATAAGTCTCTGAAATGATGACATGTGTCCACATAGCGACAAAATGAGATGTCATTTTGCAAAGGTAATTTCAAATTTCCATGATCATTATTGATCTTGATATCAATGGTCTACATTCAAACTCGATGAAATGGCTACCTATTGGTTGTGTGTTTAAGCTTGTGCAAGCCATTGGTGGCAGAGATGATATGAATTTACTAAATTTTCAAGGGTAATTTCCTTAGTATTTAGTGCTCAAATCACACAGATAAAGTATCATAGCTAATTGTTGAGGTTTATGGAACAAATTGGGGTTTCAACACCATTTCTAGGGTTCACAGTAATCTTCACACCAATCATGTGTTGCAAAACTGGCAATGGTAGGAATTTGGCATAGAATATTGGAACATCAATTGAGGATATTCAGTAAAGAGGGAGTGTTGACTCCTTATCGCAAGTTGTCTTGGTAATCTTGTGAAAGTGTTTCAGAACTGGGTTGAGTGGTAAGAAGTTGTCCTTTGCCATTAATGGCAAAGAGGTGGATTGTTGTCATTTGCTATTAGAAGGGTATCAAATATAATGGTTAGTTCAATCATTGATATAAGGGAATCCAAAATATTAGACAATGCATAACACTATCATGCCATAGTAGAGCATTTTGAGTTGCAAATATATTTGTGATTGGATATGGTGATTAAATTGGTTGAGGGATGTTTGTAGTACCGTGTTGCATCCAATTTTGTTGATTCAAGAGATTTGCATGTCTTATTCGAAATGATCTAAGGTATGTTACCCAAATAAGGAGATTGTCCATTAATATGTTTTGATCCACATTTCTTCGTGGATAGGAGTTATCTCTAATGGGTTGAGAGGGGATTATGTATTTGTGTGGTATATCTTATTCTAGAGTTTTTCAGGACTGATGTTCATCGTGCAAAAAGTTTAAAGTGATAGAAGGATCATTATGCCAAATAATTGACTAGGTTGATGTTCATGATCAATGTGGCAGCAACTTGTGGCATGTGCTCTCTGGATATGGTGTTTAGATGACCATTGGGACAAGATATATGTATATTGGGAACCATGAAGCATGTTCTAGCTTCTAGAGTGGTGTGTGGGCTATTGGACCCAACCCATCACATATTTGGGTATGTTTGGTTAGGAGCTTTTGTGTGGCTGACTTGTAGATGTTGTTTCTATGTTTTGGGCTGACACATGAATGTAATTATGAGTGTAATTCATATGTATGGATGTTTATGATCCATCCTAAGTAGTCGTGGTTACCAAAATTATATGTTATTAGGGATTCAATGCAAATATAAAAGTGATCTAATGTGTAAAGTATTCCAATTAGTGTGTGACACTACCAGAGGACTATTTATTGTATGGGAGAGTGTCTAAAGGTTGATTAGATCAACCATAGTTGATAAATTGATGTCTTTGGTAGGTTGGTGTCTAGCGCATAAGCTTCTTCATGTTGCGTCTTCTTCTATGGGTTTGCATTGATTGTCCATCTTGTTCAGATCAACGGTTATATTTTATAGTTTCAAGAGAAATATGAGATTGTTGATCTTAGCCTCCAAAGGCTGACCTACGACCCAAATTAAAATTAGATAACAACTAGGTGGTGTTGTGTTCGTGGGAAAGTCAAAAGTAATAATGATAACATTTTCAACAACCAAATTGAATTTGTTCAATTATAGATTGATTTTTGTGTGCTTTTCTCCATGATGCATTGATGGTCAAGGTGGTGCCCTTACTCCCTTGCATGCTACAAGTGTCAATTCTTCTTTAGGACCATGTTGGCCTAGGTTTTGTTGTGGATGTTGCGAGATTTTATATCTCGTATTCATTAAATCATAAATGGAGAGGTAGGGTCATGGTGTTAGAGCCATTATGGCAGGGTTCTCTACTCAAGATTTGGGACCAAGTCAGTTATTTTATGAATTTGATCAAATTTCTTCCCTATTGAAAATCTTATCTAGATTAGGTTTAGGTTTGAAATCATACGAGTTATGCTTAAGCTATAAAGACAAGTTTTATTATTTATCTTTGGGTTTTGAGGTTGCTTCTCCTTTTCAAGGTTCTATGTATTGGTAATAGGGGCTATGTATAGAAAATTGTTGAATGCTAATGGTGAAGGTCTTTGTTTATCAACATTTACTTGATAGTGCCTTTGTATCTTGTAACTATGGCATATATGAATATATATTGTTATGCTATTATCTGTAGATATGAAATGTAATATCTTTTGAATCTAATAATAAGGCTATTCAGGTTCTTCAAACACATTTTATTTTTGAATTGTTTGTTTATTTTCTTGTCATTCAAGGAGTGATGTAAATGATTGCATGAACATAGTGAAAATATTATGTTTTTATATGGATTTGTAAGTAGAGTTGTATAACAAGCTTGTGTAGGTCGGGTTATCACAAGATGATAGTCTATTCAAAAGACCCCCAAGATACGTTTGGCTCTGTCATCATAAAATGCATAATATATGACTTTGTAGCCCAAGGCAGACACTAGTCTTGTTGGTTTTCCTTCCCCAATCCTCAAAAATAAACTTTTAATTCATATAATCCTTTCCCTGCTTTATTAGTTCAAATTTGCTTTATGTTCTTGTTTCATACTTGAACTTAAATGAGAACAAGGGGTGTATCTTTCTATACAAACCCTTATCATCTATATGGAGCTTATCTACTAGACACTATGATAAAACCACAATTGCATGTATGCATCCAATGTCATTTAGGGACCCAACTAGGTCCTACAAAGCTTGAAGTGTAGGGGAGAAAAGTGTTATATACATCTCCCATTTTTTTGCCCCTAATCCTAAAGTCCTTAAACAAAAGAGTTGGCTATCCTTTAGAGGATTTTCAAGGTTCAACGGGAAAAAACACCAACATTCAAAATAGCTATTAACTAAAATAAAGAATATTGTAACTCAAGTTATCCAATCATAGCTAAACCCAAAATCATTGTAAGCATGATCTAGGAAGTTACAATAAACTTTATCACAATTATTTATTAGCTTTAAAGGAGTGAATCAACTTGTGGACAAGGATAGTGCCATTGATGATTTATTTTTCACAAAGCCTCTTTATTCCTCATATACGATATCTAAAATAATAAATTTTAATCTATTTGCAATAACCTTTTATATAAATTTGTAGAGTGTTGGACAAAGCAATAGGTCTAAAGTCTTCAACCTTGATAGCCTCCTTGGGAATATGAGAAAAAAAAAATATTTGAGAAATTTTAGGATAGGTATGGATTCATGTGACTCTCGTACAAGATCCACTATCTCTTTCCCTAGGAGGTCCTATAATTGTTGAAAGAAAAGAGCAGGTAAATCATCAAGATCAATATTTATGTCTCTTTTTATATCAAAAAGATTAATCTTCACTTATTAGTATTCATCCCACAATCATTACTTTCTTAACTAACTAAGTTTAGGATATTATTGATAAATATGTACTTAACTGGGCCCTCCTTGTCTAGCTCCATCTACGCTCAATAAATTGATGCTAAATGCGTACAACTCAATGAACCAACAAATCTCTTATTAAGTAATTTACTAACCTAGATGTTCTACATTTAAATTATCAACCAAGGAATCATACTTTCTTAGATGATGTTGGAACTATATGTGTAGCTAAGAATCCTAAGGTGTCCTAATCAATTGTGTATATAAGGGTTAACAAAAGCAACTTTAATGAAAAAAAACTTGACTGATAACTATATCTAGAAGTATATATCATTGAATAATAATTTTTACAGGTAACTATAATAATTGCTATGGGTAACTACTCTTGTGAAGATAGTAATTAATGAATCAACTATGCTGCGGCTTATTTGAAATATCTAAAATAACAATTAATCCCTACTCAACAATTTGACTTAATTTTAAACCAAGAATACAACTTAGCAATTTATTCTACTATAAATAATAATCTAAGCTACAAGGAGTATTATAGTTACCTCAAGTGGCCCTTTCTTGAGTAGTTGTAATCCCATGATATGTCTCTTAAACCTTAACTCAAAACTTCATACAAAATGACTGAATGTATTCTTTATTGTAATTCAAATAGATGACTGAGAACAAAGTATCAATTGATAAGAAATATGTTTATATACAAATCTATGAATACTAAGATGCTAAATCCTCAACCTCTCACAAGATCAAACATATATAGGATCTTGAGAGTTCAATTATTCTTGGACTAAAAACAACTATCAACTCCCCCAAAATAATAGGAAGAGGACTCAGTCGTATTCTAAATAGTAATAAAAACTAAGCATGTCAAGGTGATAGTGTTATAATCACATTAAGAATCTACATCATAAAGAAGATAGTTCCAATTGAAAACATGCTCAATAAGACATAACTATTTATGAGCCATGACTAGTGTTATAAAAAATATCTTCTTTCCTCCATAATTATTTTTATTTCGTGGTAGCCTAAAGAAAAATAAAATGATCTATAAATAAATCATTCCCACAATCTTTGACCACTGCCTCCATCAGCTACAAAAGATTGTATGTGTTGTAGGTGATCATCCCCTTTGGCTGCAATCTGACAAACATTCTTTGTTGCGGGTAGTTTAATTTAAAAGCATCTATTCATCATTAATAACCATAATAAACATAAAAATCTATTAAATTGCATAGATATTCACATATTCACACAATCATTTAACAATATAATATATATACCATCCTCAATGCTTTGGTACTTAAAATAAGCAGGAAGGTCTAGGTAAAGTCTTTGAAACCATCATATATATCATGAAAATTACGAAACTTAAGCAAAGAAATGAGGAAAATTTCAGGACTCATCATTCCCCAAACTTAGCTTTTTTCTTTCCCTCAAGAAATTCAGGATCTCTAGTTATAATGTCATGTAGTTTCTCTATAGTCCTTATTTTCAATGAATCCTTCCCTTGCTTGAGGTGGAATCCTTTTTGTGCAGATATTCTCTTTTATCTGACTTGATCTATTGTCCCTTGCTCTCCCTTCCTGTCTAATGTGGAATTGGGTAAAGGAGGAGAGGATGAAAGGTTAGAGGGAACCAAGTAATCTGGTGTTGCAGGGAAGCCTTAATATACTTATGTTCCCTTATGCTTAATTCTAAGTAGTTAAAAACATAACGGGGCTCTTTATTTTTCAACTCATGAGTCAATTCATTCCATCTGTCTTGGGAGAATTGGAGTGCTTCTTTTCCTATTCCATCTACCAATTCTTTAAATCTTTTATAGTATTTTTCACTACACTCCAAGATTTTATTTTTCACTATAGGTTGTCCACCAATTCGATCCATTCATCAACTACCTCGCGGGGATCTTCTTCTTTTGCTCTAATTTGGAGGGGAAGTGACTTCTCCCATTCATGATGTTGTTATCATTCAGTAGGCCTCATTGGTGTCCATTCCTAATGAATGAGGCCAATGCATTTAGCTAAACATCTCCTATAAAAATTATTAGGTTCTAGGTAATATCATATGGAATGGCCATGTTATGTAAATAAAATTCACATAGTTGATCTTGCATGTCTAGAGTGACTTCTTGATAAGATTTCAAGAACAATGTTGTAGATGATAATGACATGAGAATGCCACTAATTAATTGACTAAATTGAAAAATAAAAAAAATTTACTACAGGAATAGGGTATAGACCCTAGCAGGTGGTTTTCATCTCATGAGATGAACAGTATTATAAACTATTTCTTCAATTTTTATCATTAATCTTCTAATTTTTGAGCTTTTCTTCTCAATTTCTCTGTTATGCTTCACTATCAATTTATGATATTTCTTAATTTCATTCTCATTTTGATTGAGAAGTTTCTTCCATTTTGTTCCATAATTTTATCCCAAGGGTAACTAGAGTCAAGGTTCTAGGTGTTCTAGAATCATTTTGTTCATCGGGATTTGGAGTTTTCTTATTTATTTTGATGATGGCCAACTAAGATAATTTGTTCAAAACTGAACCTTGTTGTTTATAAGCATGCAACTAATTTTCCAATTCTTTAACCTTGTTGTCCAACCCTATCTCTTTATGTTGGTACCCCTTTAGTTGTTCTTCATCAATCTCGATTGGGGAAGCAAATTCCTCTCGGGTTGTTGGATTGTTAGGAGGTTTGAGTTTCTACTTTGTTGCAAAGAAATCCTCTTTAGATTTAAAATTTGACCTAGTGTTTAAATACATAAATTTTAGGCTCTTTGATTATTCTTTATCATCAAGTAAATTCTCTTTTCTTGAGTATATTTTTGACTCTATCATAACAACCTTTTCTTGTCGAGAATGGGCCTTCTCTCCTGCAATGACCTTTTATTTTAGGTGGTGTGACCACCTTTTAGGCTACATATACCCTCGTTTCTTCTTTTTAGATACAAGAGAGGAAGGGATTTTTGCGATAACAAGGGTTTCAAACTTTAGAAGTGTTGTGAACTATGTCTTAGAGGCTATAGGTTGGGTTTCCTATGTATCTAGTTCTAGTTATGTGTTATTGTTGTAGGTAGGAAACACAACTTGTGGGGAAGAGGTTATATGTTCCTCTTCCCTATTGTTGATGGCTCATTCACCTCTTGAGCCCTAATTGCTTCATCTAGCCTAGGCCTCAAAGGTTTGTCATTTGTATTATTACGTGCTAGAAAATATTCCCAATAAATATCAAGGAATTAGGCACTAAAGATTCTATTTATCAATAGAGTGACTAAATAGTAATGAGACAAGGTATATTGATTTCTCTTTATCTCATACTTAGTTGATATTTATTTGGGAAAATTATAAAAGATTCAAAACATTCACAAGCTTCTGATAGCAAAGGTGACACTTAAAGTGTATTGTATACAAAAGGGTTTATCTACTATCAGAAGTCAAGTATTTAATTATGTAAATAGCTACAAATTCCCATAACCAAGGTAGAGAGAAACATTTAGTACCTTGGGAAGAGGAATCTGATTCCTCTCCTAGGTGTATGAATTCATTTCGAGTTGTAATAGAATCAACTCAAATCAGAAGCTCCTCCCAACTATGGGCAGTCAAAAGACTTCTACAAATTTTGCTTCTAAGGCATCCACTCTCAAACCTCTTACTATAGCATAATCATTCTATAATGTGCTAGCAAATTATTGTGTCATCACTTCATTGTATTCTATAAGTCTAAGAAAATAATCCAACCATCCAGCTTGTTGTAAAATACACAAGCATTATTGGTTTTCTAATAGTAAAGTATGGGTTAATGGTTCCCTTTTGATAACATCTCCCCCCATCTTGCAGTTATGTAATATTCTTTAGACAAATTTCTCTTCAACCTGCTCATCTATGCCGTATTCTTTGCCTCTTTAAATGACTATGATCTTCGTGACTTTCCAATGTTAGTTATTGTTGTAGAGTCGTAAATTGTCACCCGTGACAATTTCATACTATGTTTTGTCCCCCCTAAATTATTGAGCCTAATTAAGCACTTAATTTCCTAAATTATATATTTTATAGCTTATTTTATCATTTTTTGAGAAATGGCAAGCATTGAATAAATGCATTTATTTGATGTTTTGCCCCCAACACCCTATTTTCTATAAAATAGGGCCAAGACTAGAACGTCCTTGGGCATCTAAGTCTCCCTATTTTGTCAGGATCCAAATTTGAATATGTCAGTGTCGATATTTTAACATTTAAAATTCAAGTTGCAAATGTTGGCTATTGAGATTTTATTTGTGGGAAATTAAAATAAATTCTTATAAATACTATAGATACCTAAAATTGTCCTAGCCTACAAAGTAAAATTTTAACACTAATTATCATCTTTCCCTAATGATTAAATAATGTTCAATTATTTAATTATTGTCTAGTCATATTTCCACTATTTTTTATTATAAAAGAGGGTAAAAACTTTATTAATCAAAGAGAGCGGGACAAAGCATAAAAGCAACAGGAAACCCAAAAGGGCAAAAAAACATCATACAAGAAATCAAGAAGTGTTCATGCAACATCTCATATCGTTCGTAACCAAATCCTCCAAATCCTAAGCAAGATCCCCAAGTAAACTATCCCAATCATCCACCAACCAAGGGCCATTCTTCTCAGAAGCCCATTTGGCCAACCCATCATCCACCTTATTCCATTCTCGAGGGATATGAGAGAAGGTGATAGAATCAAGTAATTCTCCAAGATTGGTGATTTGCTTAGCCACCACCACAAGCTGCCAACTAACATCATCAAATTGTCATCTATTTATCAAGTCTATCACCACTTGAAAATCCGACTCGCAAATAATCCTTTTCTAGCCAAGGGCATATGCCCTCTTCAAATCCAAAAGAATAGCCAAGGCCTCCATAAGGTTATTAGAGTGTTGTCCCCTATATTTCGAAAAGAAGAACACAACCACCTTGAAACCATCTCTGCCCACCCCACCAACTCCAACGTGCCTAGGATTACCCCTTGTAGACCCATCAGTGTTGATTTTCAAGACTCCAGTGAGAGGGGGCAGCCAATGCCCTCCCCTAAAGACCTTCCCTCTAAAACACCTACTCCACCCAATCTTGGGCCTTCCACTACCATCAACAAAAAATTCCTAGATTACAAATCACTCTAGTATCACAAGGATCCATCGGGGTTGAAATATCACATTTAGCATACAAAGTCTCTTGTAAAGCCCCAAGAATGCGAGACCATACTTGACCCACCAACAACTTTTTATCTAGAAAGATCTCATGGTTGCACTCCAACCAAATGTACCAAATAATCAGACTAGGACCAATAGGCCACGTTGTGTGCAAAAATGAAGTCTTCACCGGAATGGACCCAATGTTCCGCCAAAACTCATCAAGAGAAGAGGGATGCCTACACTGCAAATTCCAGGCCCCCCACCAAAAATGCCAAATAGTCCTAGCAAAGTGGCACTGAAAGAAAAGATGAGAAATAGTCTGAACATATTTTAGCCATAAGAAACATAATGAGGGACCTTGGAAGCCTCGCTTACAGAGGTTATCCCAAGTCAAGCACCTACCATACACCACGAACCAAGAAAATAAATTGCATTTTGGCCAAGAGAATTTATTCCAAATATTTTTCCATCAAGGAACCTCAACACTGCCCAAGGCATGTTTGTCCAAAACATGATACCCTGAAGCAACAATGAACCTCCCTTTTGGATCCAGATCCCAAGCCAGTACATCCTGCTTTGGAAGAGAACAACATACTCTATCAGCCAAAATATAGGACAACTCCCTCCTATCCTCCAAATATCCACCCAGGGGCCACTCCTGCATATCCTTCCACTAGTAAACAATAGTCTTCCCCAAAGCCTGAGGGGCTTTGAAATCCATCACTCTACTCTAACCAGCTTGAACAAAAATCCTACATAAATCCCCCAAGTGAGGAGGTAAGGAGAGGATAGGCGGGAAACCATCCCATGAGTCATGCCAAAAAAGAGCATCAGAACCTTCGTTGCAGATCCAAAATAGGCCTTGTTTAACCAACGTAGCCCCCCTCTTGAGAGTATTCTAGATCATAGAACCTTTCTCCAAAAGACCAAATCAAGGAACCTGAACGCCATCCACCTTGCCAAGGTACTTGAAGGTAAGGATCCTAGCCCAATATTGATGGTGATGTGAACACCATCTCCAGTACAACTTAACAGCCAAAGCTTGCCCATTCTAATCCGCCCTGCACAAACCCAAACCACCATCTTGTTTTGGCCGACAAACAAATTCCCACTTAATCAATCTCCACTTCCTTAAAAGGAGATTACCCAACCAAATAAACTGCCTATAGAGGCCCTCAAAATCTTTCATGAAGCTTGAGAGAGTAGTCGTCACAAAGCACCTGTATAAAGGAAGGGTCTACACCATAAACTTCAATAGAGTAACTCTACCAACCGTAAATAGCCATCTATAAGTCCAATGATAAACCAACCCTCAAAATTTATCAATCACATTTTTCCAAAAACACCTGGGAGGCGGGCGCACATCCAGAGGGATACCAAGATAGATAAAGGGAAGCTTCCCCACCTGAAACCTTAAGATCCTAGCAATACACTACTGAATAAGAATGGGGGTATTAAAGAAATAAGTGCAAGACTTACTTTCATTAATGTTTTGACCCGAGGCAACCACGTAACAATCCAAGGTCTGATGTAAAGCAACCACTTCAGCCACCTTAGCAACACCCATCAAAGTCGTATCGTCCACAAACTAAAGATGAGTTTGAGGACGTAGAGAATTGCTTCATTTCCATCCCTGAATGATCCCATCCATAACACGAGACTTTATGAACCTCCCCAATCCTTCAGCCATCAAGATGGACAAATATTGGGATAAGGGATCCCCTTGCTAAAGACCTCTAGAAGCACCAAACAGATCAAAAGACTCCCCATTTATGAGAACGAAAATGGAGGAAGTCGTCACACAACTCATGACCTAATCAATCCACTCACTACTGAACCCAAAGGCTCTAAGAATTTTGATCAAAAAACCCCATTTAACTCTATCATAAGCCTTAGCCATGTCCAAATTTATAAACATAACATTTTCCCTACAAGCGGACATGGAATGAATAGTCTCAGCTACAATAACTACTCCATCCAAAATTTATCTACCCGCAACAAATCCCCCTTGTTCCTTTGAGATCAACTTATCCAACCATGGCTTCAAATGCTTAGCAATTAGCTTTGTAATGATTTTATACACCACATCACACAAAGCAATTGGTCGAAAAAGATCTAGAGAATCAACACCCTTGCGTTTTGGGATAAGAGCAAGAAACGTGGCATTCATGGTCCTCAAAATTTTCTTATTCTTTAAAGACTCCTGCATAACCTCCAACATATCAAGGTTGATCACTTCCCAAAATTCCTGAAAGAACTCAGCCAGAAACCCATCTGGACCAAGAGCCTTCCGTTTTTTTCAATTGAAACACCACATCCTCCAACTCCTCCAAAGAAATAGGCTTAAGAAAAGAGGCATTCATATCCATAGTCACCAAAGGAGGAATACAAGCCAAGATAAAAGCTTCTTCCTCACTTGCAGGTGAGGTATCTTTAGAAAAGAGAGTAGAGAAAAAGCAAACTGCCTCACTAGAAATCTCCGAAGAGGAAGAAAAAAAGAACCCTTAGGAGACTGAAGAGAAGAAATAATGTTGCCTTGTCTTTGATCCTTCACTGATTTATGAAAGAAGGAGGTATTCATATCCCCTTACTAAAGCCAATCAACACGAGCCTTCTATTTCCAAAAAAAAATCTCACGAATCTCCTATTCATCTAGGTCTTTAACCACAGTATCTTCTAACGTGCTCAAATCTACATCAAGACCCTAATCCCGAATCTGCCTGGTAATAGAATCCAAGCGCTCTTGGGCAACCCTTTTCTTTTGAAACACATCGCCAAATGGATACTTATTCCAATTTTTCAATTTATACTTCACATATTGAAGCCTCTTCACAAAGGAGTACATAGTCGTACCAAAAGTAGGTTGTCCTTCAATCCACCATCTAGAAACCAAGTCAAGAAGAATCTCCTCACTGAGCCACATAAGTTAAAATCTAAAAGTCTGTTTCCTAGAACCACCAGCCAGACATGTAGAGAATTTAATCGGCCAATGGTCTGATCCTCACCAATCTAAAATTTCAAAACTTGACAACCACTTGTCACCAACCCAAAAACTGGAAACAAGAAACCTGTCTAATCTTTCAGAAAATGGCTTCATCCTCAAGCCTCCTATTATTCCAAGTAAAAATTCCATTTAGAGGTTTGATATGCACAAGTTGAAGCTGAGCCAAATTATCCCTTAGAAGATCAGAGGAGGGGTCCAAATGAGGCACCCCCCCTTTTCTCCTCTAGAGAGGCAATTACATTGAAGTCACCTACCATAATCTAGGGAAGGAAAGGATCCAACGATCTTAGAAAATTGATATGAGACCACAAGAGAATCTTACTAGGGACATCCTTTGGAGCATAAATGTTGGAAAGAAAAATTATTTTCCTCGTCTCCAAACTAATCATAACAAGAAAAATGGAGAATCTAATTGAGAATCACCAAACAAGAGAAATTTGCCGAGAATCCCATAAGCAAGCAAGACCCCTAGAGCTACCCTACACACCCACACACTAGCATAAACCTCTATTCCAAATCTTAGATGCACAGTACGCCATACTATCCATAGATAACTTTTTCTCCTAGAGGAAAACCAAATCCGGAGAATGAGAATGAACCAAATCTCGAATAGCCTTTTGTCTAGGGATGTTATTCATACCCCTTACATTCAATGAAAGCACAATCATCACAAAGGGTGAGAGAAGTGAGTTTTCAATGTCTTCATCGAACCTGATTCCAGCAATGTATCATCGACCAACTTAACTTTCTCTTGATCCTTCTTCCTACCCACCTTCCGGGACTTATCAGGAGCACTCTTTTTCAGGGGCTTTTGCTACAAACAAAGAATAGGGGAAGAAGCAAATTTTTTACTTTTTCCAGAATTTTCAGAACTCGAACCTCCAACAGGGCAAGCACCAACAACAACAAATACCAAATAAGTACCAACCAACACACAATATTCCCCAAGCCCAACATCAAGGGAAGGAACAAAAGCATCCTTCACTTCCCCAAGAACCTCCACAGGGCTAAGAACTGAAGAAGTAACATCCATAGGCTCAGGATTATGAGCAGTAAAAAGGGGGAGCATCAACATGCATGTCAGGAGATATCCCCTCCTCGTGAACTAAGTTTTCCAACACATCAAACCTATTAAACATCTCCTCCTCTTGATGGTTTCGTAAAGTCCTCTTCTGACCTCAACTTTTATTTCGAGGTCTAACAAGCACAAACCCATCTTTATCCGGAGTCACCCCCTGCATGGGCCCTTTTCCCTTTTTGAATCTTGGATTTTATGGATCCATCTCATTACTTGAGCTACCCACACCAGGAGCACGAGGACACCTCGTCTGAATATGACCATACTCGCGACATAAATGATATTTGAACAACAAGGTTTCATAATCTAATGGTTGAGTCTAGGAGCTAGACCCCACTGTCAGATCAATAGGGTCAGGAAAAGGCTAACTCAAATCAATCTCCACACAAACACATGCATAGGAAAAAAATCCTCTTCTCCAGAGTCTTCTAAAAGGGGCTAATCGATTTTCCCAACAACATGGCAATTGACTGTAGTATATCTCTCCTCCAACATTCAAGTGGCAACCGAGGAAGACGAACCCAAACCGAGACCTTGGACAGAAAATCTTTTGCTAAATTATAACCCACATGCCATGGTTTAATGAACAGTCCAAACTGATTATAAAAGTACGGGCCACCCTAAAAAACCTTATTTCGATCTGAAATGCATGAAAAATTCACCAAGAATAAATTATTCACAGCCAACAAAACATCAAAATCTCCCTTTGGGTTCCATGTCTTTCAAATCCAAGGGTCAAGGAAAGGAAGAGAGACCCTCATCCCCATAAATGTGCAGATTAAAACATGCTTGTTTTAATATTCTAAATCCTCAACAACCACTTCCCTTTGAATCACCACCACCAGACACACTTGAGCCCTTTCTAAGCATCTATTAAACTTTTGCAGTCTAAATGCACCGATCTTAAACAATCCCACTCTAGGAGAAGACAAAGTGGGAACCCCATCACCTTCCTCCATCATAGCATCATCCCTCAGCACCTTGTCCAACCCATCATTCAAATCCACGAGAGCCCCAACCGATAGACCTTGCCAAACCACACCACTCACCGAATCATGTCTACTTCAAACCCCAACCCATCGAACATGCAATACGGAAAACAACATACAAGCCCCACACACCAACCCACACACCGACAACCCACGCAGCCAAGGAAAGGCCCAGACAAAGAGGAAAAACAGACAACCCATGCGTCCAAGCAAAGGCTGAAGCAAGGTGAGTATACAACGCACAACCCACAGAAAAATCCAAGCCCAAGTCACCACCCATGACCAAGCGAAGGTAAATAGAGATAACAAAAATGTAGAACAACATAGCACACATATATACAAAATACAACCCCTCAAATGCACAACAAATCCCCCCTGTGCAACACTTATCAAATGGAGAACAATCCCGAAGCAAGCAGGGGCATACACACACCGAGCTCACCATGTAGCCCAGGTCAAGATGGTCATGAGCACACGCACAACAACCAAAGCGAGTGTCATCCCATAAAAACCAATACTAAAGACTAATTATTGTTAGAATTGTGAAACAAGCACAAAACCATGAGCCACCGAATCAAACAAAAAACAAGTACACCTTCCATGCAAGAGATCTGCAAAACAATATGTGCAATATTCATCAACAAGGAAAAGCTACAACAAGAGACTTTCAAGAAGATATGAAAGCTCCAAATAATATCTGAGAGACAATTACAAAGAAAGTTGAATGCTTATAAGAGAAAAGCCCTAAATGAGAAAGGGATCGGATCATGACAAGTGTCAACATCACATGAGATGAGACATAATGATCTAATATTAACTCAATTAATAAAGCAATCCTAAGTTTAGCTTAAGTGCAAAGAATAAATTAGACTAATAATCAGTTAAAGATTAATTAATTATTAGCTAATGTATGATAAATTTAACACCTTCCCTTAAGATGAACTTAGGGAGTAGCTAAAAACCCTAAAAAGAATGCATGATGGGTCCCGACAAACAAGGCCAAAAAGGTACCCATGTACAAACAAAAGATCTCTATAATGTGGAGAAATAGAGAAAACCTGTTGGGAAAAACTCTACTCCAAAAAGAGATGAAAGGAAAGTGAAGGAATGAAGAAACCTCCATACAAGGCAATGTTGTCCCAAAAGATAGGAACAAAGGATGAACTAAAAGAACACCATTGAAGCATGAAGAAGCTGCAAACACTATCGAAGTATGACTATTGAAATAAGAACCTCCACTGAAACATATGATGATCAAGATCAAGAAGAAAAGAATTTGCATGAGTGCCCTTAATGACACTACTCGAATCAGATGGAAAACAAAGGAAAAGACCTGGTACTCAAAGATACAGATGGCAAAGATACCAAAATTCTAAAGAACTGATCATGTGAAAAAATGGAAGGTCGCCTCCAGAAATATGAATGCAAGAGTGTCCATATGGTAAGTTCTCCATCTCACCGAAATGCATGGGTAACCAACCACTATATTCGCCTAGTACATAGGAACAAATATTGTATACATAGCTCACTGCAACACAAAACCAAGGAAGCATTAGCACAAACAGTAAAAACCCCCCCATAATGTTGACAAGAAAGAGGCGTGACAGGTACACTAAAACTAAATGCCAGAAAGAAGTGCATGAAGAAGAATTAGGAACATCTGAACATGCAAGCATGAAAGTACCAACACATATGAAGGGTGTGAAAACAAAAGTCACACATGCATGAGGCTGTTGTCGTGGAAGGGACACTCACTTGACAAAGGTATGATGGAAAACAAAGGAAAAACATCAAACCTCCTCATGGCACTTCATAACATAGTGCGAGTAAAATAAGGCACAAAGTGATGTGCAAGGTCTTATAATACACCTGTTGTGGCAATTTATTTCAGTGTGTTTACATAAGATAAATACATGCAATGTGAGCCCATAATGCCCAAAAAAGGACTACATGTTGAAAATACAATTCTATGACAAAAATAGAGGAAACTAATAGCACCATGATGAAGTACACGAAAAAACATGCACTTTTAAAAAAAATGGCACACAAAAATGTGTCCGGATGCAGAAGATATGGCATGTTGAAGTCTCCAAAATGAGAACTGAACAACTACAACACTGAGAAAACAAAATTCTAGAAAAAAACCAAAAATCAAAACTATAAAATACCTGCACCATTTTGAAGAGCATAAAATTTCACCCCATTTCAAAAAAAATTACACGCGAAACGACCATCGTATGGCCAAGATATGGCCTCTAGAAGTTGAGGTGCAAAATTGAAAAGCCTAATGGAGAGGGGTTGTGAAGGGCAAAAGAACATCTCCGCCAAATTTAGCAAAATTACCTCCAAATCTGGAGGTCCGCCAATTTTAGAAGTTTGAGAAAAAAATATCTCCTCCTCCGAGTACAACATGATTATTTTATTACAAATATTTTGCAAAAAAGAAAGCAAAAAATTGACTATTTTTTGTTAAAGTGAAAAAAAATGTTTTTAAATAAAAAAAACATATATAAAAATATGATTTTGCTTTTTTTTTAAAAAAAAGGAAAAAGCAAAAAAAAACACTTTATATATTTATTTGGAAAAAAAAGATATTAAAAAATTATTTTTTTAAAGAAATGCAGGGGTACTGCCACCCCTGGGCGAAGCCCGAGGAGGGGCCCACCACCCTGCCAAAAGGGTAGGAGGTAGTACCCTCTTGCGTACTCTACAACAGGGGGCGCGGGGCCCAAGGGCCGCTGCCTGCCACTATGGCAGGGGCGATACCCTTGAGTACCCCTTCTAATTTTTTAATAATAAAAAATTTGCATGCATGCGCCCAAAATGGGTTGTTTTAATATATTTTTCAATTCAATTTTTTAAAAAAATTGCAGAGAAAATATATATATGTATATATATTTTAAAAAATTTCACCTCAATATGCGTGTTGGGACAATTTTTGTTTGCCTTAGATACCAACTACTTAGAATTTGATGATTTGGTAGTCGATCTTAGGGTTTTTGGCTGCTCTGGACATAATGGTGAGGCTCATTTGAGTTCAAAATGCCCCAAAAAAATAGGCATCCCCTGGATCTGACAAAAAAACCTTTTCTTCAAACCTTCACAAATTTGACAAACGAAATCGAAATCAGGCAAAACAAAAGCCAATTTTGACTTTCTCGACTGCCCTGGATCCAACGGCAAGGTCCTTTTCACACAAAAATTCTTCAAAAAAAACCCACCTCCAAAATTTGTAAAAAAAGCAAAGGGGATTCAGATCTGAAGCCTGTAACCCTTGTTGAAGTAGAAAAATCTCATAAATCAAGAAGGGGTTTGTTGAATCCACACTCTAATACCATGTTAGAATTGTGAAACAAGCACAAAACCATGAGCCATAGGATCAAACAACAAACAAGTACACCTTCCACGCAAGAGATCTGCAAAATAATATGTGCAACATTCATCAACAAGGAAAAGCTACAATAAGAGACTTTCAAGAAGATATGAAAGCTCCAGATAATATCCGAGAGATAATTACAAAGAGGGTTGAATGCTTATAAGATCAAAGCCCTAAATGAGAAAGGGATCAAATCATGACAAGTGTCAACATCACATAAGATGAAACATAATGATCTAATATTAACCCAATTAATAAAGCAATCTTGAGTTTAGCTTAAGTGCAAAGAATAAATTAGACTAATAATCAATTAAAAATTAATTAATTATTAGCTAATGTATGATAACTCTAACAATTATGATATTAAATCAGTCATATTTCCACTATTAATTAAATAACTTTATGTTATTTAATTAATTCACTTTATCATCAATTATCTTTCTGATTAATTAAACAAATCTTATTTATTTGATTCTCTTTAATCTTTAATATTTTTCCTGATTAATTAAATAAATTATATTTATTTAATTACATCTTTAATTATCTTATTCTTCTAAATTAATTAAATTAATGTTATTTATTCAATTAACATTCACCCACTTTTTTAAATAAATAAAACATTTTATTTATTTATCACCTCTCAACATTACCCACT
Organism: Sequoiadendron giganteum; assembly: GCA_007115665.2. Lineage (NCBI taxonomy): Eukaryota > Viridiplantae > Streptophyta > Pinopsida > Cupressales > Cupressaceae > Sequoiadendron > Sequoiadendron giganteum. The sequence continues at coordinate 54,110,845 of CM021103.1, forward strand.
TTTTTAAATAAATAAAATATTTTATTTATTTATCAATTCCCACTTGCACATTCCTCAAATAATTAATTCATTTAATTAATTATTATCTCATGCATTTCCACCTCATTTGTAACAAACACTCTCTTCCAGTTGACTGGATAATCAATGTCAATCCACTGATCAATCAAATCAATTCACTCCCACTCAATGAGAGTTAATGAAGTAATCAAATCCCTTAATTGATCAATCAATTCCTCATGCAAATAGTTAATTGAAATCTTGCAACCATTTGTAGTTAGTTAACTCCCCAATCGATTCCTCTCAAGGGATTTTCATCCTTGATCTTGATCATTCACCTCTGACCATCCATTCAAATCAGACTTTTCTATAAAAGCAACCCTCATTCCCATTTGAAGGTTAACCACGATTCTTCGATGTTTTGCATCCATTTATCTTTTTCATTCTCATTGTGCTATATGATACATAGTGTACACATAACTAAGAGAAAAAGCAAGACAAAGAAGAACAATGAAGGTTAATCAAGGGTAATATAGGAAGGTATTATTGTATCGATCTATTATGTTCTATGTTGCAATCGTTCTTTATTATTCAATTGATTTAATTATTTAGCTTGGATTGCAGTTAGTGGTTGTTGTATTTATTCATGCTTTGTTATGTATCTCATTTCATGGTTGACAAATTGGTGAACTTGACGTGAAGCTAACTATTTTTTGTAAAATTTTGAGAAATTTTGATACACAGGAACAACATCGCATCTGACAAAAATAACGACACATCTGTTGAGAATAAGGCCATATCTATGGGTGTGATGTATGTGTATATTGTCGCACCACATTTGTCACCTTTATCACTGCATCTGATTATCATTAATTTTATGCTACTTTTTGCTAACTGTTGTTATTTCACTAATTGCACAAGTCTAATATTGGTTTTTTCGATAATATAACATTTTATCAACCATTCTAGGTTATCTATTTCTTTGTTCTTTGTCGATAGGTGCATCTATAGGTTCTATCATGCAGTCGAATTACAACACCATAATCATTATGTACAACACCGTGATCATAAAAAATGCCACTACAACTGTCTATCTAAGAGTCGTAATTGTGCACCACAACTGTCTGACTGTGCACCACAATTGTTTGACTATGTATCGCACCTGTTCTAATAGAACACCACAATTGTTAGGAAGGTAAATTTGGGTTTTCAAGTTATAATTTTTGATTTACTATCTAATTTTAGTAGGTTAAGCTTTCAAGTACTAACTATTTTTGTCAAATTTGTGCCTACAACTGGGAAAAGAAAGAAAACCTTGAAATTAATAACAATTTTATTGCATCTCATCATCTAAAGACAAAATCTAAATATACTAATGACTTAATATAGGTTTTATTGTTGAAGGATATCTATAAAAACCTTGTTTTGTTTTTACTAATTTAGAAAAAAATATTTGGGCTTAAAATAAGATGACTATTTTTCATGTTTGTTGAACCTGCAACAAAGTATGCTCTTCCCTTGCACCTAGTATGATTTGGGGAATCAAAAAAGTTACTTGTTCACAAGTCTTATTGTTTGTACTCCTGAGGAGTGGTGTTACCATATGCTCTCCCCTCGTGACTCCTAAAAATCATCTTGGGGATCAAAAGGTACACCATATCTGTTTATTTCAATAGGAGACCTACCTAGGGAGTTCATCACCCTAGGGTTCGATCTCAATTGTTGTGTTCAAGCACGGTATAGAAAAGAGGGGAGAACAAAATTTGTACCCTAAGGTGTGGTCAGCGTCCTTCAAGCCAAGCCCCATGACCCTCGATCCACCAAGACAAGGAGGTGAAGAGTAGAGAGGAGACCCCTTCACTCAAGCATATCAGACGGGCTGCTCACTATTCATTAATTTATCTACTACAAACCTTTTTATCTAGAAATCTAAAGTCCTTTTTGGCCACTAGTTTATATCAGTGCAATGTGAAAGTATCAACACATGAATTTACTCGCTATGTGTCGACCCTTATTGAGGTGACAATAACTCCCTACAAAGAACTTTTCCTTCCAAGGTAAGAGGTGTCAAGGTGGTACATGACCTTGGCATACTAGATAGTCGTCCATTTATTGAAAGGTATTTTATCAATGAGCCTGATGTAAGATGTCAAACCCAATCTACCACTCGATAGGCTATATATTTATGATTTTTTTTCTTGTCAATACCAGTAAAACCAATTAGTGTGATATTGTGGAAGAAGACACACAAAATTTATCCTTGTCACTAAAAGTTAGAGTCACAATTGTTCTTGTTTTCTATATACTATTTTCTATGTTTTTACAAGTGTCTAGAGTCAAAAACTGAAAAAAAAAACAAAACAAAGTTTTAGAGTCATTTTGTAAATTGTTATTCAAAACAAAAGCTAGTGCATTGTGCAATTGTTAACCCGTGTGCTGCAATGGTGTTTCTGCAACACAAAAACTATGCGATGGATTTGTTAATTTCTACGACGCATCTGTCTCTATCAGAAAACCACAACTATCTCTATCAGCAGCACAACTATTTAACACTAAACCACATTTGTGTCTAGAAATTTAACAGAGTCAAAAAACCACAACTGTTTAAATTAGCAACACATCTCTCTTTGTACCGTAATTATTGAATTTTGCAATGCATATGTTGTATTTTGTGACACAATTGTCTATTTTTGTACTGCATTTGTCAGTCCCTGTACCACAAATGTTATATTCTTCTCCACGTAGATATCATATAGATAAATCAAATTCTATTTCAAAACGTACAAAATATTGATCTTATGTTACATAAAAATCAATATCATAACATAATATTTTTCTAGCTTTACCTAGGTTTAAAACTTGCATCCTTTGTGTCGTCTCAAGTCTTAGAAATTCATCGTAGGGTCTTGAAATTAAAACAAAAAAACAAATTTAGAGATCATTCTAGGGTCATCTCTTGAAAGTCTTAAAACCTCTTATTTTCCAAAATTTATCTCATCAACAAAAGTAAGGTTTTAACTCACAAGTCTAGTTGAAATTCAACTTTTTTATCAAACACCATAATTTTTCCTTTTTTGAGTTTAGGAAATTTTCATTAGATTACATTAGTCCTCCAAAAATTTGTTAAGTAATCTCCTTTTAAGATCAAAATTCAAAAAATCTAAGGTCTTTATATTTTCAAAATATTTTTAGAAAACCCCCAAAAAGATAGAGTAATCTCATACTAGTCTTACATTCTTTCCAAAAAGTCAAAATCCAAAAACATAGATTAAAAGTTTCATAATAGTCTTGCATTCATCTAAAAAATTTGAAAAATACAAAAAAATCATAAAAATACCAAACTATGTAAAAATTCAAAAGTCCAAATAGAATATTTTATGGTTGTCACACAATCCCAAAGAAAACATAAAGAGATGGATTCTACATCCAACCATATGTACAACCCCACTAGTGACATGAATAATGGGGAAACCTCTAATAATCAAGCAAACTCAGTCATAAAATCTACCTTCATTTGACTAGTATACCTTACATGAAGTAGAACAAGGGCTAACACCAGAAGAAATAAACAATGTTGCACAAGATCCTAAGATCTTGCGAATCATGGATGAATTAATAACTACCGACCCTAATAAATATTTGTTTACACTTGCACAAAGTGGATCTCGGCTTCTAGCTAACTTCGACATCTCCATGATTATATGGGAAGCACCAAGCATCATAACACAAGGACAAGGTGTCATTAATCAACCACCATCAACACCTAACACATCATCACATCAGTTGAACATAGACTTGCCACCTAGTCAAACTTCACACTTTATATCAGTTGTTAACATCCCACCAACACCCACATTCAACAAACAAACAACAAATCCATTTGCTTCCACCTCTCAGATTGCAGTGCAACAAACTAACACTACACCTATAGCAAAAAAGGTCACCCATCCAAATTCAACAAGTAAAATATGAAGGACAAACCCTTCGTTTTGAGGACCACAAGTGAAAACAAAGTCCACTTTGTAGAAAACAAACGTACCTCTGCAAGGACTAGATCCTTTTTCAGAGCAAGTCAAAATACCAACTAATCCTAGTTCCACTTTCACATCTAGTTTCAATCAACCTCCACCACAATTTAATTCCACTTTCATGACACACTTTCAACAAAACATCCCACCCATGCAACAAAATCACTTTGGTACAACAAGTCAAATTATGCATGAATGCATGTCCACTTGACATCATTATAACACCAACCCATTCACAAACCCTTCACAAGGTTCGACACAATATCTACAATTAAATACAACTCCTATTACATCATCGTCTATGGATCTTATAGGTCAATAGCTACAAACCTTGCAACAATAAATGTCAAATATGTAGGTAACTAGAAATAATAAAACATACTCGATAGAGGATTTATGTCCTTACCCATTTTATAGGAGCATTTACATGCCTCCCTTTTTGACAAATTTCATCATTCCAAAATATGACAAGTATAAAGGAAAGGGAGGTCTTGTTGAACATGTGAGATAATTTCATACAGCCTCCTTGGACGAGATTTTGATCACACATACCCAATGATACTTTTCCCATAGATTCTTGGAGGTCAATCCCTTGAATGGTTTACACATCTACCTCCAAGCATCAAAACATGGAGTGAATTAATGGACAAGTTTATAACACACTTCTCGTATAACATTTCAAATGACATCAACATTATCAATTTATGTAAGGAAAAACAAAAGGATAACAAAACATTTGTTGCATTCTTACAAAGGTGGAGAAGCCTTTCTAGTAAGTGTCCATGCCATATACTAGAGAAGCAAATGGTATAGATATTCATAGAGAATCTTAATAAGGAGGTGACGTTTCACTTACAAATCCATGTTCAAACACATTCAAGGATGTCATAAAAAAAGGTCTCTCCATCGAGAAAGCCCTTATTGGCAAAGGGCTAGTCAAAATCTTGAAGGAAAACAATAATTATTCACATAATTCAAATGCTATGAACAAATTATGGTCACATAAGAAAAATGTGATAAATGATGGCATAGTAGATACTAAGGTTGTTAACAAAGCTCAACCCATGCTTAATCTGAAATGATCATCAACAACAAACAACAGTAATACACCACATAAATACAAGCAGACAACAAACACAATAAAAAACACTAAACAACATAGTCCTCCAAGGACTAACCAATCACAACAAACATACATGCCCTTAGGAGAACCTATTGTGTTAGTTTTAAAGAAACTGCTATAATAGAACGCAATATAACTCCTGAAGATCAGACACTATGAACCAAGACCCTTCAAATAGTCTTGGTGGAATGATGATGACTTCTATGAGTACCATAGAAACAAAGGGCATAAAGCTTCTCATTGTTTCAAACATAAGAATTGCATCCAGGATCTCATTGAATAGGGAGTGATAGAAATTGATAACCCATAAGGATCCTTTACAAAGATCATACCATATTTAAAGATCCCTTACAAAATCATGTGAAAGGAAAAACCTCCACATGAAGAACAAACGATAAGGACCAAGCTAATTATACCAGTGTTGCTTATGAGTACATGATTAATAACATCCAACCTACTGATGAAAAAGCCTCATCTATACCCATCAAAATCAATAATTCTAAGTGTATCATTATATTTTCCAAGAAAGATATTTTTACACAAAACACTTTCCATATTGATGCCTTACATATTGAAGCCTTTGTCCAAAAGTATAGAATCATATGAGTGTTAATAGATGGTAAAGCGATACTGAACATTTGTAGTTGAAGTCTTGTCCAACAATGAGGATATTTTGATGATGTTGATCGTAACAAAAAGATCAAAATCAAAGTATGTGATTACTTTGAATGATAATCTATAGGCACTATCATATTTCATATCCAAGTTGGGCCTATTACAATTCAGACCATTTTCCAAATCCTAGATTTAGAGACCCCTTATAACATTCTCCTAGGACATCCATGGATCCATGCCATACAGGTTGTATCATTGACCTTAAATCAATATATCAAATTCCCATACAACGAAACTCAAGTGACTATATTGTCAGATCTGAATCCCTTTGAGCATTACATACTCTCACAAATTAGTCCTGGTCTCCCAAAACATTATTTCAACAACACTACCTTATCATATTCCTCTATAGCAGTTGATCCTTCAATAATACCCACATCTCCTATTCCCTCACAAACCAAAGTTAATGTCAAAGACCTTGGAGTCAGAGAATATGGATTACAAGCCTGCCTTGCAGAGCGCAAACCACTACCCACTGCATCCCTATCATTTTATGTTCATGATAATCCTATGTTTAATCAAGACATCTATGATAACCCACTTTTCTAGAATGATCCTATGGAGGATATCCCTGTGCATCCTTTTTCATTTCAGGATCATATTCCTTTTAGTCCATTGCATGGACTAGCATCTTTTTCTCTCGAGTATACTGAGCTAGAGTATGCATCTATAGATGTTGTTTCTAGTAAGCTTTCCTGGTAACTTGTTGATGACGAGTGGGTTTTCGTTGGTATTACCTATGTTGAAAAGAATAATTTTGAATAATACATTAATGACATTGCTCAACCTATACATGAATCATTCATATTTTCCAATCCATCAAATTCATATAGTTTCATCTGTCTCCTAGACTTGGATCAACAAATGCCAACACAAACGCACAAGGATATAAGTCAAAATTCAAGAAAGAAAAAACCTTTATCAAAAAAGTATGCAAGGTCAAAGCAAAAATAGAAAGTAGAAACGGATCATGGAGTGTGATCCAAAATGTTGATGGAAAAAAAATCTCACACAATCTAAGCCAGAAATCATTACAAACAAAAATAGAAAGATCAAGAAAAGTCCCTTGAGCAAAAGCAAAAATAAGCAAAAATCGATCTTCAATAATGCCTTTATAAACACAAGAATTGGGGGCATATGTAAAATAATGCCATCGACATATGAGCTTGTTGATCCAATGTTTTTATCCACTACATTATTCCACATTCTGTATAATTTATTGGATCCACCTACATTCATGAATCCACCATCTCATAATAATTCCCTTAGTAATTTCACACTGTACATTCAATGATGACCCCTTGATGTGCTCTAATCCATTGGTTGTCCAATCTCCTCTTTGGGGGAAGTATGATAGTCCATGTAGTGTGCATTCTACTGATCATAAAATAGCTCCTCCTATATGCACCACATCACATTCCCTATCTCCCATTTCATACAATCAGTTTCCATCAATCGATCATCAACCTACGTCTCCTGAAGAGCATCTACCATGATCATAGCATCATCGAATTCCAATAAAATATAACTTTGATGAAAACCTAGAAAACAAGCATCTTCTATGATATTAAAAATCAAAAAATAGAAAATTAGAAAAATAAAAGAAAAGAGAAATAATCGCTAATAGTGGCACAGTGTGATGGTTAAGTTACTGTGTTGTTATTATTTCCATCAAGTTTCAAACCCCATTGGGGTGTAATTGTTGAGAATTTATATTGGGGATGAGGCCCCCCATTTTTGAACTCATCAATTCATAGCTCCGGGTCAAAAGCGTTTACCCTCTTAATAAAAAAAGAAAAAGAGAAATAATTTTTCCTACAACGAAAACCATTTTTGTGGCACTTTGGATAAGTACCATGGTGAAAACCTGGTAAATAGGCACCATGTGTAGTTGGTCTTCACTCTACCATGTATCAATATTCTATCATATTTTATTCATATTAAACCGAGCACATGCTCCTTCATAATAAAAGTTGTCTCACCCTTCTTATGACCTGACAATGATCGACATTTAACGTCAACTGCTTACCATATTTATCCCTTTCATAATAAATGGTTGTATACCTAACTAGGGGCAATCCTTACCCTAGATTTTCAAAAGGATCTTAGACATGGTATCAAAGGACATTATCACAATAAAATCCAAAAACATCAAAACATTCAATAAAATACTAAAATATCCAAACATTCCTTGAAAAATTAAAAAAAGTCATCAAATTTCAAAAAAGTAAAAAACAACATTGGCCATCAAGCATGTGCTAATGTCAGTCCAAATAATTGAATTGCGTAGCCTCTACGTGTATACATAGGCAAGTCCATCATTGATGAGGCCCCAAGGCCTAGGTTTGTCCCTTAGGGTCCCATCATAATAAATTCTCATTCATCATCTACCTTCCATAATAAAATTATCCCTTGTTGGGATTGACATCTTGATCAGACACAAACTGTAACATGCCCCTTGTTCTACACAAAAAAAATCCTATATTTTACTACAAGTGAATTTAATCTAATGGCTAAACACATAGCAATAAAAAAAATTATTTTCAAAACAAGATAACATGCACACATGATAGAAACAAAATATCTTTCTCATTTCATTCAACAAATTGTACAATATTTCTAAAGAAATGATTTCATAATCCAAATGCAAAATGCATTTTCCATCTTTCAAAAAAATAGATACAAGTTACATACATAACTCATATGAGCTCCATTGGCACTAGAAATATAATTGATCTAGGAAATCCCCTTTCAAATCTTGGCTTGCCAATTGGGAGGAGAAGCATCACTCAAGAAATTTTCCACCATCCATGGATTAACTGTGGTCCCCTGCACATCTACCACATATAGTAAAATGACCCTACCCTTCGACGAAGAGCTTTGGCCTAGAAACCACAAAATACTAGCCTAATTTGAGCTAGTGTTGTGTCCTAAATAACTAGAACTTTACCATACAACACATTTATGTTCTATGTGTATGACAATCCCAGACTAGAATGAATGAGTAAGGTAACACAATGAATTGATAGTGTAACGAGTGGTAAATTATACCACTTTGGCCAAAGTATTCATCACCCCTATTTCAGAATGGAGATCAAATGCTCATCCACCACTCTAACTCGATTTGTTAAGACCAGTTATATTCTATGCATAGGCAATTCCCTCCATTAGATAATCTATAACCCTAGGAACAACCTATATACCTCTATGCTTAACTAACACAACTTCTAAGTAAATAATTCAGGTAACTCTTACTTACCAAATAACCATATGGAATAGCATAACGCCATATCATTAATTGACTATCCAAAAAGTATATTTTCAACAATGTAGTCTTTAATCAAGGGTATATCTCAACATTAAATGACTCCCTTCAAAGGTATAAATTTAACAAGAAAAGACCTCAAATTCAAAGTATAACTATCAACAATAAATGAATCTGATCAAAGTATAATCTCATCAAGAAAGGACTCACTCAAAAGCGTGGTCTCAACAATAAAGGACTCTTAACCAAGAATATAACCTTGTCAATAAAAGGCTATTCAGAAAGTAGATTCATGCCAATAAAATGACTTCATGTCAAGAGTATAAAACAACCAACTTGGTAGGGTAATCCCACCTAAGGGTCCAACCAAATAGTAATTCATAAATTCAAGTTATCAGCTTAATCGCATAGGTTAACTCCACCCTTAGTTTACCTTGATCCCAGGATAATACTAGTAATCAATTATTAGTCCAACCATGTAGGTTATTCTCAACCTAGGGTTTAAATCAATATTCAAGTAAAGCAACGATCTAATGATCATTATAGTATAGACTAACAATAAGGTTTATATGATGTCACATCCTATCAACAATGACACCTCTTTCAAAACCATCACTATCTTTGTGTTGCTAGCCTTATCATTTCCAAGGTTTTTCTAGCATTTAAGCTAACATACTCAAGATATTCCCCCCCATGATATTGATGTACTCTGTTTCTCTCATTTCAATCTATGTATAGTAGAGACTATCTATGTAAAGTCTAATTAGAAACACATCATATGAAAACCTATTTAGAGTATATAAAAGTATTAACCTAATAGATAGGTTATATCAAAGCAAGTAATCTCCAAGAAAATTCAATCATCGTAGAAACATTCCAAAGTCAAACAAAGCATAAGGGAGTAAGATACAACATGCCTATAATACAAAGCTCCAATTCGATTTAGTTGGTTTCCAATCCTAGCCCCCTCAAACAACTTGCAACTTGGCAACAAATTTCACAACCTTTCTCGAACTCTCTCACAAAACTTAGAAGAACAAAGAAACTCTTAGAAGATAACAACAAAGTGAAGATATGCATCCATTTGAGGTAAAGAATGCCTTTATATATACACAAAAATCAACATCTACAGGCTAGAAACAAGGTAGATGAATCGACACTTCTCATCTTGCATGATTCAACTCAACTAGGCAAACAAAAGGTGGCAAAATCCAAACTTATTACTCAACAAAACAAAACTATAGGTTGCTTCATTCAAAGATAGCAAGAATGCATTTCAAATATGCAAGGTAAATGATCAAACAAGTTGACTCAATTCATGCCAACATTTACTTGAATTATTCTCCCATTTACTTTAGTTTCCATCATTGGAAAGAGCTCACAAAATAGACTTCTGATGCAATGCAGATATTCACATTTTGGTGCCACATAAACCTCTAACATGATTTTGGTGTTTGCAGATTTATGACTGGGCCGAAGTTTTTAAATGCATTATAAATAGCTTTCAATACTATTGACCAAGTCTTATATATTTTCCATGCACCTTCCACTATATTGTATTCCATTCGCAAGCATGATAAATCGTTATAAATGCCTATAGTGCTGCCTTAGTGTGCGCTATGATGTTTCCCTTAGCATTTGAATGCAAATTCTTTATACACAATTCAAAGGTTCAACCATATTTTGTGTATGGGAACACACTATATAAGTGCCATGTTTTCCTTTTAATCATGACATTTAATTTCAATGCTTTCCTTATTCCATGTAGAGTTTATCGCCTCCCTGAGGCTTACCTAAATCGGCTCATAATGGCCTTAAAAGCATCACACTTATTGTTTAAGTCATGCATACTTTACAAAACAAGCACATTTGCAATAGCCACAACAAATGCAAAGCAATACAAACATATTATAAATAACAATCAATGTATCCCATCGATTTATACATTAGTCGGTTTCTATCAATCGATTTATGATAATTGATTCACTATATAAATATATAGTTTGATATATGTAATATGATATATATATGTATATTATATATATAATATATATTATATTCATAAGATAATAAAAAACATATAAAGCCTTTCAAGTATATATATATGTATAACATATATACATATACCAAATTACCCTATTATCCAGACTCAAACATATATATCCACATACATATATATATATATACAAAATATGTATAATTACATTTTCGTCGACCAATAAATATATATGTGTGTGTGTGTGTGTGTGATATATGTCCACTCAATTTCCCTATGCAAATGATGTACTCATGCATGGGTTATCATTTATACTTAGGCACATGTCTATATATAATCATTGATTAAAACACACAAAGAAGAACTCACACATATCAAAGAGACTCAATCATATAACTCAAATTACGAACAACTAAGAAACCAAAGAATAAAACCAAATTCATGTACAATCACATTATTCGATCCATAGAAACAACCTATTTCAAGCATGACCTCACAAACAAACAAAACCTCTCCTAAATAATCAATTCAAGGTATCTTACCTTTTTCCCGAAACTATTGACTTGACCATTCTGACAGTGGGTGTGTGAAACTCAGTTTAGACTCACTAAGGGTTTCCAAACCAAAATTCTTCTCCTAAGTGATACTTCCCCTCCCTTCTAGAGGTGTGAACCTGCACCTGCAACCAACTTGTCACATTTGCAAAGGTAGTTAGCTATTCACATATATATATGCATCATCAAATAATTAGCGTATTCACATTGCAATACACATTCTTACATTGTACTTCATCAATATAAACATAATTACTCCTTCAAAACAATAACATCTTAATACTTATTTCAGTATTTCATTCATTTAACAAACATATCAAAATCATGATCTACGTTCATCATCCTATTTACCTGTGATGGTAAATGTAACTTAGTAACAATAAGATAGGGTGTAACACAAACAAAATATTCTACACAAAAATTGAGCTTAATAAATCACAGAACAACAGACAAAACTATCAAAATAGCCTGCAACTTGGTCGATCAATTACCTACCTATCTATCAACAAAATCTACCAATCATTATCATTTATCAGTTGTCTTATATAGGTTATTGCATCCTCTAAAATAGACTAGCTATCTTATACGAGATGTTTTCATTCCTAAAAATAGACATAATCCTATCTCAAAACACTTATCGTTGGTAAGAAGATCTAAATGGTTGTTGACTCAATTGGTCTAGTTAAGTCTTATCTTTTTTATCTGATTTATCTTATCATGTTCCTATGCTACTCAAGGATATCCATAAAATATTAGAGGAGCGATGATGGATATTGGATCATGACCATTTATGTTTATTTCTGTTTGTGGTTTGTCTCGACAATATGACTAGGGCAACTAAGTTCCTTATGTGTGATTGGGGTTTCATTTGGCATAATCAAAACATCCTATGCAAGTTAAAGGTCAGCTAACACTTTCTTGCATTAAGATCAACATGCTCTATGGCTACTTCCACACATATTCCAACAAGGTTCTATTGTTACTAGTATGAATCTAGGAAATCTTCATCTATTGTGTCTAAATCTTGACAACAAATACTAACGTCACCAAGGTTTGTCTCAACTTGGTGTACATATATCCACTTGTCCATATATCAATATCTTTAGGCAAAATAAATAAAAATTGCCCTCACAATTCATGCTTTGGTGTGCATACATTTGTTTTTCACATCATAAAAATCTATATGATGAAAAAACATGCACTATTTAAAGCTCAAAATCTATCAATCATACACCAATCTTGATTTGGATGGATGATCTAGCTAACTATTCTTCACTTCTTACTTTTTTTAGACTACAAGAATCGGGTAGCCCCCTATAAACTGTAGTGCATCTAGTAAAAATAATTCACGTGACTGGTGATGTTATCACAACATGCCCTTCGGTACCATGGGGACAGGGGGGAGACTAGACCTCATGACCACTTGCCTACAACAGGATGTTTTAGCCAATCGAGCTAGGCCCTTCGCCCCATTCTTCACTTCTTCACTTCTTACTAATCTTCTCTTCTAATTAACATTTCTTCTATCAGTCCTTGCACCTAAACGAATAAAATTAGCTTGTTGGAATTTCTCATAATTTTGCCAAATTTCCCGAAGGGGGCACCATGCTATCCAGTTGCCATCAGTTCATACTCGGGCAAGTCCTGAACATGAATTTAATTTTTTTTGACACAACACTATAAAAATGTATGTCTCAAAGAGGGGAAAAATGTAGATATCTGAAATTATCCTAGCCTAGGAAGTAACATTTTAACACTAATTATCATCTTTCCCTAATGATTAAATAATGTTTAATTATTTAATTATTATCTAAAGTCATATTTCCACTATTAATTAAATGATTTTATGTTATTTAATTAATTCACTTTATCGTCAATCTTTCTGATTAATTAAAAAATCCTATTTAAATTTAATTACATCTTTAATTATCTTATTCTTTAAATTAATTAAATAATCATTATTAGTTATTCAATTAATATTCACCCACTTTCTAAATTAAATGATTACTTTAATTATTTAATCCTATTTCCTCACAACATTATCCACTTCTTCAAATAAATAAAACATTTTATTTATTTATCAATTCCCTCTTGCACATTCCTCAAATAATTAATTTAATTAATTAATTATTGTCGCATGCATTTCCACCTCATTCATAGCAAACACTCTCTTCCAATCAACTAGATAATCAATGTCAGTCTATTGATCAATCAAATCAATTTACTCCCACTCAATGAGAGTTAACAAAGCAATCAATTCCTCATGCAAACAGATAACTGAAATCTTGCAGCTAGTTGCAGTTAACTCCCTAATCAATTCCTCTCAAGGATTCTTAACCCTTGATCTTGATCACCCAACTCTTAATCTTGATCATCCATTCAAATCAAAATTTTCTATAAAAGCAACCATCATTCTCATTTGAAGGCTAACCATGATTCTTTCACGTTTTATATCCATTTATCTCATTCATTCTCATTGAGCTATATGGCACATAGTGTACACATAATTGAGAGCAAAAGCAAGACAAAGAAGAACAATGAAGATCAACCAAGGGTAACATAGGAAGGTATTACCATATTGTTCTATTATGTTTTATGTTAAAATTATTCTTTATTGTTTCATTGATTTGAGCATTTAGCTTGGATTGCAGTTAGTGGTTGTATTTATATATGCTTTATTATATATCTCATTTCCTGGTTGACAAATACATAGTCATTTCACCATTTTGAAAACTAAGTGAAAGAATGTAGAAAACTATTGGTAAACTTATGATCAGGAGCACTATCAAGCAAGTCAAGAGCAAAATTTCAGAGATTTATTACAACTATTCAAGATCCAAGCATCATGCCAAATCCTATGTGAGTTTATGTATGGTCATGTCATCATTATTTGTGAAGGCTAACCCTTGTTGTAGGTCTCCAAGCAATTCAAGCAATCAAGCAAGCAAACATCCAAAATCTTGAAGTGATGTGCATGAATTCGGTCCTTCGAGGAAGCTATTGAAGGGTGGTGAGTTTTAGCACTTTATGATTTCATCATTCCTTCGTATCATTTATCCATTTATCATTGGCATTGCCATTGTGGAAGTGGAACACTAACAGGGGTTTGACTAAGGAATTTATCATTCTCTTTTTGAATGTGTAGATTTTAGGTTTGAAGAGGATTGAAGGAAGTTTTAAGATCATCTATTCATTATTGCATTCAAAACCTTGCACCTTGTAAACTCATAGAAACTCACCTACAAAATTATTTAATAGTGATTCAACAAGTCTACAAGCAGAAACATGGATCTCAAAATTTTCGTCAAAGGACTGCAAAAGTAGAGCAGGACATCCCTACAAGGAATGGGATGCCCTTGGGAAAAAAATTCCTCCTATATAGACCAACACCAAACTTTCATGATAGGTACACAACACTCTTCCCTTCCCAAATATGCTTGCAAATCTCTATTTTAGTCTATTAATTGTTGGTATCTTGCATTTTTCATTTAGGGCACATAGTCTAATCAGGTTAATAAAATAAAATAAATTTCAATCTATCCAAGACCCTAAAGATGCAGATCCAAGTCTGGTTGGCTCACCTTGATGGTTGAAAGTCAATATAAACACCTCATTGATCTATATCTTAATGAAACATTATAAAAAGGCACCCGCACATAAAATCTGAATCCTAGATTTACACATTAGACCTAGGGTTTTATTTCTCTTTATTTTATTTTGGTGAACATGACATGTTAACATTCTATACCTTTTGAAATTCACCTTGGATTTAAGTTTTTCATTGCATTGTTTTCAATTTCTCATTTAGGGTTTCATTTTGAATCATAAAAGATAAAAATTCAAAAAAATATTGCATATCATATTACATCATAGGTTGCATTAAGGTTTATTTCTATCATTTAGATTAGATCTACATTGAAAATTTGCATTCATAATTGGCATTTGTTGTTCAAGCATTGTTACACATTTGCATTTAAGTCACATTATCTTAAATTGAGCAATTTTTTGAGAAATGGTGACTTTTAAAACTATTTGCACGTAGAAATAGAGCACTTAGATAGTCTAATAAACATTCAGGTTTTTCAGTTTTCGAACATCCTATCAAGGAAATAGACACCCTTGGGCGCCTTTATCCTTCTACACTTGAATCAACAAACTTTTGTACACTTCTATGTCTTTGTGTCTATTTGAAGATCTCTATTTTGGAATTCTTAATTGTATTCATTTAGGCATCTTTCATATAGCTCAAAAAGTGAATCAAAATCGTCATTTTTAGAATTAGGCATCTTGCAATCAATCAATTTTTGCATTTTAGGTCAGAAAAATTGCATTCCAATTTGTCATTTATTATTCACATATTGTTACACACTTGCATTAGCATAAATTTAGCAAATTTTAGAAATATATTTACTGTTATAATTTTTTGCAACTGGATCAAGAAACCTTGAACAATATCACACACAATCAGCTTTTGAATTTTTTGAAACCCTGCCTAGGACAGGAATGCCCTTGGGCGACTGTATCCTCCTACTCTTTTTGGTTCAAATTTTTTGTGATAGAGTTTTCTCAGAATCCTCTATCTAGATTTGTTGTCTGTCTTGCAATCACTTGTTGCATAACAATCTAAACCTTAGTAAAATCATCATCATGATTGCTCAATGTTTTGGTAAGATTTTGGCTTCTTTTAAGTCCTTGGTTGATGTTTCAAGTTGTGTGTTTGGTGATGACCCTAATTCCAATTAAAATATTCATAATCCTTCACCCCCCGATGCATGTAATCATGATGTAGATATCTTGGGACAAGATGAGGAGAGCATGAATGGATTCATATTTAAATTCTTTGTGCAACCTTGAGAATAACACAACCTTTTATCCTTCCATGAGATTTCCTAATCACTCATACCAACAACCAAAACCACCTATCATATGGCCACTTGAAAGTTTTTTTGCATTGTGTAAGGAAAGTGACTTACAATTTATACCTCAACCAATACACATGGAAACACGTATCAATAATAATCACAAGGAAACCACATCAACCAGTCTTCCATAAAATGAGCATAAGATTACAAACACACCCATTAACTTGGAGCAAAGCTATGGGCAAGGCTTTAAGATATCGACAAAATGAGGATGTGACAAAGAATGAACATGAGATCCACTCCCTTTTGGAACAAACACCATCTGAATATACAAAAGGAATGGGTTACCAAGGTCCTCCACCTTTACATCAAACATTTGTTTGACCAACCAAGAAATACAAAGTCCATGGTCCTATTAAGAAAGGTGTGCTACCCTCTTTGCATCCTTTATCGAAGACAGATTATTCTAGCTACACTTTTAAAATTGGGATTAATTAGACTACCACCTGTGTGTGAATGAAAAGACAATAAAAAAAATTACAAATACATCTTATTATGCATATTGTAGAATATTTGGACATACTACTAATGAATGTTGTGCTTTAAAGAAAAAATTAAGAGAATTAGATCTTTACGAGGATCAAGTTGAATGTATGATAAATTAACATTAATATGGTTTTCTCCTTGCTATGTGGTGGTTGTAGTATCACAACATGCTCACTACCATGAATGGGGGTAAAAACCAAGCTTTATGAAATCATATTTTATTTTGTAAGGAGCAACATATCATCATCCATCTTGGCTCATATTTTGTCCCTACACTTGAAGGGCAAGGGGTTAGGTAGCCTTATGTCAGGTGCATTCCTTTTAGTAAGTGATCCATTTATATCTCCTTAAAATGTTAGTGTAGCAAGTACACTAATATTTTAAATGGGGGAATATAGTCCTTCGCTTATTGTTTGCATAAAAAATGGTCCCTTTTTATTGATGACAACATACATCTCGTAGGAAGTGTGACCTTCTCAATAAAAGTATGGCCTTTTTGATCTATGTTAGTGTCTCCTTAATGGTAATATTGGGATTGATATCCCCTAAGAGTGACTATTCTTGGAATATGATGTTCCCCTTGGCGGTAATGGCTATGGTTAGTATGCCCTAAGGTGTGAGTTTCTAGTCCACGACTTGTCCTCTCTTGGTGGTGATGTCATGTGAATTGTTTCCTAAGGTGTGACCTTTGATATATTGAGGAATGCCCCTTTTTTGTTTTGTAAATCACCTTTTTTGGTGGTGTTGTTATAACATCCCTTGAGGTTTTGGCCTTATCTTATCCTTTATGCACCTCCCTATGCGAGTTTGTGCAGCTCCTTAGGTGAGTTTTCCATTTTTGCTTCACTTTGTTCATAGGAATTGAACTTAGTGATGTGTTGGCATAGCATCTTCATCATTTTTTGTAGCACCTTATCAAATTTATCGAGGAGTATAAATCTTGGTATGGTTGAAATGGGTGCACACCTAGTGAATAGAAAACTTCACTAAACCTAGTGTGTTCCTCATTTTGATACCTTGCCTTGGGGGATCACCTAATGAATATCAAACTTCACTAGTCTATGTTGCCTTCTAGTTTGTGATTTGAGTTATGAATGCCTTAACATGGTCATCAAGCATAACACATCTTTCTTTCCAGTAGACTTATGTGTTTCATGAGAGTTTAGCATAACACACCTTGATAGCCTTGTGAAACTCACCATATTGCATGAACACCTAGCATATCTCAACTTGCTAGCTAGAAGATACATGTGGCTCATGATCAATGTGGTATAATGCAACATTTTAGTCCTCATGGGAGAATTCCTTTATTCGATGGATGACGTTTAGTATTTGAGACAAATTTAAGACTAAGGTCTATTTGCCTTACCGACTCAAATCCCTTTAGTACTAACCTTGTATTTTAATTGTGTGTTTGTTTGTGTGTCTTGTTCATGTTTGCATTGTGTTTGCATTATTTTTATGTTCATTTTATTATCATTTATATATTATGTTATATCATGTGTTTTCGTCGTATATGCTTTGTGTTTTACAACATGTATATTTGTGTATGTTGTCTTGTTGCATTTCATACATGTTCATGTTCCTTTGTGCTTATGTTGGTTTTCCATGGGATCTTGGATCCTAGGGGCCTGTGAACTCTCCCTCGATCCTTAGTCATCCTATATCTTCAATAGTTGGACAATCAAGCCCCTCTTGACATATATTTTCTACTTTAGTGTGAGTCTAAGTGTAAGTTCATACTCTCACTAAAGTGGGGGCTAAATGTAGCTTCTTAAATTGTCACTCTTGATAATTTCATGCTATGGTTTGTCCCCCCTAAATTATTGAGCCTAATTAAGCACCCAATTTCCCAAATTATACATTTTATAGCCTATTTTTACCATTTTTTGAGAAATGACAAGCATTGAACAAATGCATTTATTTAATGTTTTGCCCCTAACACCCTTTTTTTTGGAAAATAGGGCCAGGACTAGGATGCCCTTAGGCATCTGAGTCCCCCTATTTTGTCAAGATCCAAATGTGAATATGTGGGTGTCGGTATTTTAACATTTGAAATTTAGGTTACAAATGTCAACTATTGGGATTTAATATGTGGGAAATTAGAATAAATGCCTATAAATACATATTTATTTCACCATTTTGAAAACTACGTGAAAGAATCTAGAAAAATATTGAAAAACTTATGATCAAGAGCACTATCAAGCAAGTCAAGAGCAACATTTCAAAGCTTTATTGTAGAAATTCAAGATTCAAGCATCATATCAAATCTTTTGTGAGTTTATGTATGTTCATGTTATCATTATTTGTGAAGGCTAACCCTTGTTGTAGGTCTCCAAGCAATTCAAGCAATCAAGCAAGAAAAAATCCAAGACCTTGAAGTGATGCACACAACTTTAGTCCTTCAAGGAAGCCATTTAAAGGTGGTGAGTTGTAGCACTTTGTGATTTCATCATTCCTTCCTATCATTTATCCATTTATCATTGACATTGTGATTGCGGAAGTGGAAACACTAACACAAGGTTTGACTAAGGCAAGCCCCTAAATGGCACAACATTTCCTCTCTTTTTGAATGTGTAGATTTTTGGTTTGAAGAGGATTGAAGAAATTTTGAATATCATTTATCCATTGTTGCATTCAAAACCTTATACCTTACCTCACAAAAAATCACCTACAAAATTATCCGACAGTAATTTGACAAGTCTACAAGCAAAAATATGGATCTCAGATCTGCCATCAAAGACTACAAAAGAAGAGCAAGACACCTCTACAAGAACTGGGATGCCTTTGGGTGACTTTTTCCTCCTATACAAATTGATACCAAACATTTAGGATAGGTAAAATCTACCTATAAATCTACGTTTTAGTCTGTTAACTATCAATATCTTGCATTTTTCATACTAGGGCACATAGTCTAATTAGGTTAATAAACAAATCAATTCCAATCTAGGTCTAATTGGCTAACCTTCATGGTTGAAATTCAATCTAAACACCTTGTTAATCTCCATCTTAATGAAACATTAGAAAAAGGCACCCCACACACAAAATTTAAATCCTAGGTTTACACATTAGACCTAGGGTTCTATTTTTCTTTGTTTCAGTTGTAGCTTTAGTAGAGATTTCTTGTGTTGGTATATGTAATTTGCAACTTAATCGGTTGATCGTTTAGCTTATGAAGGTACAAGGCATCCAAAATATTTTACATTTATAATTAATATGAAATCATCCCCCAATTGAAAGTTTTAATTTATCCTCAAATGACAAGGTATGTAAGGAGTATGAAGGAATTCATGTTTAAAGCATCGTGAATAGGTATATAGTATAAATTAAATGTTTTATGAATGTGAATTTTAGAGAAAAAAATATTTAATGGTAATCATAGTTGGTAATGTGAAGAATACTTGGAATGGTTGTGATGATAAGAAAGGTGGTGTGTGTGATGTTATTTGGATGGTCATCGAGTATCAACTAGTTTAGAAAGTTGTGATGATGGAAGTAAATGGATGTGACTACATGTATCTTGTCACATTAAGAAACCAAGTTGGCAATGACATGTTTGCAAAAATACTAGTACGGAAGGAAGGTTGCAACATTAATGGAAGTAACTTGTAGTGAAGTGATATATTGTGTGTAGATGTGATGAATGTGATGTCAATGGAAATTGATAGCTGTTGCATGTGGAGTGGAAGTGAGCCAAAGGTAGTTGTTGTGGGCAACAGTAGAACATGTGCCTTGTGTAAATGCCTCGAGGTTGTTGCTATAGGTCCTATGAGGAGAATTGCTTGTAATTTTGTTGCTTGTATCTAGTAATGGATTTTGTTGGTGGGAAATTTTATTAGAGATGTAGTGTGCACGTGTATGTGTTCTTTATTATTAATGAGTGACAATAATATCTATTGAATATAAGTAGGTGAGTTGGTTAGCTCATCTATAGATGTGGAAATGGATGTTTCAATGGTGTCTTCATGATTGGAAATTAATGTTGATTTTGGTAAACTCGAGGGTGGTGTAAATTTTTGTTACAAGTCATGTGGAAACTCCTCTTTATGCAATGTATTTTTATAAAGCTCGAGACAATTCCCATTTAACATCATAGAGAATTTGACTATATAAATTATTGTTAACTATACTACTCTATTTTGAGAGACTTGTTTTATTTCATAAGGAGCTAACCAATGTGTTTTCAATTTACCCTTGTGGTCCAAGTGTATCTTGAATCATAGAGTTATGCCTAATATCCCTCATGAAATTCTTTTATTTTGATGAAATATTCATGTCATTTGATTCTTTGCTTTTGCCCATTTTTTGTATGATGAACTACTTCCATCATTAACTCATCCAGAGCATTGAGATGGTGCAGTATGTCTATTTGAGCTTCAAAGAGATCCATTCCAATATGCATAGTTGTTCTAAGTGTTTTATGTTCAAAATCAATGGGGAGGAAAATCTTTTTCACATATACTAATTCATATGTCATAAATCCTGTGGTGGTTTTCTAGGTTATCCTATACGCCCAGACTACTTTTTAGTAACCTTGCTACCCCATTCTTTCTATGTGATTTGACTATCTTGGTTAGAATCGATTCAATTTATCTATTTATAACCTTAACTTTTCCATTTCATTGTGGGTGGTAAGGAATTGACTTCTTATATATGATCTCATATTATTTGACCAAATGGGAAATCATATTTGAAGTAAATTGTGGTCCTTGATATGTGACTATCTCCCTAGGCACTATATACCTTATGAAGATATCCTCATATAGGAATTTTACAACCTTGCTATCTCTAGCAAATTGTAATGCCTTAACCTCTACCCATTTGGTTAGATAATCAATAAATACTAGTATATACTCCTTGTTGTTGGAAGTGGGGTCTATTGGTCCAATGAAATCAAGACCCCATTTATCAAATGGTTCACTAGCCAATTATGGTTGTAGGGGTATCTCATCACTCTTTGTAGGTCTACCCATTCTATAACTATGATCACATATTCTTTTATACTTAACTACATATTTACGAAGCATTGACCAATAGTATCCAATGCTTAGTATCTTGAGTTTTGTTCTCATGGCTGAAAAGTGCCCTCCACAAGGCTCATCGTGAGCCTTCATAATGTCATAAATATCATCTTTCTTTATCCATATACAAATAATATTATCAAGGCATGTGTAGAATAAGTAGGCAACCACCCATGAATATGGGAAGTTGTATTCAACTAAATGATTTATTTCTCCTAGTGAACAATTTTGGGGTGTCTCGTCTGCAACCACGTAGTAAGCTATATCTACATACTAAGGTGTGTGTACTATTAAGCAAAACAAGTATTCATCAAGAAAAAATTCATCCATAATTTCTTCTTTTGTTTTGATGTTTAGCTTGGAGATAAAATAATCTACTATATTTTCCTTGCTTGGATTATCCACAATAGTGATATCAAATTCTTGCAAAAATAATAACCATCTTACAAGGTGTCCACCAACCACTAGTTTTTTCATTAAATATCATTTTTTTGTATGATTAGTATGAACAAAAATAGGATAGACAGTGATATAGTGTATGAATTTGTTAATTCAATAGACTATTGTTAAATTCTCATTCTCTGCAATAATATAATTAAGCTCGACAACTTGTAGATTTTTACTTATATAATAAATAGCATACTCCAAATTAGCTTTCTTTTGTCCTAAAATAAATCCTATAGAAAAATCAGATGCATTTGTATGTATTTGAAAAGGACCTTTCTAGGTAGGTCCCCTCAAAACAAATGTCTTTAAAATATATTTTAAGAGCTTCAAAAACTTCTTGGCAGGTAGTGTTCCATTCAAACTCAATGTCCTTAGATAGGATGACAAACAGGGGAGTTGCTATCTTATTGAAATCTTTAATGAATCTCTTGTAATATCTTGCATGGCCAAGAAAAATCCTTACATATTTATGCTTTTGAGGGGTAGGTGGAGTGGATATCACTTCTATTTTATTAGGATCCACCTAAATTACCCTACTTGAAACAAAGTGTTCCAAAACCACTCCTTCAGTCATCATCATAAAACACTTCTCATGACTAGGAGAGAGATTGTGATCTTTGAACTTTTGAAGGACCTTCTCCAAGTTTTCCAATGCTTCTTCATAAGAATTCCCATAGGTGATGAAATCATCCATAAATATTTCCATAGAATCATGGGAAAAATCTAAAAATATGTGCAAAGCAACCCTTTGAAAAGTTGCAGGGGCATTATATAGCTCAAATGGCAAGAGTGATTAGGCATAGGTACCCCATGGACATGTAAAGGTTGTTTTATCTTGATTTGCTAGAGCTATTTTAATCTGATTGTAGCCACTAAACCCATCTAGGAAAGAAAATTATTTCTTCCATGCCAATGAATGTAGCACTTGATCAATGAAAGGAAGTGGGAAATGATCCTCCCTTGTGGTTGTATTTAATTCTTTGTAATCCACACATACTCACCACTTACCTCTTTTCTTAGGTACTATTACTAATGAGGAAATCCATTGATTGTCTGATATTGGATATATAAATCCTACATCTAACATTTTTTACAACTCTATTTTCACTATATCCCTCACAACTAGGTTCATCTTGCATTGTGGATGTATTATTGGTTTGTATCTCCCATTGATGTAGATTTTTACACATAGAGATTAGGATCTATACCCTTCATGTCATTGTATTCCCCAAAAAATATTGTTGTGTGATCTTGCAACATTATAAATAATTTAGATTGTTGGGAAATTTCCAATTGATTATTGATATCGAGTGTTCTATTGGATGTTATTTCCATTGGTATAGAAGAAGTGATGACACAAGCAACAACTAGCCTTGATAAATTAAGATTATAAATATGTGGAAATAATGTATGGAATAATTATGATGTAGATTCAAAGGCTGTTGTACGTATAATATTATGTAATGAGAAATTCAAACATGCTAAGCATTGGTCTTGCTATAGCTCCATTCCATAAGAGTTTTGCATAGTCTTGAAAATAATTTCATCCTTGTCCTGAATATTGATTAGAGTTTCATTCAATGGTCATGAGAATTTGCAGATAATATTGGTCATCATCTTCTAAGTTTGGCCATATATGCTACTTTAGGTCAACATGAGGTTGTGTAGGTGGGTAGAGGACCAATTTTTTGTAACATTCTCAATGGAAATGATCATATTTCTAGATCTACATCTAATAAATATATTTTTTGTAGCTAACCGTGATCTTCCTAGGATTAATGGGTATCCTCCTAGGTTGGCCTTAGGTTGCAGGACCATGAAATCTATTGGGTATTCCCATGAGTCTAAAGTGATGACTAAATATTCAATGATACCCTTTGGTTTCACTGTTGACCTATCTGTCAGTTGTAAAACTATGGGAGTGGGTCTTAGATCCATTAGTTTATTTTTTTATTATTTCTCTTATCATCACATTTATCGATAACCCTAGATCAATTAGAGTGTTCTTGACGAGTGTGTTATTAATTTACACATCTAACACAGGGCTACTAAGGTCTAAATATTTTGGGATAATGAGGTTGTCCAACATAACATTAGCCAATTGTCTTATAACATGGATAGTTTGGGGGTTCTTTTATTTCCTTCTTGAATTTTTGAGGCATCATTCCCTCACATTTTTTGTGTGTAGATGGGTACTTCTGATGAAGTAAGAAACTAACCCTCATTGAAATACTCACAATAATTTGAAAATTTAACTTATAAATGGTTTGAAACAACACAAAAATCTATAGGAAGTGTTCTTCTTTGCTCATTCAAAATCTCCTAAAAATTCAATAATTAAATAGCATAACTAAAACTATTGGTTATGCAGCCATATGGGCTGATGAAAATTATTACAAATCTGAAACATGAATAATACAAAACAACAAATATCAATACAAAAATTATCTCCTTCAATTTGACTTCTATCACAAGCCTCTAGCATCTTCACCCTACAATCTATAATGGAAATCACTACTGCAATCAAACCATGAAATCATCAATCTTCTTGCTGCTATAGCACACCTCCAAACTTGCCACAAAAAAATATTCTTGGTCTCTTTCAACCTTTTTTTTTTTAATCACTCAAGCTCCCTTCACATGGACTTCACTAGCTCACTAGCTCCCTAAAACATGGGATTCTATGCAAATAGAAATCTGCAACAATGGAGTCTTCATATCCTCTCTTCAATCTGGTAGCATCTCCCCATCTCACGATCAAAAAATCCCAAATCCATCTTCCCAAATGACAAGGCTTGAATATATAGATTTATGATTGAGAAAAACCATAAGAAAAACACCTCTTTGGAAAACCCACGCCCCATTTGGAGAAATAATCATAAAATAATAAAATTATTCAATGCTCACATGGCCCTCACATGGGCACCTCAACTATGGGCAAACAAATTTGGTCAATTATGACACCTTCTTTGACTCTCGGCGGCTCCAACGACTCCAAATACGAACATGCAACAACACGCAAAGCGTGTGACACAAACATGCAAATACATGCACCCCAAGTGGTCCCCACCAAGAATGGGACACCCAAGAGGGGTATTTTCCAAATTCTTCCTTAGAAAACATTCATAAATGCATAATTCCCACCAAATTACAATTACAATTTTATCCCAAGGGAAATTACAAATTTGCAAATCAAAATATTTATTCTTCTAACCTATAAGCCCTTATTGAAAATAAACAAAAAAATAGCAATATTTTTGGTGATGCAATATTGCTAGTACCCATAGATGCTCCTGCATGAGACACCCAGGGTAGGAATTTTTTTGTAAATATGGATTCACAAAATGGAGTTGAGTGGTAGTACCACCCTTTTAGATTGCAAGCAATCCCTAGCAAACTCCATCACTAAATTTAGTACCTGAACCGAGTCTTCTTTCTCCTCTTCCAACACTTAGTTGGAACAAGCAACCTCCTACTCTGACAACTTTGCACTTCATTCTTCTCTCCTCTCGTAGAATTGTATCCACTATGTACCGTCCTCCTCCTCCTAATACCATAGATTCTCCTCTCTACTCTTGTGGGATTCAACCCACCACAAACCGACTACCTTCACCAAGTTACTCTTGTACCATAATCTACAACTTCTACATGAAAATATGTATTATCCAAACAATAATCAAAATCTATTACACTCTTATACAAATTTGCAATTACTACTCACATAAATTAAAAATTTCCATTTGCATGCTCTCTTCTTGCTCGACATCCTCTTCTAATCTCACAAAAGAAGGTATGGAATCATCACAACTAAATTCAAAATTAAAATTTACCTCATTTTTGTTCACTACAACATCCATCTTCTCGCCTCCAATGAAAAGTTTTGCAAACTCCTCTTCATGTTTTTCCATAAGTTCTCCTTCCAACTTGTTGATTCTTTCCATCTCTTCTTTCAACAAGAAATCTTCTTCATCTTCACCAATTTTCTCATCAAATTTAGGACCATCCATGTTCACAATTTTTTATTGCAAACCTTCTTCGTTCGCTTCACATAATGCACGCCATTCACATGCTATCACTCTAACTTGTCTCTCATTATCTTCCACATTTATGTGGGCTTCCCCCACATATTCATCTTCATATTCAACCCTAACCAAAATGTTGCAACACTCTTTCTTTATGATCTTCTCTTTGTTGTCCTCTTTCATGAGAACATTCTTCTTCCCATGTCTCTCATCCCACGTTCTCACTTCCTCTCTAATCTTCCTTTCCAATACATTCACTTCAGCTTGGAGTTTTTTAAATTCCTCACAATACTTCCTATTTTCCACTTCCTCTTGTAATGGCATGAATTTTCACCCCTTGAAAATTCCCCATTTCATACCCTTCACCTTAGAAAATATAATTTTAACGATGCAATCATGACATTTGCCACCTTTCCTCATCCATCTAGTAGCCTATTTTTGTGTCTGTGGAGGAATTTTGTAAGGGATGCGCATGCACCACGCCAACATTCACACGTCATGCTACTATCTCGATAGGATTCCTACCTCTGGAATCTGCAGAGGCATTACGTTTCTCCATTGGACACGAACCGTAATGCCTCCTACTCCCTTGACCGATGCAAAACAACTCCTTTGCTTCCATTTTGTCTTTCAATTTGCTTATTCCTTCATTCCATTCAACTTCTTCACCATTCCAACACACTTGACTGAATTATTGATCCTTTACTGATCAACTTACACACTTTCAAGCTTCACCACCACCTCCATTATAGCTGCAAGTTGTTGGTCTCTTGGCTTCTCCACTCTGTTCATTGTGACAACATTGTTGGAGAAATTGCAAGCTCGCACCTTCCTATACTTTCCTTGATAGCCTGTGGTTGTGAAGGTGATATCCACCATTAGCCCTCACTTTTGTATCATCATACTTCCATAGTAGCATACTTTTTTGTGTTATTGCTTGGTATTTCTATTTCTACGCATCTCTTTATCATCTTTCTATACATCATTGCTATCTAGCTATCTGTGGAGGTGGAAACACAAAAGCGGGGTACTAACTGAGGCAGTCCTATAAAAACAACCGCAACATTTTCCACGGTATTGTATGTGTACATACTTTCTGATTGGATCTATTCGAAGAATCAAGTTGCATGAAGTTTAATATCGCTTTCTTGTCCTTCCTTTGTCAATTTAAGCATATCTAGTTAAAGTATTCTTCTTGTTGTACTTAATTTTTGTACTTTCTTTACATTCCATTATAGTATAAAATCTATCAACCAATCTGTCAGTTTGATTCCTTTTGTTTTAATCTATCTCAAAAGTCCTCCATCCATATGGATGCCAGTGGCCCACTGAGATGCCAACACATCACACTAGAGTTCATGTCTTGTGTTGCCATCCTCGAGCAATGAGCTATCTGAGCCACATATTGAACTCTACGAATCAACTCATTTGACCCCCTAAAACATTCGAGTTAGCAGAAGGGTAGTAGAAACTAGACCGCTCTTCCTTTTCAACCTTAACCACTCAACCTTTTTGAATCATTTAGTAAGCTTGAGGTAGATCAGTGCAACTTGTTGCTTAGGACCCTCCCATGACTTGGGGTCTTAGAGTAGCTGGTACCCCTCCTCTACATTTTGGTGAACTTGACGTGAACTATTTTGGTTTTGTTTCATAGTCTTGAAGGAAGCTTCTCTTGTATTCTAGGGAGTTCTAGGTTTGTGTGTTGTAGGGTGCATAGCCTTGCAACCCAACATATGACCCCTAGCAACATAGTCAGAAGGATCCCTAGACATTGGGAAGTGAAATCTAGATAGGTCACTATTTTATTGTTGAGCCTTAGGGGTATCTTGAGGAATTCCTCTCGAAGTACATAAACATGGCCTCTTTTATACATCTACCTATTCCTCCAGCTCAACCTACGAATGGATCACCCACTATAAATTTTACATCGCACGACCTACCTATGAACGTGAACAAAGAACCTTCTCCTCTGTACATTCCCGCTCACATCAACATGAACATCATGACTAGTGCTCTAGTTAATCCCACGTGTCATGCACGAATGTTATAACAAAAGAGACTTTGTTGATAAATTTCTTGCATAAGTATGTGTATGATGAATCAAAGAGAACAATACATACACACAATGGACTCTCAATTCCTCCAATTGGTTCCATCACCCTCTTAGTCCTAGTAGGACCCAAGACTATAAATGCTCCTTTTGATATCATCCCGGAGTCGGATTTGTTCAGAGTGAAACTAGGCATCCCATGTCTAGTTTCCATGAATGCGATCAATTCAATAATTCATAAGTGTTTAAATTTTTTCATGAGGGATCTATGCCCATTGTACACAAGATCAAGTATAAACTTATAGTGTCATGTGGGGGCTACTTGTTAGATCACTTTTGGCCTGACTAGGTTGGTTTGCTTCCTCCAAGGAAAGACTTGTTGTATCACACCTATGTCAAATACAAGAATAGGGGCATAGCTCCAAAGGTGACCTACCCTATCTCCCCTTATGCCATTTTTGTCAAAGGGTCCATTATCATGCAACAAAAAGTTGCCTCCTCCTCTCAACAAATGGGGAAGGGGAAGCCTGCGCACGCCCAAGACCCTTCCTCTTCTTTTGTTGTTCCATATACTTCTACCTCTTGCTCTATTATGGCACCCTCAACCTCTACTCCCATGCCTCACATGGGGAGTCTAATGGTGCCTGCTTGGCAGAAGGCCAAGCGTCAAGTATTTGAACTTCTTAACTTACCCATGGTGTCGAGGATTGTTGTCTATGGTAAGGGAAAGTGCCCTCATCGAGTTTCCCCTACATCTTGGCCTCCACAACCTCCTACCGCTCCTTCTTCTTTGGTAGCAAATGGAAAGAGGTCTATCGCTAAGGTGCTTGAGTCGGCTTCTCTCCTATTGTGATTTCTGCTCATGTGATTCCTGCTCTTGCTCCCGTCTAGGAGGCTTCCCTCCCACCAACAATAGTTGTGAAGGACATGCTTGTGGAAGAACAAGAGCCTCTTATTCCTTCTCAAGCAATGAGTTATAGTTCTTGGAGCTGACGAAACTAGCTTGTGCATGAGCGTAAGCACTGGAGGAAGGCTCTGGTTGTTGAGAAAGCTTCCTTGTAGAAGGCAAAAGAGGAGGCTATAGTTATCCCCTATTGTGCCTCCCCCTTTTGTTCCTTCCGCTTCAGTTCCTATCGTCTTGGTTTTGCTTCCATCTCCTCTCGCAAATGTTGATGACCCTCACCCCAAATGGGTCTAGGTTTTCATCACTCCTTCAATGGATCCCCCTCTTTTGACATCCCTTTCAGATATCTCTCCCTTTTCCTAGCTCGTGGAAATGTCGAACACCATGGTGGTGTCCGATATGACCCTGTCCTCTTCCTCCTCACATTCCACTTCCTCTGGGGGATTCCACATCCTCCATTCAAGCGTAAGTTGGAGAACAACCTTGCTTCCAATGGAGGTCAAAAGAAGGGATCACCTTCTCTGGGAGAGGGTTTTGCTTTGGCTTGCATTGTCCTTGCGACAAAGGTAGCCCTGACATCTCCCGAGTTTGTCACCATCTCTTTTGATGAGATTGATGGTGGATCTCATGCACCTCCTTCATCTCCCACTCAATTAATGCATGACACTCCTATTATGTGCATGTTTGACTCAGTAGATGATGTCTTGACTCTATCAGCGATCTTTGCAAGATCAATGACTTTTACAGTTGAGTGAAGGAGCCCTTGAGGGGCCTTCTTCCTTAGCTCTTATCATAGGAGAGTTGGAGGATTCTCCCCTTACTATCCTTCCCTTGCAAGATCACCTACCCTCCCCATATAATGATCTAGATTGGGAGAACAATGACCTCCTGATTGATGAGGACTAGCAAAGTTCCTCTTCTTTATCTGTAGATTAGATTTGTGTGTGTTGTGTTTCCCTCGTGATTGTTTGTATGTGTTCCTAGAGGATCCTTGTCACCCTTGTAGGTTCTTGGATACAAAAGTGAAATTATTTCATAAAATTCTTCTATATGTCTCATCATTCTTTTATATGTTGTAACTTGACTTTCGATAATTGGGGATGATGCAAAGTGTTTGGGGCATTTAGGCCTCCCTTCCATGTTGACCCAAATTATTTTTATTTTTATTTTCACATTATCTTCTTTAGATCTGGGAATTTCGAGGAGTGATGATCTTTCGTTGACACATATATTACAGGTTACCTATAAGAATTGATCTGACCCCGAACTCCCAGATCCATCTATCTCTTGATTTCTTTGTCTTTGCTTATTTTTCTTTCTTTATCTTTCTCTCTTATTTTATTGCTTCTTGATGTTGTGGTGCCTATGTATTTTCCCTCATGTGTGTGGAAACATTTCAACATCTACATCTCATCATGTGTCATGGGCCACGACATCTCTACATCTTTTCTTCCTTTCCTTAGGATGTCGCGTGCTCTTCAGTTCGCACACACCATCCTAAGGGGGGCTCCTAATTATCCAATTTTCAATAAGGTGCATTTGGTGGCCAACGAATACTTTATTGAAAATTTTGAAACTCTTCAAAAATTGCATCCTTCAATAAGGATCCCCTTAGCAAGATTTCATTTTGAAATTGAATTCGTAGAAAAAAGAGTCAAAAAAACTCGCCTTCAAGAAGGTCATTCTTTTTTTAGATTCCTTGACGAAAGAGAATATTTCAAAAGGATTCCTTGATGACAGGATCATTTGTGAAAATTTCATTAACCTTCAAATGGGAGCATCCCTTTGCGTGGGCCCCTTTCAATCTTGAAGGGATCCCTTTGAAAGCTTCTCCTTCAATTGTCTGTTTTGAGATATGACTGTCTATCTATGTGACTTTTGCTTGACTAACATGTTTTGTATATGGATTAACATGTTGCTTTGCAGGGCCGAGCACATGTGAAGCTACTTTTAATCAAGCTTGGAGGACTGATCATCTCATTGAGCTATCCTTGTAGGACCGAGCACCTATAAGAGTCTATCAAACTCTACGGAGCCTTTCATTTTTGGCCCCCAAGACCGAGCACCTATGGTGCCTCCTTTGCAGGACCAAGCACTTGTAAAGCTCTTTCCTTCTGCAAGACCAAGCACCTATAGAACCTTTGTTCACCTTTTGTAGGACCAAGCACCCATGGAGCCAATTCTGTAGGATCGAGCACTCGCAAAGCTTTTTTTCACTTTCCATAGGACCAAGTACCTGTGGAACCTTCTCCCCTACATGTCTGAGCATGTTAGATTGCGTTATGCTTCCTCAATTGTTCAGGTATGTGTTCTTCAAATTTTTCTCTATTTTACCTCGCATTCACTGATGCATATGTCACTAAAGTGGGTGAAAATTGTAATGGCATGAATTTGCACCCCTTGCAAATTCCTCATTTTCCTTCACCTTAGAAAATGTAATTTTGATGATGCAATTCTGACATCCACGACCTTTCTTCATCCACTCGATAGCCTATTTTTATGTCGGTTGAGGAAAATTTTTAGGGACATGCACACATCACGTAAACATTCATGCGCCGCGCTGCCATCTTGATAGGATTCCTACCTTTGGAATCTATAGAGGTGTTATGTTTCTCCATTGGATGTGAATCGTAACACCTCCTACTCCCTTAACCAACACAAAATGGCTCCTTTGTCTCCATTTTTCCTTTCAAATTGCTCATTCCTTCATTCCATTTAACTTCTTCACCATTCCAACACACTTGAATGAATTCTTGATGCTTTGTTGATCAACATACACACTTTCAAGCTTCCCCACCACCTTCATTGTAGCTGCAAGCTACTAGTCTCTAGGCTTCTCCACTCTATTTATTGTGATAGCATTGTTGGAGAGCTTGCAAGCTCACACCTTCCTCTACTTTCCTTGAGAGCATGTGGTTGTGAAGGTGATATCCACCATTATCCCTCACTTTTGTATCGTCATACTTGCATAGTATCATACTTGTTTATGTTATTGCTTGGTATTTCCATTTCTACACATCTCTTTATTATATTTTTATATACTGTCGCTATCTAGTTGCCCGTGAAGGTGGAAAAACCAAAGCAAGGGATTGACTAAGGAAATCCTCTAAAAACAGTCCCAACATTTTCCTTGGTATTGTGTGTGTCGGTACTTCTCAATTGGAGCTATTCAAAGAATCAAGTTGCACAAAGTTTGGTATTGCTTTCTTGTCCTTCCTTTATCAATTTAAGCATATCTAGTTAAAGTATTCTTCTTGTTGTACCTTTTTTCATACTTTCTTTACATTTTGTTATAGCATAAAATCTATCAGTCAATCTATTAGTTTGATTCCTTGTGTTTTCACTTGTCTCACAAGTCCTATATATGTACAATGCCAACGCCCCATTGAGATGCCAATGCATCACGCTGGATTTCATGTCCTATGCTACCATCCTCAAGAAATGAGTTGTTTGAGTCATAGATTGAACTATGGGAATCAACTTGTTTGACCCCCTAACACATTTGTGTTAGTAGAAGGGAAGTAGCAACTAGATCACTCTTCCTTTTCAACCTTAACTGCTTAACCTTTCTAGATCATTTAGCAAGCTTGAGGTAGATCAAGGCAGCTTATTGCTTAGGACCCTCCCATGACTTGGGGTCTCAGAGCATCTAGTCCCCCTCCTCTAAACCTCCCAATATTGTTCCCAAAACAAAATTCTTATGGGCCTCCTCATGACCCATTCCATCCTCTTTGGTGTAGACTACCTCATGTTCGATGATCTGTCTACACACAAATCACACACCACCATAGGTCCTGGTGTAAACTACCTCACATTGGCACTTTTGCCTACACACTTAGGAACTCCCACTCTGATACCACTGATGAAGTAAGAAACCAAACCTCATTCAAATACTCATAATAATTCAAAAATTCAACTTTGAAATGGTTTGAAACAACACACAAATCTACATGAAGTGTTCTTTGTTCATTCAAAATCTCCTAGAAATTCAAGAATTACAGAGAATAATTGAAACTATTGGTTATGTAGCCATATGGACCGATGAAAATCATTACAAATATGAAATATGATTGATACAAAACAACAAATATCAATACAAAAGTTATCTCCTTCAATTTGACTTCTATCACAAGCCTCTAACATCTTTACCCTATAATCTATAATGGAAATCACTTCTGCAATCAAACCATGAAATCATCAATCTTCTTGTTGTTGTAGTACACCTCCAAACCTGCAACAAAAATATATTCTTGGTCTCTTTCAACCTTCTTTTTGTTGAATCTCTCAATCTCCCTTCACATGGACTTCACTAGCTCATTGTCTCTCAAAATGTGGAGCTCACTAGCTCCCTAAAACATGGGCTTCTATGCAAATAGAAATAGGAAACAATGGAGTCTTTAAATCCTCTCCTCAATTCAACAACATCTCCCTATCTCACCAAAAAAAGAATATGTCGCATTAAGGTAAAGAAGGTATTTTGACACATTCTTTAGCTAACTCAAGAAGTCAAGTTAAGGTTCAAGGTGAAATGTTTGAGTGTTCAACCTCTCTAGGAATGGTGGTTCCTTGTTTAATTTCTACCTATGGCTTGTTTTGTTTAAGTTTTTAATTTAGTTGGTCATTAGTCTCAATTTTTGGTCTCATTAGGAAGTTCTGTAATGTGTGGAGATGATAGGCCAACAAGCATTTTTCTTGAATGTAGGTGGACATCACTAACCTCAACCGCATAGGTTGGGTATTGGATGGGTTCATTAGTATAGGCCTATTGAAAATGCTTATTGTTAGGGTTTGGTGTAGGATGAACATGTTTGCAGTTATTGTCATTGATTTCAACACTAAGGAGATTGTTGGAAATTGTTGTCATTGATGTCAACACTGATTGTTGGTTTTAATTGGTGTTAGCACTTGAGAAGTATGTTGTTAGTCATTGTTATATTTAGTTTGAGCTAAAATTGTGATGAAGTTCATGGTTGGATGTCATCCCTTATCAAAGAATAATTGTTGAAGTTAATGGTTGGATGTCATGCCTTATCAAAGAAGAATTGTTGAAGTTCATGGTTGGATGTCATACCTTATCAAAGAAGAGTTGTTGAGGTTCACATAATGCATTATTAGTGTTAGAAAAGTTAATTTCATAATGATATATTTAGATGAGGATTAGAAGCATGAATGATAGTGGAGAGATGTTGTTGAAGGTCTACAATGTATTATACTCTCTCTTGATGTTCCTAATGAAGTATGCGTTGTTGAAAGGATGTTTTTTCCTCTGCAAGTTGCTTAAGTGTTTCTGGTTTAGGAAGATACAGTGAAGTATGTCCAAGAGAATGATTTGCATTCATCCATTTTTTATGCTTTAGTCTTGCGATTTAGTATTCAATGTCAATATTATGTGGATGTTGTACTATATTTTCAAGTCACATGTGTTGTCGAGGAGATCTTTGTGAATTGTTGAAGGTTGGTAGTGTTGTTGGTTGTTTGGACTGGTCTGGAAAATGCTCCACATTTCTCTACATTGATGTCTCTACTCCTATGGCTTGGTGAATCTACTCTCAATGTTTGTGTAGTGTCTCAATTCTAATCTCATGTGTTGAAGTGGTCCACAAGTCGATATGTTAATGTTATATCCCATGGTTAAGCATTATGTGTCTCTGGAATATAGTTTTAAGTTATTGTTTGATCTATGGTAATTGATTGCATGACAGTATGAAAGTGTTGTCAGACGTTCAAGGAACATCCCCATGTGATCCGTATTTTTCTAATTAGCTACTTTGGTGTCACTTTGTGTCTTGAGTTGGCTTTTTTGGGTTATTTGTGGATACTTGGCTAATAGGGCTTGTTTAATTGCTTGTGCCATGTGCTTGGGGGGTTGCACCAACAATGAAAGATGTGTTGTGATAGATTTGGGTCTTTTCCTATCCTTCTTGGGACTACATAATGTCGATTCAATAATAAATATGTTTATGGTTTGACTAGTTATGTGGTTCAACATTTTATCCACATGTTTCCTTGATGTCGACTTAGGTTGATGTGTGTCTATGTGTAAATGGTTTTAGATCACATTGAAAGAAGTGATACGAGTTTTTTTGGTCCTCTTTATCTTTTGGATGGGACCACATTGTGTTTTGGTGGCCAACTAGTTGATTTCATTGTTTATCCTTTCCTTGGCCAACCTAATTAAAGTTTTAAAGTGTTGCGGTGGATATAAATGCAAGATCATTTCAAGTGCAACATGGAGAAGTAGTGTACAAGTGTGAATAATTGTGTGTGAAAATTGTATTGAATATCCAACAATGGTAGTGCTAAAGTGTGTGAAAGGAAAGGTCAATTAAGCTATAACATCTCAACCGATAGAGCGTTGTGCTGGAAATCACTGTAATTCTCTCTAAATCATATTATATCCTACTTTGAGATAGTGAATCTCATCAGGTCCTTGTATCTTTCTCCTAAAGTCATGTTGTCTTTAGTTCAACAATTCCTTTGTATCTTACTCTAAGGTTGTGTGCCTTCTTGCAAGCCTTTTTGGCAATGAACCTTATATTTTGAGTTAACTCTCATCATGGTTTTCCCTCATTAGGTTTTCCACATAAATCTGATGTTCTCCTTGTATTTGTGTGTGTTCTCTATTTCCCATTGCTACTGATTTGGTTATAATTAGAATTGCTATATCTTTCATTGTTCATGAAGTGCTAAGGATTCAAACTATTATATCATTCTTTTTTATGTTTTGCTTAAAGGTGTCTTGATCTGGTAAAGAAGGTTATCTTGTACTGAAAGAGTTAAGTTTTAGAATGGATTAAGTTTTGATAAGACTCATTCATCCCCTCTTAGTCTCCATAAGTGTTCAACAAAACATACAATTATGGTGCTCTTAGTTGTGTTGGGGTAGACATGGCTATGTTAGGCATAATGGTTGGTTGTTGTTGAAAGGATTATTGTGGCTATGAGTAGCTTATATTTGTGTTTTATCATTGTTTGTTTCCACATTGTTGTGGTGACCATGGGTTTTGAGGGGATTTCCAATATGGATTATAATTTGGGGATTAATATGGTTGTTGTTACCACACCCCCTGTTGTGGAATCCAATTAGATGATTGAGCAATTGTCCATGGTTGACTTAATAATCTATTATAGGGTGGACTATTCTAGTTAGGAAAATTTGAATTGACACCCTAAAAGAAACATTATAATACAAGGGGTATTGAGGTATACCTTGCCTTTTCTACCATGGTTTACGTTGGGCAATATATAATAGTTGACCTTCCTCGTCTTCTAGGGTACGAAATTTAGGTTTTCCTTTCTTTTCCTTGGAAATACTAGTAATATTTTTGCACTTGCAGTTAACTCTTTTCTGATGGTAGCTTAGACATTATTCTGTGAGAGTAGCCTATGCTTCCTCTTTTTTATTTTTCATGTGCAAAGTGTCTAGATGGTTTTCCAGATAACTAATTATATCTACATTCATATTGGACAGAAGGTTGCTAGTTCCACCTTAGAAACACATGAATGTGTTTTGATGGAAGAAAGGGCTCTAGAACCCTTAGTTTTCTTCATAGTTGACCTTGAATAATTTCTACATATTTGGCATATTTCATAAAAAGGAATTGAGAGATATCCCCTGCTCCAATGAGGATCAATGCATCCAAACAATATTCATTCACCCCTTGTAGAAATACCAATTTCAAGGGGTTCTAATGTGACCTTTTAAGGAAGAATTAGAATGTGACATTAGTCGTGTGAGTTTCCCCCTTGTGCTTATATTCTTGTTGTGATTGATTGTTGAATAGACCTTATGAGGTCCTGAGTTGCTCTCATCATTCCTTGACAATTACAGTTGTGAAGGAGTGAATTAAAAAGGGAATAACTAGGTCATTAACATTGATCAAGCATTATGTACCCTTATGTGAATAAATTTTTTTTTGAGCATGAAGGCATTTAAATAGCTAAGTTTAGGGGTGTCTTGTTAAAATTTAAATTTAAAGTGCACCTATGTACCCTCCTTGGGACTCATAAATGTTTAGGATGATCAACGTTTTAAACAGATTAAACATGTCGTTTGGATGTTCCATTCATGTTGATGATCATGTTATGGTGAACTATCTTTGTGAAAACCAAGTCAACTTGCAAAGAAGTTTAAATGAAAACAAAGTGAATGGCTAGAAAACGTTAGCTCAATTAATGGATATTTTCGTTATAATATTCACCCTCATTCTATCCTATAACCATGAACCTTATAGAGGTGAAGGGATGAGTTCTAAGGCATGGCTATTGTGTAGCCAATACAAATTTACTAAAGTAAACATCATTTAACTTCATAATGCAATTGAATAACTTAGTATAAGACACTATAATTCTTAATTCTAAATCTATATTCCTTGGGGTGATTTGAAAATGTAATTCTTTTCTTGTGTTAGGATAAATGAAGTGTTCCAAATAGTGCATGTTGCCTTAAAATCAATTGGATGTGTGTTTTGTGTAAAGCTATTTTGAAGATAGGAAATAAATATGTTTGATTGGGTAAAGGACCTTGGTCCCGAAATCTCATTCCTACCTTAGGATGTATGCATGAACTTGTGTATGAAATTAATTAGCATTGAGTAAAAGATTAGAGATAAATTAGAATAGTGAAACCATGTGCATGGTAAGTAGATAACAATGATGGTAAGGAAAATAATGCATTAGTAAATATTACTTCATTTAATTTCAAATATAAGCTTTTATTTCATTGCATGGTATGCTTGAAAAGTAAAATGTCATGTGCATTGTAGTAGCCTTACTTGGGCGACACTTAGGTTCCCAATTGCACTAGAATTGATGGAAAATCGTATAAATGATAACCCATTATATCCTATTTAGAGATGCAATACTAATTGCATGGCTAAGTAATTTTTTTTAGTGAAAAGAATGTTGTGCTTGTAGAACTAATAAATTGGACTATGCTTTCCTCATCGTGTGTGAGTATTGGGTAGCCTTGTTTGAGAAGATGTTTTATAATGGTTGTGTATGTCAATGATAGAATAAAATATTTTGTAGCTTAATTATGTGTAAGAAAATGGTTTGTTTCTTTAAAAGATAAAAATTGGAAGTGAAGTCCATTTTGTTTTCTTTGTGGACATGTGAATACCCCATAATAGTTCTTTTGTTGTGTACTAAGACATTTTTTGTGGATAGACCAAATCGTAAAAGTAAGTGTATGTTGTGCATCCTTGACTCATATGAAATGAAATGATAAGATTCTTGATAGTTAGTGTGGTTTGTCATGTGGAAACTAGTAAATGTGTTGTGCCCCAAGTACGAGATACAGGGTGTCTGACTTGGGATAAGGGTGGTGGATGTCTAGTACGATCCCCTATGTGTACCCTTTGTGATTATCTTGTGTAGTTGATTTGTTGTTAGGTGGAATAAGCATGAAATGTGTGGATGTGTATTTATTAAATGAAATGTGATGTATTCTTTTGTTTTAGTCTTATTTGTATGTTAAATGTGTACCTCTAGTGTTTGGTTCCATCCTTATGGGAGTGCGATGCCAGCTAGTGTAAAACAAGGGGTTGAGAGGCACATGTTCTCCCATTGGGAAATTACGAGCTCAGGGCATTGTCCCTAATCCTGATAAAGGATCTATGTCGAGTCGTTGTAATCCTCCCATGGATGTTGACCATGGCCTACTCCCCCACATATGAGAGCCACACTTGTTGGTTCATAGTGCAAACCAATTCCTTGATGTTTATAACCCATGGGTAAAGGATGGAATTACATGGATCACCAGTTATTTATATTCATGTGGTCAAGGACCACCACTGATTCATATTTATGTGGTCAGGGACCACCAGTTATTCATATTCATGTGGTCAAGGACCACCAGTGATGCATACTTATGTGGTCAGGGACCACCATCTATTCATATTTTTCTGGTCAGGGACCACCAGTTATTGCATGCTATTATACTTATGTGGTTAGAGAACCACCTTTCCCCTCCTCCCCTTAGGTGGCTTATCAAGTCACATGGTGCTTGTAATGTGCAGATTTTATTGGTGTAATATGAATCGTTCGTAATTCTTGATGGATGTTTTATTTTATTATGCGCCAACAATGTGGAATTTAACATTTATTTAATTAGGCTATTTAGCCATTTGAAGGTTGTTATAGTCTGATTTGCCTCAAGGACTTGTTTAAATTTCATTTTTGATTTAAGATTGAAATTTTGCAATGTAGCTACAATTGGTCCTTATTTTTCTTCTCTTTTGAGTTTATAGTTCCTCTTTGGGGATTTTATTTATTTATTCATTAGAATTTTGGTTTATGATCCTATGTTACTTGATTTGAGGCTTCTTCCTTGTTTTCAAATTGTTGGCATGCGTGGTGTAATGTGAAATTTGTAAACT
Organism: Sequoiadendron giganteum; assembly: GCA_007115665.2. Lineage (NCBI taxonomy): Eukaryota > Viridiplantae > Streptophyta > Pinopsida > Cupressales > Cupressaceae > Sequoiadendron > Sequoiadendron giganteum. The sequence goes on from CM021103.1 coordinate 54,150,714, forward strand.
GCCATATCCCGGGGGGTTCCCTGGCAGGTCGTATAGGGGAGTAGATGCGCTGGGGAATTATCTTGAAAGGGGTTGTAAATGGGATCGGTATGGGACGGTCATTGATCCATTCTCCCCCTCATTCTATGATTGTTCTTATCTATATGGAGGAGTCCTTAGAGAAGGACCTCGATATCATCATTTTGATTTACTATGGTATCCAGGAATATCCATCCTTGTAAACCCCATTGTGTGAGCTTTATGTTGTAAATTATGTGATTGTATGAGGACAAGCGCACCCATTGGGAAGAGCATCCTTGCTATTGATGTGTGTACATGTGAAATTGCAAGTAAATGTGATGTGACATACCTATGAACTATGTGAGGAGGATAGTAACAAATGATGCAAGTTAATATTCCATGAGACATGGTAAGAGTGCCATGATTATAAGGTAAAATATCCACTTAAGGACATATTTGGATAAAATGTGAAGTTAGCAATTCTAAGAAATAATGGGCCATTGACATAAAATATATATTAAAGGTTGTTAATTCATTTAGATATATATTTTTTTGTATAGAATTTGGTTACATTGTTAATAGATTAAAGATAGATGGATGGTTGTTAGCTTTTGTTGAGTTAAGTGTGTATCAGATAAAGGTTCTATTGTGATAAATTTTGTTTTGTGTATTTGAATGTTTAAATCATGGAAGAGATTGCCTCTAATGCATGCTTATAGTTAAATGTTTTGGTTCTTTCATCAAGAAAGCGAGTAGTTAGTATGTTTAATATGTTAATGTATGTTACTATATGGAGATTGTGTTCCACACCCTAACGACTTCCAGGAGGAAGTCTAAGCTAAGGGGAGGGGGATGTAAGACCCTGCTTTGTGTGTGATTGATACAACCCTAGTTTGTTATATGCATCCTTGAATAGATGGTGAGATGTGATGTGAAAAATTAATAGTTTGGTTATGTGGAAATATTCTTGTATTTCATTTTGACGTTTTGGTTTCATTGTCATTGCCATGAGTGTGTTAGGCATGTATGTAAATCAAGGAATACAATTGAAATGTTAAATTGAATTGTTGTAAGGTCAAATCTTGGGATATTTAACTAATAAACAAATGTGATGTATGATTGTTTCTAATAATTGTATTGGTAATGTGTAGGGAAGTCAAGGTACCAGTACAAGAAGGGATAATTTATTTTTGGGGTTGTGAGGGTATTTATTTATGTCATGTGATCTATGTAAGTTGGGGTTAAGGTTATAATTCATTATCCAAGTTTGAATTTCGGATGGGCCCCTAAATGGGTCTTTAAAGAGGGTTGTTGGTCAATTTCCTTGGTTGGGATGCAAAAATAAAACCCCTAGGGTCTATACCATAATAGTAGGGGTCAAATGGGCATATAATAATGCCCCAAGGACATGATTTGACCCCTGAAAAGTCCTCATAATGGAAAGTGACGAGTTTTGAGTAAAAGATGGGATGGAAGGATGGAAGGGTTGTCCAAGTGCATGTTCCTATTTAATAAGGAAAAAACTCATTGATGGAAGTAGGTGCACTTCACACCTCCCCACCCAAATATTGAAAGTTGAAACTCCTATATATTTTGGAGAGGAAGAAGGAGTAGGATGTTACCCACTTCTCCTTTGGGAGAACACTAGTTGAGAAAGAAAAAGAAAAGCTAACAAGAGGGGAGAAGTCCTACCTCCTTGGAGACATAGTGATCAAGAGGGTTTGGCTTGGAGAGGAAAGATGAATACAAGAGTTTAGTCTCTTCATTTGAAAGAAAACAGATAAGTTCTTGTTTCCATTTACTTTGTTTATTGATTGTAAGAAGGTGGCATAATATATGAATAATGGATGGAATTAGGAAGTAGAGACCATAGATGCATGAAATTGGTGCTAAGTTATTTTATCCCTTGTAGAAAATAAAATAAAATCGAGAAGACTCCATTCATCATCTTGGAACCAAAAGAATTCCTTGCTTGGGGGTATGGCCAGAGCCCACGAGGCTCCATGACACCATTATGGTAGGGTGGAGAGCAAGCTTGTAGTCGTTGTGTGCCATTCCTTGCATTCATAAATAATTCTTGTAATATTGATGGCTAGTGTTTAGTTTTGTAAAATGAAGGAATATGGGAGAGAAAACCCCATTCGTAGGCTTGCTATCCTTTTCATTCCCATATGATGTTCAGAAGATTGAAAGCTTAGATGTTATATCTGAATCTTTGGAAATTATTACTTCAAATTAGTGCATGTATAGGAATGCATTACAAGCACATTCACCATTTTATGTTATTGATTGTATTCTGAAATGCTGTGTTCAAAATGGAAAGGTAAATCTAAGGATAGAAAGAAAAAAATAAAGGGCATTCTGACTGTGACCGAATTCAAAATGAGAAACGGTAGTAAAGTGGTGCTTACCATATCTTGGGTCGAATTTAGATTTAGTATGCATTCTGATTAGGACAGATACAGCTACTCTGTGTGGAAATCATTAGGGTGAAATGTGTTTTACTAGATACAAGTCTATTAATTTAAAAAAATAAAAAATACAGATATAGAAAAAGGGGTTTTTTTTTGGGGCTGCTATTAGGAGCCACCAGGGCAACCCAGACGTCCGTTCAGAGGGAGTCTCCACTCTCTAGCGGAGGAGGGGAGAGCCTATTTTCCCCTGGGTGGCGTCCTAGTCGAGGTCTGCCCAAGAGTAGCGAGACCAACCCTTAAGTCAGGAAAAAGGAAATCAATGAATAAATCAATGTTAAACGCAAACCTCTTTGTAGTATCGGTCCATCCCTCAATACCATGAGCATCGGATAAATGAAGTGATTTTAGCTTTAGTCCACTTAAAGGCCATGACTTGAAGGGATAACCATGACCAGAATAAATGGTTCGACCCTCATTTACACTCTTTTCCCTGCATGGATGTGTCGTCCAGTAATCTCTTGTAATCACCTCTGAATCTGACTTACAATATAACATTACCAGACTTGGCAAGGTATTAGCTGAATTTTTTTATGGTAGAATATCTAGGCAAGAGGGAGATTTGGCTTATTATTAAACATAAAACTGTAAACCACCATATTCGCTAGGATTTACAGCAAGCCCGGAGAAAGGATTGAGGTAATCTGAATCCTACGCAAAGCAGGTCTGAGTCCATCGCAACCCAACACACAACATATCTCTGAAATGATGTCAGTCATTGAAAAATAAAAATAAATAGAAACTAAAACTTGTAGAATGAACAATGAGGTGAAAAGGTGAGAAAAGTAAATAATAGGGGAGAGGATCTGGCACTTGTGCACCCTAACTTTGCGCTTCTCAAAATCTTACGTGGAAATTTCAAATCAGTCCCAGTTTTTTACAGTAGCTTACTTGGCAAGTCCCCTGCTTATAACTAAGGTTTCAGAGCCACATCATCAAATATGATGCCACATCAGCATGCTTTTTGTCAAGGTGTCCAAAAAGGCCCAAAAAAAAAATGAGACCAATACTTGTGAATTCACAGCATGTTTTATTGAGCGCTGATGTGGAATCACATGATTGGTTGCTTTTTAGATCAAAAGAATACATTTTGTTTAACTATGGGTAATTATCATCAACACTAACAACTTTAAAGTCACAACTATTAGTCCAATATTGATAAAAATATTGACCATTATATTAACAACTACTATCACAACTATTGAAACATGCTCAGGTAAGGTACTGGGTCCTCTCCCCTAGTCAACAAGATGATTTCCTGTTGTGATCATTTACTCACTGACAGGCATATCATCTGGCTATGCATCATCTTGCCGTGTTGTAGACGTTATATTCATGGAAGCAGTGAGGACCCAAAATAAGTTTACAATATCTATTCAGATTTAGCGATCATGGAGTCACGTTGCACTAATTCGTCCAAGTCACATCCATTTAATTCTTCACTTATCAATGGCAGGGAGGTGAATGTCCAACTCGAGGTTGCAAGAAGTGGACACTATTATTTATCATTTCCCGGAATTGTGCTATTACGTTTTGAACCTATGGAAATGGTGCCTTGCTTGGATGTCTGATCTGGAGTCACCATCCACATTAATATCAGAAGTTAAGTGAATAAGAACATTAATTGTTGCTGTTAATTATGTGCAAAATGGATCGTCGGACTTGACAATTGATTGAAGAAGAAGTCAAGTTGAGTCAATGCATTTGCACTCAGTGATATAGGCGCTTCCAGTAGCGGATTCCTATTGTCAGATTGTATTCTATGTCCTTAAATGTAAGGATCTATCAAATGATAGCGTTCTTAAATGCCAAGTTGTTCATAACTTATGCAGTCAAATACTCAGCTGTTGTGGTGCTCAGTAGAGCTTAATGTAGTTTCATTTTAGGTTAACATCTTTTATGGTCGAAGGCCTATCAAGGCGTCGCCTCACAAATCAAATTAAATATATGTATATGACGAGAAAGTGTCTGCATTACCTAACCAAGTTTATAGACTGCCAAAATAATTTTAGCCTCTCAGTTTGCATTTCCCTAATAACCGCTATGTTCAAGTGGAAAATTACCTGTTATCAGCAATGATGGTATGCGGCAGAGGAGATCTTAATCAATAATGTCCGTTGCAGTGAACATCGTGAGCTGGTAGAATAGTAGAGTCGTGTGAGCCAAAATATTCTTACCAATAACATTGGGCTATTGCTGACTTATTGCAACCTTAATAAGCTTGTCAAATCAGTGCAACAGTGAATAATTATCCTTTAATTATGTCCGTATATGGATGCAGCCATGGTTGCTAATAGTGTCACTAATATAGAACCTGTTTACGTATCTAATATATGCAATTACGTTATGCCACAAATTATTAAATGCTGCGATATATTGTTTTGATAGACGATTACCTTTTGGTCTGGGATGTTAATATTTTATTGATTACTACCGATTTGTTTCCGTAAGTGTGGTTGTGGTAAACGTTACTTTTACTTGGAATATTATTACTAAGATGCATTCCTCTTCCCATTACTTCTTGTAATACTAATTGCTCTATAGTTCTATTATTATTTTTATCAATATAGTATTAATGAAATTTTTGCCTCGATGGAAGCACCGTTTAAAGAGAAGAATTACTAATAAATATTTTAAGTCTTTAAGAGAGGATCACGTGGTAAAAAGAAAATAGCTAAGTTTCTCTTCTTTTTTTTAAGAGTAATGAGTTAAAGTAGAATTTAGGTGATTAAGTGGCTTATACCATTTTTAATTATTATATCTCTTTTTTTAGGTTAATTTCCTTTTCATGTGAATTATAAGATAGTAATTTATATGTAAATAATAATCATGTAGGTAATTATCCTTTAAAACTAAGAATTGTCATTAAATATAAATATAAAGATATAATTATGTATTTATATTTAATATATATATACATGATATTTTATTTTTTAAGTGTTTAAATTTTTTTATAAATTTTGATAGGGTAATATGAATTAAATTTCAAAATTTCAGATCTATCAATTTAATAGTATCTCATATCAATTAAGACTCATTTTGGGCAGAAATTATTTGGAAGGAAAACACCATCCCTAGTTTATTTATTTTTAACTTAACATCACAAATTCTATGAGGTTTACTTATTGATAAAACCTTGGCATAGTAATTGAACGGAAAATATAGGGGATTATAATATGCAAAGTAATTATAGTAACATAGATAAATTTTAAATCTAGTTAGTTGTTGGCAACACTAATATAGTTGCCAGTTATTTGTGACTTAATGATAATATTGATTTTTTTGGTTTAATAATAGTATTATCCGATGTTAATTCTAAATTAAATAACAATATTATTTAATTTTATTTTTGAATAAATGAGGGTATTAATAATAAGGCCATTTGAATCTAAATGTTAATGTCATGAATTGATAACAAAATATTTCATTTCTAACATTATATCGTTGTTGACTATAGAAGAGTTGGTAACAATGTTAGTGTTTTGCCATATCGGTAATAATAACATTGATGTAATTTCAAAATAATTAAATAATAATAGTATTAATCATCATAAGAGCATATTGACATTGTACATGAGATGGAATATATCAATACTATTCTTTTGATTAAGTGGGGTTATGTTATTAATTGTGATAGGTCATATAGATAACCATAGTATTAATATTGGTTAATAATAACACTATTGTTAATGTTTATGTCATGTACTAAATTTAAATGTTAGTAATTAAGGATTGATGGTAATATTATTAATTTTACTCACTAGTACTTTGGTATAAAAAAAATTGTAGGGTTTTTCTAGTGAAAAATTATGGGCATGACACTGTCCACATAGTCTTCAAGGGTTTCATCTTCCTTTCATGACATTTTGAAGATATCATCTCTTTTCATATCTCCTCCCTGACAATAATCTTTGTATTTTGGTAAGAATTTTTCTTTCATTGTTCCTACTTTGGCATGACATTTTTTCCTCGCCCCACGAATCATCACAAAGTGATATCTTTCAATGTGACAGGAAAGAGTTTAATCCTATAAGCATCTATGGTATATTCATAGCTTCTGTATAAAATATCAAACTCAAATATAAATGTATTAGGTTCTTTCGTGATTAACCCATATAAATTAGGTAATGTTGAAGGAGGTATGTTCTTGAGGGAAGTCACCCACTGATTTGATATTGGGAATTCAAATGTAATAGGTTCAACCGAGTTGTCTACTACCCCATTTTCTATTATGTCGAGATGTCTTAAGGCGATTATACCAAAATCCAAAGTAGCTACTTGTGTGAGGGGTATTTCTACTTTGTTAACTCCTTTAGTTAGCTCTTCTAATGGTATGTATTATTTTTCTCTTGTGCCAATATCTTCAAACAATTTCTCTTGATTCTCGTTTGATGGAATAAATCTTCCTAAATCACCTTGCACATTGTTAGTGAGTAATTTGAGCTAAATATATTTTTCTTCCACATTGTTAGTAAGTACTTGGGATTGATTTGAAAATTCTAATGGTCCTAATTTTTATAAATTAAAAATTCCTAAATTAAGAAAATAATATATGTGATTAAAAGCAACAACAAAAAAAGGAATTCTGAATTGTAGCACCATCCTTAACAATGATGTAAAAAATGTCTAGCTCCATTAATGCTCAATTAATTGATAGAAAAATTGCATAGAACTCAACATACCACATATCCCCTATTAAGTAATTCACTGACCTAGATATGTTATATTTAAATTATCAACCAGGGAATCATCGTTTCTTGTATGATGCTAGCACTATATGTGCAATTAATAATACTAAGGCATCCTAATTAATTGTGTATAGAAGAGTTAACAAAAGCAACTTCAATTGAAAGCGAACTTGACTAAAATAACTCTACCTGGAAATAAATCTAACTTAATAATAATTGCTATGGGTAACTATAATAATTGCTACTGGTAACTACTCTTGTGAAGACAATAATTAATGATTTAGCTACATTGCAACTTACTTGAAATATCTAAATAATAATTAATCCCTACTCACCAATTCAATTTAACTTTAAACCAAGAATACATCTTAGCAATTTATTCTACTATAAATAATAACCCAAGCTACAAGGATTATTGTAGTTACCTCAAGTGGCCCTTGCTTGAGTAGCTACAAACCCATGGCATGTCTCTTAAACCTTAACTCAGAACTTCATATAAAATGCTTGAATTTATTCTTTATTACAATTCAAACATATTATTGACAACAAAGTATCAACTCACAAGAAATAAGTTTATATATAAATCTATGAATGTACTAAAATGTTAGGTCCTCAACCTCTCACGAGATTAGACATATATACAAGATCTTGAGAGTTTGATTATTCCTAGACTAAAAATAACTTGTAAACAACTGTCAACTCCCACAAAAATATAGGAAGAAGACTCAGTCTTATTCTAAACAGTAATAAAAACTAAGCACAAAAAGGTGAGAGTGTTATAATCACATTAAGACTCTACAAATCATAAAGAAGACAATTCAAACTGCAAAACATGCTCAATAGGGCATAACTATTTATGAGCCATGACCACTGTTATAAAAAATATCTAATTTCCTTTACAATTAAATTTTTATCTGGTGGCAATATTAGTAAAAATAGAATGATCTATAAATAAATCATTCCCGTAATCTTTGACCATTGCCTCCATTAACTACAAAATATTGTATGTGCTGTAGGTGATCATCCCCTTTGGTTGCGGGCTGACATGCATTCTTTGTTATGGCTTGATAGATCCTTCATTGTAAGGGTTAGTTTAATTCAAAGGCATCTCTTCATAATTAATAACCATAATCAACATAAAAATATTGAATTTTGTAGATATTCAGATATTCACACAATTATTTAAAAATATAATACATACCATCCTTAATCCTTTAATACTTAAAATAAGTAGGAAAATCTGGGTAATGTCTTGGAAATCATCAAAAATATCATGAAAAGTATGAAACTTAAGCAAGGAAAAGAGGACAATTTTAGGACTCATCACTCCTCACAATTCTTTGTGAGCATTTTCTCCCATAAAAAAATTACATATATATTGAGGGCCTAGGGATCCTCTATGATACTACCATCTTTTAATCGAAGCTTAGATATAAAATTCCTCTATCTTCTAAGGATATAAGGCATGTGGAAAAATTTAGTCTCCCTCTTGTAGTCATTTTATTTTGAAATTATTTTCTAATGAATCTCCTCCCATGGTAAATTACATCCAAATTTGATGAAATGACATATTATTCATGTTTGAGAGATTCTAGGTTCTATTTACTTAGAAGTTGCATTTGGATTTCAACCATTTTATTCTCCAGGGTATCCTTCTCATTAAACAAAATTTTAAAGACTTTTTGGTTCCACTCTTGTAGTTTGAACTTGAGATATTTTAGATTTTGGCTAAACATGAACATTTTAGTACTAAAGTAATTATTACGTTTCCTCCAAAAAGAGATAACCATTTAGTTAAAATCAAGATGAGGTAACCAATTTTTTCCCATATGAAGGGAGTTCATTTGTTTAAAGGTAGCAATGTGTTTTGTTTGGTACTTATATTTTAATTACTCTAATAAGATAGATCATGTTTTTACAATTGATTATTTATCATATTTTGTTGCTTCATTGGATGATGGATGTTGATAATGAACTTTGTGTTCACAAGTTTAGGAGCTTGTGAAGATCAAGTGTGATTGTGAGTAGTGACATAGGTTGTAGATTATGTGTCAACATTGTTGGGATCTAGTGTCAGGGTGGTGATAAATATCATTTTTTATATCCTTGTATTCTTAAAGTCATCATGTAGTTTGTAGTTTCTTTCAGAGTAGTCTAATTCTATTGATTTATTATGCTTGATGTGTGAGCACGTGCCCGATTTTCTTTGACAAGTCAATTTTTATGTAGATTCACTATTTGTTATCGATTCAAAAGGGTTATTGGTAGGCTTATGGAATTAGCCTACTTTTGTTATTGCCTTGACTTGATCTTATTTAAAAGATTGAATCAAAAGTTTATTTGTTTAAGATAAAAGGAAGATAATTTAATATTGAATAAAATGTAGCCCAAGAGATTCATGTATAGTGGAAAGGTAAGCTTTGAATAATTGTTGTTAAATCTTAAGTGGATCATTGAAATTATATAATTTTATTTTGAAATGGCTAAGGTTCCTTTTGGAAAGAACAAGGAGGAATAATTGAGGGGAAATTTGAGTTTTCAAAGGGATTATGGTTGATAATGTTGATTTGGTGTTAGAATTTTGGAGTCATTTTCTCACCATTAAGCATTTATATGGAGTGAAAGGTATTTTTATGGTAGTGTTTAGTTAAAAAAAATCAACTAATGTTGTCTTCCACAAAGTAGATGAGGGCATGATGGACATAAAAAGATTTGGATTATCCTTGATGAATGAGGGGATTTGTAGGGAGAATAAAAATGTCTTTGGGAGCTATTATTTTGGGGGAAAATTCATGTCATTTTGTAGATTTATTAAAATATAGGAGGATAAACTAGTAAAATAATAGAGTATTTTGAGCCCCTTTTCCATGAGTATGTGGCTAGGCTTCTTTTTTGGCACAATTTATTTTATCAATCTATTTAATGTTGGATTAAGCCAAATGAAGGCCATATGCTTATGTGCTTTCATGTTTTTATTTTTGGAAAACATCAATAAATTATTAATAGATCATTAAAACCAAATACAACAATGAGATTTCCAGACAACAATAGTTATCATAACAATCAAAATAAGTAAGACCCATTAGGGGTGCTTATAAAATGAGTCAACAAAATGCCTACTATAGCTAGTACTCCAACTAGGACACAACTTGTCCCTCCTTAATCGATTGGATCCTTCAACCTGATCATCCCAAATAAGCTTTAGAATTATTGGTATTTACCTGGATCCAAATCTCCCCAACCAATGACATTTCAAAATTACTTCCCTCATAATCCCATTTTTCCAAACAACCAACTACTTTGTTCCATTCTTTGGGAATATGAACAGGAAATAGAATCAAAGTTTCTAGCCAAATCAAGAATATGATTAGCCACCCAAGCTATTCTCTAAGAATCCTCCTAAAAACTATATTTTATTGAGGAGAGAGACCAAAATAATTGAACTTGATTTGCAAATAGCTTTTTCCTACCCATGGTTACAATATTTTCTATATTTGTAAGGATTTCCAAATCTCCGATTGAGTTATTAGAATGCTACCCTGTATAGATGGAAAAAAAAAACATAACCATCCTTATCCTATCTTAAATTTCTAATCCCAACATCTCTTGCGTTACCATGAGAGGAACCATTTATATTAATTTTAAGGAATCCATTAGGAGGAGACCATTTTCCATTACTCTTCACCTTCACTAAGACCTAGGAAAGGATGCTTGACTTGGAGGATGGGTAATAAGACATACAAAGCTCTATAACATTAACAATGCGAGGATAAAAGAACATGAGAGGTTCCTCTATATTGAATTTAGATTCAAATCTCCTTAAGAATTCCTTTAGTCTTATGCTAAAATTACAAAATTATGAGCTCACAACCCTAGAATATCCAATCATTTCACTCCAACCAAAGCTTCCAAAAAACAAAAGTGGGTCCAATTTCCTAGGCAACCAATAGAAAGGAATCTAAAGCAGGGGTCATCCATACTCTCCCAGAATTGAAATAAGGAAGTAGCATATACCATAGGTATATTCCAAATAAACCACAATAACTTCCAAATTTCTATTAGCAAGGAGCATTGGAAGAAAAGGTGATTGGAGAATTCTTCATTGTTATAAACCAAGATCAAACATGCAAACCAGAAAAGCCTTCCACAGAAGAGAAAAATAGAAAAAAGCAAGAGCTTTGCATGAAGATGTGCAAATTGATATTATTCAGAATTGAAAAATTACATGAGATTAATTTCTTTATAAAAGCAATGTATGCATAACCCTAATGTTGACCTAAAAATAGCTCAACTAAATAAAGCTTACTTATTAATTAAGTAAACTAATTATTACCTAAGTAAAACCTAAGTAAACTTAATAAAGTGTAATTAAATAATTAATTACACCAACACCCTCCCTTAAGTGCAACTTAGGGAGACTAAAAAAGCATGCACCTAAAACTAGGATGAATGCAAGAAGGCATGAATGGGTCCCGACAATAAGGCCTGATCAAGTACCCATGTACAAATGCAATGAAAGAGTAAGAGAAAAAGGAGAAAATCCAGTGGGACAAACCCCTCCCCCCCCCTCAATGAGATGACCTACTGCAAAGAAGCACTGGAAGAACACTGTGGAGTAACACTGGAACCTGAATCCGGCAAGCAAGGAAAGGTACTTTTGCTTACTACTGAAACCAGATGAGAGTCACTGATTGACTCAAGGAATCATGAAAAAGCAATAGCAGACCCGATGCCACGGAACACTCGAAAACTCCAAACGAGAACAACCCTGGAATCTATGAAGCAATAGTAGATAAAATGATGCCCCCCATAAGAGGGAATGATATGATGAAAGAATCTGGAAGTTGTGTATTTTGATGTCGATGCCAAACTGTGACTAAAACTGATCCATAGGAGCAAGTACCATGAAGATTCTGGAACATTGACCGCAAATTTAGTGACCCTCAAATTGAGATGTGACCCAATGCAGATCAATAACCATAGGCTCTCAATCTGAAGTGTGAACCGATGTGAATCTGATATGTGTCAAGCAAGAGCAAGATGTGGCCAAAAGAAACTAAGAAACCAGATACAACCCATGCGAGTTGTCATCAATAATCAAGATGGAGATCAAAGTGCTACTACACTCTAATCAGATTATTATGCAAGAAACCCCCCTGATGGAACTTTATATTAGTTCATTTATTATTGTAGACATCTAAATTTGATCACTTCCATATGATCAAAATCGTCTACTCTATTCATCTATTTCATTAATAGTGATTAAATAATTTATTTAATCATTATTTCATTTTCTGCCTAAGGTTCCTAAAGTATGTAATTGAATAATTAAATACTTTACCTTACACATTTTCTTCTCTAAATTAAATAAATAAGATAATTTATTTAATTTAGTCATTTGACCTATTTGGATTAAAACCAATTTTTAATCCCTCTTTTTCTCTCTCTTTGTCACAGTCTCCATAATCCTCTTTTAATCTGGATTAAATTAATTAATCCACGATTATGATGTGCACCACTTAATCAAGATTAGTGTCACATCCTCCATAATCTCCCACTTGCCTCTAATCTCTCATTAATTATCTTAATCTTGTGTTTGCACAACCTTAATCAAGGTCATTAGCCTAATCAGTACCTTGGTCAACTCTCCCCATCCCCCAAGGAATTTTTAATTCCTTTTTATTCACCCAAGGCTCCTCTCTTCCCCATGTGAATTTTTAATTCACTTTTATCTTTCCAAGGTCTACCCCATCCCCATGCAAAGTTTTAGAAGGCTTGATTTGTCACTTTACATGTGCCAAGGACTTCTAGAACCTTTGACTTGTCACATCACCCACATCTGACAAATCCCCAACTTTTTAAAAACCCTCTCTTATTCACTAGATTCTTCCAATCATTGTGAATTTTTAATTCAATTTTATTCCTCCAAGGAATCTTTTCATCCCCCAGGGTACCTACAAGGTACTTGTCCTTCATCCACATCATGTACCTCTCTTCCACCTCATTTCCACATCACCCCACCCTAGGCCATCTCACATTCCTCATGTCAAGATGTGAGGGCTTGTAGGTCCTCAACTCACCATAGTCCTTCATCTTGGCTTTGTTGGATCAATCTCAACCGTTGAATTCTAAATTATCCTATAAATACCCCCTCATTTCTCTCATTTTGGGAATCAATCTTTTGCTATCAAAACTCTTGCAAAATTATCATTTGAGCTCTCATCCTCCATAGCATTTAGCATTTCACCCATCTTGCATATCACTTTGCACATTAAATTTAGCTTGCCATCCAAAGAGCACACAAATCTTCAAGGATCAAAGGGCCAACCAAGGAAGGAGCAGCATGAAGGTATAATCGATTTCAATCAATTTTTATCTTGCTTTCATGTTTACCATTTTTTTAGGCTAATCATTGAGGTGTCCTCTTTAGTGTTAGTTCTTTGTATTGCATCATTAGTTATTTAGCATCTCACTTTAGGAGATCACAATTACAATAACCCATGATTGCAAAAGGAGAGAATTCTAAACATGCATAAACTTAAGAGAAAATGCAAACCTAGAGCATGAAAACAAAAATAGTGCATGCACAAACCAATGTTCACATCTGCTTCCATGATTAAAAAGAAGACCTCATATCTATGTATAGGACTAAATCAGCTTTTTGGTGCCGCTTGAATCACAAAAAATGGATAACCGAGACAAAATATATGCCCTCTGAAGCAAAAACAACTTCATCTGACTTCAAAGGCCTGAAAAATAAATCTGGAGCAATATCTGTAGAAAAAACCTGCACCACTAGATCGGGCTCGGAACCAGCTTTCCAACGGTATCTCGTTGTCGAAAAACGGACTTCGTATGCTCAAGATATGACTATTTTACTAAAAGTGCTCATTTAGGCATTAAACCAAATATTTTATTAATTTGAAGATTAAAAAATTAATAAATATTCAGTTGTACCTTCATGGCATGAAAACCGAGGCAACATAGAAATTGAGAGGGTGCCAAAATTGAAAACCGAGGCAACATAGAAATTGAGAGGGTGCCAAAATTGAGACAAATGGCACAAAAATCGAGGCAACTCAGAAATACTCATGGTGCTAAAAAAATAATGGTACAAAAATCAATGCAAATTAGCATGAAAATCAAGGCATCCGTACGGATCTGTATAGTCGTACGAATCTTTTTGGCAACATTTTTGAAAATCCCCAAAAACACAAAAAAAAAAACAATTTTCAGCAAACCCTATCAAAGTTTATACGAAAATAGGGGTTTTTGGGCCTTTTGAGCGCAACCATGAGGTCTGTTTTGCACCAGCATGCACCGTTTGAGAGACCGAGGTCAAATTTTATCAAAAAAATGGAAAAACCCTCTGACCTAGCAAAAAATTGTCAAAATAAGCTCAAGGTATGAAACTCTCGAGGAACTCTAAATGTGCTTTACAATGAATTTCTCCAAAAACTTAGAAGGGGCTACAAATCAAGGCTCTGATACCATGTCAGAAACCAAGATCAGACATGCAAACTAGAAAAGCCTTCCACATAAGAGAAAAACAGAAAAAAAAACAAGAGCTTTGCATGAAGATGTGAAAATTGATATTATTCATAATTGAGAAATTACATGAGATGGATTGTTTTTGAAAAGCAATGTATGCATAACCCTAATGTTGACCTAAAAATAACTCAACCAAATAAAGCTTACTTATTAATTAAGTAAACTAATTATTACCTAAGTAAAACCTAAGTAAGCTTAATAAAGTATAATTAAATAATTAATTACACCAACATTCATTACCACCACAAATAACATAGGTAGAAGGCCCTTGGAAGCCTTTTTTTCTAATACTGGCCTAGGTGAGGCATTTTTATGATTGAGAAGCCACAAGAAAAAAATACATTTTGGCCACTCAACTTTATTCAAAATTCTCTTTTTGTTAATGATTCTCAACATAAACTTGATTTTGTTGTTACATGAGTTGGTATCTAAGAGAAACTAAATAGATTCCTTTCAAAACATGACCCCGTGCAAGGACATCAAAGTCCTCCAAAGAGCTACATGACCTATCTTCAAGGATGGAAACCAACAAATCTCTATCATCAACAAAATTCCCTCCTAACTAGAAACATGACTCCTTCCATCTTCTAACAACATAACTCATTCCATCTTCTGATTGTAGGTCTCCTTAAGGAAGAAGATAATTAAAATCATCAAGCTCATAACAACTCACTTCCTGAAAAAGCATAACAAAGAGCCCATAATTGAGGAAAACATGAAAGGATTTTGGGATGATTGTCCCAATAATCTTCTCAAAATAAAGCCTTATTTCCCTTGTTAAATATCCAAAATATCCCTCCCTTTATAAGTATAGCCCATCTTTTTATAGTGTTCCAAATAATAAATCCTCCCCCATTGATCTCCATTATGGGAATATCTTCACTATCCACCCCTCCCAAGTATTTAAAATTAAGAATCCTCACCCAAGGTTGGCTTGGATTTTTACACCATCTCTACTAAAGTTTTGCCACTAATGTCCTATAATTCAACTCTCATTGTCATAGGCCAGGACCTCCAACCTCTTTAGGTCTACACACCAAATCCCATCTCACTAGGATCCACTTTTGGTTATCAAAGTTTCCAACCCGTAATTTTTTTCTCAAGAGAGTGTCAAAATCTTTAAGAATTTTTTTGGGGGTAGAAAGAAAAAGAAATCTATAGATAAGTAGTTCTTGCAAGATATACTTTAATAGAGTCAACTGACCTTCAAAATAAATTCAATGAAAATTCTGGTGGCTAACCCTCATGCAAAATCTATCTAAAGTTTTCTTCTAGTAAACTTTCTTAAGATTGTTGGATGCAAGGGGGATTCCTAGATATTCCATTGGTAAACACCAACTTGAAAATGGAGAATCTTAGAAATCCTATGTTGAATAAGTTGTGAGGTGCTAAAGAAAAAATATTGGACTTATCCTCATTGATCTTTTGACCTAAATAAAATAAGTAATAATTTAACATTGTCCTAAATTTGACAACCTTTGTTGCTTTGGCCATCCCCAACAAGACAATGCCATCCACAAACTAGAGATGAGATTGAGAAGTGAGGTATGACTTTGTGACCATCCTTGAATCAGACCTATCTCTTTGTGATTTTTTAGCAGTCCTCTAGATGCTGAAAAAAGAGAAGGAATGCCATTAATTAATATAGAGAAGGATGCAAAAGTTGCATAGCTCATCACCTAATTAATCTATCTAAATTGAAACCAAAAGTGAAAAGGATTTTTTAAAGAAAGGACCAAATGACTATGTCATAGGCCTTGGAAATTCCAAGCTTAGTAAACATGCCCTTTTCCTTAGAAATCACCATGGAATGAATAACTTCGATTGTCACAATAATACCACCCAATATTTGCCTCCCTTTCACAAATCCTCCTTGTTTAGGAGAGATCAAGGTACCCAAACACTTCTTCAACCTTTCAACAATCAATTTAGTAATAACTTTATATGTAAGATTACATAAAGCAATTAGGTAAATTTTTTATAAAGATGAAGCCCCATCTTTCTTAGGAATTAGTACAAAAAAAGTGGCTTGTTGATCACTTTGAGCATCCTTTTATTAGATTAAGACTCACGAACAATTTCTAGCATGTTTCTATTAACAATATTCCAAAATTACTAAAATAATTCAATAGGAAAATAATTAGGTCTTGGAGATTTTCCTTTCTTCATTTAGAAAATAATTGTATCGAGTTCTTCCATTGAAATAGGATTTAAGAGAAACATATTCATCTCTTCTAAAACAAAGGAGGGAATACACTCTGTAATGTGATTCTCTCCATCAATATCATTAGGAACTTTCTTAGTAATTAAAGAAGAGAAATGGAAAAAAACTTCCTTAGAAATCTATTGGAAGGAAGTCAACATATTTCCTTGAGTTGAGGTGAGAGAAGTTATAGATTTTCCACTTCTTCGTTCTTTCACATAATTGTGAAAGAACACAGTGTTCTTGTGTCCTTCATGAAGCCAATCAATCCTAATTTTTGTTTTAAAAAAATCTCTTCTCGAAGCTCCCATTCTAAAATTTTCTTAGCATAAATTTAATCTTCCCTTAAAAGCTCTCCAATCATGTACATTCATCTTTAACTTGAAAGGTAATTCTCTCTAACCTCTATTGAAAATAAACCTTAATTTGAAAAATATTTTCATAACACGTCTTGTTCCACCTTTTTAACTTAAATTTTACAAATTGGAGCATCTTAAAGAAAGAGTACATAGTTGTGCCAAAGCAATGCTTCCCTTGATACCACCATTTTGTCATAAGCTCAAGCAAGTTAGAATCTCACAACCACATGAATTGAAACTCAAAGGGAGGATTTTTGGGAGTAGAGAGTATTGAAGAGAACTTAATTGTCCAATGATTCGATCCTTTCCAACCAAGGATCTCTGAAGAAGAAATCCATTTTTTTAACCCAAAAATCTAAGACAAGAAACTTATCCTTACCACATTTTCTATTATTCTAGGTAAAAACCCCATTAATCAACATCACATCCACTAAATTGAGGAAGGATATTTTATATTTTAGTATGGTATATGAAGGGCCCAAGCGATCATTAGCCCCATTTTTCTCTGATAGGCTGATAGTTGTATTAAAGTTCCTAGCCAAAATCTAGGGCAAAGAGGGAACTAAATAACATACAACTCATAGGATTCTAGAGATAAAATTTACCCATAAGATCAACCAGAGCATAAACATTAGTAAGAATTATCATAACTTCAAAATCAAAACAAGAAGCTATCAATGGTATAAAGTTCCTACCTCCATACCACCAAGAAGGAATTATGTTATGAGGGTTTTAAAAGCATGCCGACCCCCTAGTAGATCCCTATGTACCTATACAAAGACATTGTTCTCCTCTCTAAATATTAGCAAAATTACTTTTTGTTTCCTTAACTAAAAGCTTTATTTCTTGAATGAAAATAATGTTTGGTTTATGAGCATGAATAAGATCTCAAACAACCTTTTTTCAAGTAATGTTGCTCAAAATCCTTGCATTCCATGAGATCACTATCATTTCTAGTAGTTAGAGAAGCGATAATCTAATGTATTAATAACACCAGACTCCACCAATGATTCTATAATCAATTTGACCTTTTCTAGGTCATTTTTCCTCCCTACTTTTACCCCTTTGTCATTCACTCCTTTCTTGATATTTTTTAGCTATAAGCCAAGAAGCAAAGGTGACTTATTTTTAACCTCTTCTTTTTCCTCTTGTCCATGCACATGTTCTAAAGGAGAAATACCTACATGAGATTCTACCTAACATTCTATCATTCTACCAAGTCCAACTTCATCATGTTGTAGCTCATGAATTTTCTCCTACTTGTCAACTTTATCTACTAGATCAAAAGCAAGAGAGTTCCTATTCTTTGAGATCATCTGTGACTTTAAAAAATGATTAGCAGAAGGTGGGTTGAGAACCTGAGATATTACTGGAAAAGACATCTCTTGATTTTCTAGATTATTATCATGATCCATTGTAATCACATCTTCAAAGTGTTCAAGAGCTTCAAAATTTTTGGACAAAAATCCTTTAGAAGCATCCTTGAACTAGCAATTTCTAGATTTATCTTTTGAATGAGATTTCACAAATACAAATACATTTTGAATTTGGCATCTCAATGTGAATCGAGGCTTTTCCTTTTGTTTTTATATTTGAATCTCGTGACTCAACATGCATTTTAGGACTTTGGGAATTGAGTTATGGGAAAATTTCACTAAAAATGACCATATTCATGATAGGTGTGACATCTAAAGGGTAAAGCTTCATAATCAATTTGATGAATCAAAATCATATTTCCAAGCCTAATCTCCATGGATTTAGGTAGACGGCTATTTAAATTAATTTCAACACAAAGATAGGCATAAGTAACCACCTTTTTGTCAAGAGTCTAACACGATGGACCCAAAGACTTATCAATGACTGTTGTTATGGATTATAGAATATCTAGTCTCTAAAATTCCATTGGAAGGTGAGGAAGACAAATCCAAACAAGAATTTTAGATGATAACACATCCATCATAGCAAACCCTACATACTAGGGTTTAATAATAAAAAATTCTTGATTGTAGAAATAAGGATCTCCTTCAAAGATTATGTTTCGATTTGTCATATGGGAGAAAACCACAAAGTAGTTGTTTACTACCAAGGGTATATCCATATCACCTTCTGAGTTCCAGTTCTTCCTCACCCATATCTCCAAGAAAGGAAAATAAATTTGAATGCTCATAAATTTACATATTAGCACATCCTCAACTAAATATAAAACATCTTTCTCAATAGCTTCTAGGTTTATCACAACAATTGGCCTCTCATTGATTTTCTTTAGACAACCATTTGGTTTCAATATATTCCATAAATTTTGATCATTTTTATTTTCTTGAGTTGCATGTGGAAGAAAACTAATTGCTTCCTTATGCCCTAACGATGAAGCGTCCTCTCCACAAAGAGCATTCTTAAATGGTATCAATGAGGGGTCCCTTCAACCCTCACAAGCCACCATGATGACAACCACTACAAAAAAGACACAAATAAGAAAAGGGATGACCCAAAAAACCCAAAAAATGACACTCAACACCAAAGATGACTAGAGACCCATGCCAAAGAAAGAAAATCAAACTAAATAGATCAACACAAGCTTGAAGGGAAGAGGTGTTGCCAAAAATACATGCACCCTTGCTAACCAAGCACAAGTGCAACCTTATGCCATCGTGGAAGCCTTCACCTCAATGCAGAAACCTTATTTTATCATTTTTGATCCTTTCTCAACCTCCAATCTTTAAAACCCACATGTGCATGTTTTTATTTAATAAATTGTATGCTCCAAATATTGTTACTCTTTTAGTAACCAATGTAATGATTATTTTAATATATCTATAGAATAATAAAGGATTATGCTTGCATGCATGATATTGGAGCCAAGTTGGGTGTGTATATAATTAATGGAAACTTGTTTGAACAATGCTTTGTATTGTTGTGCAAATAAATTAGACACTTGGAAACTTGTTTATCCTACATTTTTCAACTCTATAAAGTTGTATAAACATCCAGTTGGGCATAAATGAACATGAGAGAAACTGTAGAGTGTTGGAAGTGTTTGATCAAGGGTTGTATGCCAAGTGTTTATCAAACTAATTCAATGTACAATGTCTAACATAATAAGGTAAATCTAATTTATTTTCAACCTTGAGTCATTATTAATCATATATAAAAATTTATATCGATGCATTAGTTTACATAAATCCTTGAGATTGCAAGGTAAGTGTTTGTTGAAATTTTGTATGGGCTATGCAAATATAAAGGAGTTGTGTTTTGGTTTTATTCTTGAACCATGTATGTATACATATTTATAATAATGATGTAAATCTGATTTATTATCAACCATGAGTCAATATTAATCATATATAATTTTATATCGATTCATTAGTTTACATAAATCCTTGAGACTACAAGCTAAGTGTTTGTTGAAATTTTTTATGGGTTGTGTGAATATAAAGGGGACGTGTGTTAGTTTTATTATTCAACCAATTATACAAGTTTGAATATATATAAGGAGATATATGTTTATTTTATTATAAAGGTTTATATATGTATATATGTATGTATATCTATATGTGTATATATATGTGTGTGTGTACATATGTGTGTGTATACACACATACATATATATGTGTGTGTGTGTGTGTGCATATGCATACACACACATATATACATATATACATACACACACATATATACAGACATACATATATGTATACACATATGCATATCTATATGTGTATGTACACACACACACACATACATATATACATACATACATATTTATACAAGGAGATATATGTTCATTTTATCATGAATCTTTATAATATTTTAGCTATCTCTATTCATAGTTGTGTATAGTTATTTAGAATTATTCAATATAAATATATATATATATAGCTATGTGTGAAGGGTTATGCATCTAAATTAATAGTATGGTGGAAATTTCATATAAAAGTCTAAGCCTATTAAATCCATCCAGTAAATGGTAAAATATGTGAAAGTTATTGGGTTGCATTTTGTAGCATACTTGTAATTATACATGAATAACAATATTCTCAACTATGTACTTAGTATATTTGTGGAAATTGGTTTCAATAAGAATTGTAGTAACTATATGTCTTGATTACTCTTGAAACTAGGTGTTAGATACAATTGTTAACTCTTCAAAATAACATTATACATGATTGTTATACAATATATCTCTAAAAACAAGATTGTACTAGTTCCTTATGTTAGGTGAGTAGAAACATCATGGACAACCTTGTATAAGATTGTAAAATCTCATACAAACATATTATATGAATTTTCATGTTTGAAACATTAAGTAGATGATATTTAAATAATATATTACCATGATTCTAACTTAAAGGTAGGGTATGTTGGAAGTATGAGAATTGTTGCGATATAGAAAATTATACTCTAAATTATACCTTATGCCTTTGAAATTATTTTGTAATAATTTTATTGATTCAAGTAAGAGATATTAGCGTTGTCACCCATACTTTTTTATAATTATAATAAAATTATAATTGAACTCTTTGGCTATAGTGAGTATGCATTGTTAGTTCATTATAGTCTCTAGATTGTATAGTATTTAGAGTTCACAAATAGCTAGAGGATATCTAAGGTTTGCATGGTTGACTACATGTAATAGTGATTATACTTATTATACACTTGGTTCTTGAATTTAGTTACAATTATTTTGTAGATGTCACTATTTTCCACCTTTAATGAACATTCGAGCCACTTCCAATAGGAAGATGAGCACAAGACTACCTGGTCAACTTGGCTAGAGGTAAAGTCCTTAGATGATGCTTTCCCACCTTATAACCATTATAGATACCATATTTCTTGCACTAAAAAATATGAATGAGATGATGGATCTTACTATTTTTTATAATTTAAAAATTAATCCCTTATGTGATTAAAGTTCACTTGTATGAATTACATAGGGAAACAATCCTAATGTTGAATTATATTTCATTGCTTTATATTCAAACATGAATTATGATTTTTCCATGAAAGTTAGTAATGAGATCTATTTGTAGTGTATAAAATTGTATACCTTTACAATTTCACACTATGTTTGGGTCCCTTAATTTATTGAACTTAATTAAGCTTCCAATTTTCCAAATTATGCATTCCAAATCCTTATTCTTACCATTTTTCGAAAGGGGAACCAACATTAAATAAATGCATTTAATAATTAAATTGAATTGGATCATGTGTATCTTGGATGTATAGGCTAGGACCCATTCGCCTATGGGTGAATGGGTCCCCTTTATGAGCCAGTACCTAAATTAAATTATGTTTTTGGCAACATTTTAATGATCAAAATTCAAATTGTAAGTGTCGGATTTTGGAATCTAATTTTTGAGAAATTGGATAAACACCTATAAATACCTAGTATTTTTATCATTTGAAATCTAACAATAGATAACATACTTTATGAAGCAATCCTATTGAGAAAATATTATTGTCAAGAGAATTCAAGAGCACCATTATCTGTCATTTGCAACAACAATCAAGATCCTAACATCATGTCAAAGTTTATGTGTGTTCATGTTATCTTGTGAAGGCTAACAAGTGTTGTAGGTCTTCATGCATTCAAGAAAATAAAGCAATCAAGATCCAATTCCATTGAAGTGATGAGTTTGACTTCAATCTTTCAAGGAAGCCATTGAAGGGTGGTGAGTTGCAACAAATTGTTCATGCATCATTTCCTTCCTTTCCATTCAAGGTTTTATCATTGACATTGCCATTGTGAAAGTGGGAACACTATTCATGGGGTTTGACTGAGGCAAGTACCTCAATGGCACAAACAATTTTCCCTCTTTGTGTATTTGCATATTACAGGTTGAAGAAGGATCAAAGAGATCTTGAAGAGCAATTTTGCATTATTGCATTTGTTGTCATCATTCTTGTCAACCTACGAAAACTAAGTTGTAGAATTCATTTCCAACATTCCGGAAAGTTTGCAAGTGGAAAACAACATCTCAGATCTAGCACCAGAGGACTATAATTTTTTTTGTGGAAGCCTAATCAAGGACCCATTCACCTAGGGGCAAATCAGTCCCTCAACACATTTCGAAATCAACTTTTGGTGATAGGTACATGCTCTTTGATATCTCTCAAATATGCTTGCAAAGTGTTGTTACAGTTTGTTTATCTTTGGGAATTTGCATTTTACTTATTAGGTCATATAGTTCAATTAGCTTCATCATTTCAAATCATTTCTAGATCATTCATAATCATCCCAAGGCCCTGAATAATCCACCAACCTAGGTTTGATTGGCTCACCATTGAGGTTGAAAGTTAATATTTTGGATTTGTGGTTGGTATTCTAATGAAATCTGAGAAAAGGCCAACTTTGAGTCCTAGGTTCTTTGAATTTAGGATCTAGGACTCCCCCTTTTTTCCCTCATTTCACCTTCTATTTTCTCAATTCTGAATCAAGTTTGGTTATGGTTTTAAAAATTTATCTTTGAAAGAGAATAGTTGGTTTTAGTTAGATATTCTCTCTCTCTTTTTTATTAATGTATTAAATATGCATATTAGTTTAAAATAGGAGCCTCATTACACATCCAATCAAACTCTATTGCCCTTATCATTTCAAATACGCCTTCCATCCTTCTAGCAATGTTAGTAGCACCTTAAAATCTTTGTGATGGCATATTTCCCTTAGATACAAAACAAGTTACCTCAACTTATTGTTTAGTCTACAATCACCCCTTGCAACTACCTTTGAATCGATTTGATCTATTATCAATTTTCTTATAGGTTTCCTTAGTTTGGTGATCTATTCATAATTATAATTTTTAGGATACCAACTTGATCTTCTAAGGATTCCACACTTATGCTTTCATACCACTTGATGTAGTCATAGATGGAGGGATTGATGAATGACTACCTATTGGAGCAAAAAAATATGAACACGATATCTAAGAACTTCCACAAGAGAATGCATGTAACAAAATAAGCCAAATATTATAATGAGAATGTATGAGAATATATAGTTTTCTCATTATAAATGTAGGAAAAGGAGGAAGTAGGAAGATGAAAGTGAAAGATTGGGTACCCCTCAAAGAGGTGTGACACATTTAGAACACTTGGGACAAGTGTGGGAGCACATGTCATGTGTTGATGAGGTGAGACAACTAAAACACTAATTGAACTTAAGCTAGTGTGAATAGGTCTACTAGTTCTAGGGACTAGATAAATGTAAACTATATATATATATATATATTCACACTAACACTACCTAACCATGTAGTCAAATGAATAATACTTAATCACATAATAAAAAATCATTGACATAATAATAATAATAATATTGTCTTTATCAACTCATAGTCATGAATGAATTACAATCTATTAAAATGAGCTTTCAATGTGCTAGGTATCAATCGTTAAATTACATAGCTCAAAAGATATTGCAACACAATCTTCAATATTGACTTCCTACTTGATTCCCCCACTTATAATTTCTTCCAAATCATTGAGTGAATTTTAAATATTATCCCCTCACCTAGGGATGATCTCAAATGGCCATAAGGAGGTACAAAGCTTAATACCTCCTAAAATATGTAATTAATCAAACGTGTAGATGAATCTCCTAGATTGATTGACGTGATGATAGATAGATTAATCTTCTTGTGGTTCACATCATAAGTATTCTTAGGTATAATATACCTTGATATTTATTCCTTTTTTTCCACAAACTTTGGAAAGCTACAACAAGATATGAATGATGAAACTGAGGGTAAGTTTATTAAGCTTCGTAATGGTTAAAAAACAATTCATGCCTTTGTGGTGATGATAAATTTTTAGAAAGTTAACATGAAATTGAAGGATTGTAGTAGAATGTATTTTCTCAACCAAAAGGTGATATACATAAAATGTGATGAAATGTATTAGGATTCACAACGACTAATTATGATTGAAATATGGATGAAAACCTACAAACAAATAAAAAAGTAAAAGAAAACTATTTTTGTTTGATGGAAGACTTCTCTTACTCTCTAGGTTGCTCTTGCATCATTATTATAACATTATTATGGTTAATTTTTTGGACCCTTGACAACTTTGTTGGAAAATAACTCCTTTCATTGGTCAAAATTAGCGGAGGTGGTCTTTAATATACTAAAAAATACCATGTGTACTACTCTAGTGTTGGCCCTACTCGATTTTCATTAACCTTTCCCTCTGAGATGTGATTCCTTTGGCATATGCATAGGTGTGTTATTGATACAAGAATGACCCATGGCCTTTATTAATAAGAAACACACCGAGCATAATCTAGATAAATCAATATATGAAAAAAAAAAAATGTTGCTTATCCTCCATGTTTCCAATAATGGCATCCTTACCTATTGGGCCCCATATTATAAATAAAATATATCATATGAATATTTTTTATTAGTAGATAATTTCCTTCATGAAACACAAAAAAATGGGTGGCTAAGATGCACATATATGAATATCATATTATCTACAAGAAGTGTAAGGAAAATATGGTAGAAAATTCACTCTCATGCCAATATGAAGAATAAGGTACAAATTTTATATTTCTATGTTGGTGAACCACATTGGATAGATGAGATACAACATGAATGAGACATTGCCTTTGTGGTACAAGATATCACTTGACAACTAAAATATGATCCACTATCAATATAAGGTTTTTTTTGGACTAGAAAAGTTCTTTCTTATCACAACCAAATTCATTTACCCCCAAGTTTGGCACTCAAGCCTTGATTTCTCTTAAAATTGTACTCATAACACATCGTTCTACACCCAAGTTTCTTAAATACCTACAAGCATGTGAAGTAATATTTCTTCTACGAAAACCTTGAGAAGGAGGTTTAGGCATTTATAGTTGAATGCAATGAGTGTCAAAGGACCAAAGGGAAAATATTAAAGCCTTAGGACTATTGCAACCACTTCTTATTCACAATTAGGCTTGGACTAATATTCCCACATATTTCATTACAAGGTTGAACTATTCTTAGGCGATAAATAAGTCATCTTGGTGGTGTAGATTGCTTGATGGAATATGCATATTTTGTGCATTACCTCACCCTTATGTTATTGTATTTTATCAACACTTCCTAGATTCTATCTTTAAACTTCATGAGATGCCTCACTATATTGACAATGATCATGACCCATCCTTCACAATTTTTTTTGGTAGGAGTTGTTTAAGTTTCAAGGCACCACCTTGAATATGAGTTTTTCTTATCATCCTCAAATTGATGTTTAAATGTAGATTATTAAAAAGTGACTTGATATTTATTTATATTATTTTGTATATGAGAAACATGGATAGTGGACCTACCTTTGACATAGTGGTGGTAAAACACTAATTGTAATATTTCTTCCAAAATGGGCCCTTATGAGGCCCTCTATGGTACTCCCTCACCATCATCGAGTCCTTATGTTTTAGGTTCCCTAAGGATTACAATAGTTCACAATATTTTAACTAAATGCAAAGAAATCTCTTGCCTACTCAAGGCCTTGATATGATACCAACCTAAAATCACATGAAACAATAGGTGGACCAACATCAAACTGAGCACACTTTTGATATTGGTGATTAGGTCTTTTTATATCTCAAGCCCTACAAGTAACTTTCATTATGTGACAAATATTGTCATAAATTGTCTCCCAACATTAATATTTCTTGTGAAATGACTCAACACATAGGTGAGGTGGCATACAAGTTAGTACTTACACCTTCTTCTTGAATCCACCCATTTTTCTTGCCTTTCATCTTAAGAAAGTTATTAGGGTTGTTACTTAACCATCGATAGAACTAGTTGAGTTGGATCTCAATATTTTTGGAACCTAAGGCTATTTTGGATAAATGCACCAAGCACCTATGAAATTATTCTACTAAGGAGTTATAAGTCTAGTGGAACGGCATGCAACCTTGAGATGTTGCATAGGAGTCCACCAACATTTTCTCTAGATTTCCTCATCTTAAGCTTCGAGGACAAAAAATTTCAAAGGGGAAGTTAATATTATACATCCAATTCTACTTTATGTTAGCTAATAGTAGTTGGGTACACATGATTTGTAAGTCACCCTTAGGTAACTTTAATAAAGGGATGCATATACTTTGTAATTCATCCTACTAGTTCTTAGAATAAATTTACTATCCCACATGAATAGGATGGTAGTTTCCTTGGGAAAAAATTCATTTATTATAACGAATTCTCAATTGAAAGGCATCTTGGAAGATTTTTGTTTGGAGTGCATGCTCTATTTGGAGCTCACCCCTTTAAGTGATGCTACAAAGCTAACAAAAGCATTTCTCTTTCTCTCATTTTTCCATATTTCTATGTGTTTAATGTATTTTATCTTGTAGGTTCATTAAAGTTTAATAAAAAATCATTAGAATTAATTTCAATGTTGCCTATGACCATAAAGCAAGTTTTCAATAACACTTGATTCCCAACCTTATCCATTATAATTCTCATAGTTGTATTGGTTCCAATGTATCGATAAAATTAAAGAGGTAGCAATAGTAATAATAATTAAGCCTTAGTTTAGATGTATATTGAATTGGTTATATTTGGCACTCATAATTTTTTTGTGCTTTATCTAAAACAAGAAATACACCTTTCTAAGTTTTCTTGTTAGAAATATTGGTGATGTTAAGATTTAAGATTGAAGAGTATTTCATAGAAAAAATGACATGAAAGTCTAAAAACATAGACCCATAAATAGACAATGAGTAATTATCCAAATATTTGGTTCAAAAGGATAAAATATTACCCTAAATCTATAAATGTTCATTTTTCACTGGTGCGGGACAAATTTGAATGTCATAAATGCCACAATAGGTAGAGAAGTGGCAATATTTTATTTGTTGCAGGGAAGGAAGGGCCATCACTACCTTGGAATAGGGTATATATTTTTATCAAAGCTTTAAAAATAGAAGAATTTTGATAGATATCATAGTCATATTTGACTTGTAGATCTATATGCAATAGATGAAAGCATGGGAAATTTGTGTGAATTTTAAGGTAGTGGGACTCACTATAACCAAGATGAAGTGCATTGTATTTAATTAGATAATTTGTTTCTATGCATTGTGATTAATAATTCATTTATTACTCACATAAACTTTTCACAATAATCTTGTTTACATATATGCTTAGTGCATTTAGAACACAATATGAACATTCATCAAAGAATAAAGGATAAAGGAAAGAACATATATAATATACTACTAAATATTATAATAAATATTAATATCTATGTTAAATTATTAACTATAATAATTATTTATATTTAAATTCTATTAAAATTAGAATAATTATATTATATAAATATAATATAATTATATATATTAATTGATGTACTATATATTATATTAATAATACAACTAGTGTATTGTTGTAGGAGTTTATGGTGAAATCCTCAATGCCTTAGGATCATCTGTAAGACAACAATAACTTTCAGAAGAGAGAAATGGCAAAAATATCACGCTATGATTATGGATGCAAGATTGTTAGATTGAATATTGATGTACATATGATGTCTTGCTTATAAAGGCAAGCTATGATATAGGATTAGATAGGATCATGACATGTGTCTTAATATTTTATAATGAGATAACTACCCCAACAATACCCATGTACAAATGCAAATATAATGTCTCACAAATGGATTAAAGGAGAAAACCCAATGGGATAAAACTCCTCCCAAAAAGAGATAAAATATAATAATGCTCTCCATGAAGAATGAGAGGAAAAAATCCCATTCGAGGAAAAAGACCCCCATAAGAGAGATGAAGAAGAGACCATTCAACCACCCTCAATGAGATAACCTGTTATAAAGAAACACTAGAACCACATTGGTGGAGTAACATTGGAACCTTAATCAAGGAAAGCAAAGGAAAGATAATTCTAATGTTAAAAACCATATTAGAGTCACTCAAGGACTCAAGCTTAGAATGATGATAAAGAAACAATAGACCCAATGCCAAAGAACACTGGAACACTCTCAATATAGAGAAACCTTGAAATCTGAATGAAGCAATAGGATATAATATTGTTCTAGTACTGAAATGAAGTACAATGATCAAAACAACACCTTCCCAACTGTCAAAATATCCATGTAATCTTCAAGATAACCATTCAGAAAGAATTAAAATCATAATTTACTTGGGATCTAAACAAAAAAAGCGCATGGATGGCTTGATAGAGCTCCTCAATACCTTTCCAACATCGTAAGAATCATAAAAATTGAAGATCATGGTAAAAATTTATGAGCTCGAGAGCCAAAAATGAAGATTTGACTTCAAATAATAATGAATACCTCCAAACAACAAAATTTTAGAAAATAACTTGCACCACTATGAAATTGATGAAGCCAACTTTTTGTCAATATCTCATTTTCAAAAAATGACCTCTTGGATTACAAATTATGCCATTTTGAAAAAACATTCGATTAGGGCCAAGGGGACAAAAATAGGCCCATGGGGGCTAGTATTTGGTCTTCCATGTGACCTCAAGTTTAGTGCTCAATTTTAAATAATGATAAACGTTACCCTAAGGCGGTGATAAAGTAGTAACTCCTGCAAGTCGTTCATGTCGGGGCATAGGCTCCCACACAATAGGTACTAGCCGTAACCCTTTATATATGATCTCGAGCTAAAATAAAACATCAACTAATTTTAACAAAACCACTTATTTCGATAAAAACCTTGCAATTAATACAAGTATGGCGAGAGCGGTCTGCAACGGTTATGGCGAACTGTAACGGTTTGATGGCGGTTTTTGTTTTGGAAGAGGACGGGAAGTCCACAAAGATTCTTGTTAGGTGGACTGTGAAGGCATCTTGAAGTCGGAAAGATGGGCCCGCCCCACGAGTGATCAATTCAATCTGAGGGAAGAGGAACGTGGTCAAGATGGGCGTCGTTCAAAAAACGAGGAACCGACTATCAAGGGTCACCAAAGCATAGGGGGTTATTTTAATGTTACCTTTCATAAACCTCATCAACATGATGGAGGAAATAGAGCTTTTGGGGGTCTTCCATGGATGGAGGGAGTGGGTCGTGACCAAAATCCTAACCGGAGAAATGGAACTTATAGGCGGGTCTGGCAGAGGAAGAAAGAGAAACATGAATGGGAGGAGGACAGAGAAGATGAGCAAAGTAGAGATTCTCAACAAGAGGAGTCTCATTTGGGTAATGGTATACCAGGCAGTTGGGCTACTCTCGTGATCAACTCTATAGAGCTCCAAGCTGAGGTTTTAAGGTTGGAAAATCTAGGGTTGATTGGAAAATGGTATGGTGCGGATCTAAATTGGGACTATCTAGTTAAATGGTGGAAAGATCTGTGGAGCCAGGATCTTCAGTTTAAAACTCTTCAAAAAGGTTTTTTTTTATCATTTGCCCATCAAGAAATCTAAGGGATGAGATTGTGAATGGAGTGTGGGTTTTGGATGGATGCGACTTCTATATGAGGCGTTGGAAGGTCGGCTTCAACCAAGAAACGCATGTCGTGGAGACTCTTCAAGACTGGTATGGGCTTCCTAACCTTCCCTAAGAATATTAGACTCCAAATATCCTCGAGGAGATTGGGAACTTTTATTTGTGTTGAAGAGAGGAGGAAGGCAAATGAATCCCAATGATATGTGAGAATATGTGTCGAAAATAATCCAGTGCGACATATTTGGGAAGAGATTGAACTCATAATCGATTATGGGAATTGGGTTCAGAAAACTAGAACGAGACTCTTTCACTCGAAGCAATCTAGTGCGGCCTTTGGGCAATAGAGCCTTCTTCAAAAATGAAGGGAAATCTTGCTCTTCTTTAGTGTCTGAGAGCCCTCAAAGGAGGGAAAAAATAGTGTTAAAAAGTAATCCGCTTGAAAATTTATCAACCTTCATTGTCAATAACATGGAAGCGTCTATTTGTGCCCTCCAAGTTAATAATGAGAAGGAGAAAAGGGCGAGCCCTAGGTCATTTGGTAGACCCGAGCAGTTTGTCCCTAATGCACCAGAGTCGGCAAAAAAGGCTAGAGAAAAAGAGAAATGGGTTGAACAAAATATGGCTTTAGATGGTAAGATCTCAGAGGCTCTGGACATATTAGGAGGAGATTGCAGAAATATGGAACTAGACTCCTTGATAGAAGTTGGTAAGAAGTTGGTGGTCCTGGCAGAAGCAGCAAAATCAAGTTCCTGGGATGTAGGGGCAAAAGGTGAGCCTGAAGGAATAGATTATGATGAGTTTCTTATAGGGACTGTTAAGGTCTTGGAGATTCTTAGCCCTCAATCCGGGAAAAAAAGTAAAATAACACAAGGCCTGGCATAAGCTAGAGAAAAAATGGGAATTCATCAGAAGGAAATGGAAAAAACGACGCCAGACTATGGTGAAGCTAAGAAGAGAGGAAGAATTTCAAACCAAGAAAAATGCAGGTGGGATGGAGATGCTAATGGTCAAAATAAAATTGACTCAATGATGAAAGTAGGGAAGAACGATGCTCTTCCTGAACAACAATGAAGCTTATAACCAGGAATGTTAGGGGATTAAATGGCCCTAACAAATGGTGTCTTATAAGGCATCATCTAGAAGTTTGTCAGGCGGATATATGCCTTTTGTAATAAACAAAATTGGGGGACTAGGATTTAGTTGCCTTCAGCCGAAAGTTGAAGCAATGGAAATGGCTTGTTTTTGGCGCTAAGGGGGCTTCGGGTGGACTTCTAATCATCTAGAAACCCCAAGCCATTTTGGTAGAGAAACTTTCCACCTGTCGAAATTGGATGGCCTGTAGGGTTAGAAGCTTACATTCGTGTTTACAGTTCTTTTTGATAAATGTCTATGGTCCATCTTTATGCATTCAAAAAAGGACTATTTGGCTAGAGATGGATGAGGTCCTAAATAGGTTTGATCAAGATTTATGCATTCTGGGAGGTGATTTTAATGCTATTTTGCGCTCTGAAGACAAAAAGGGTGGTGTGGGTCGAGCTCTTCAATCACAGATTGATTTTCAAAGCTTTATAGAGAGAAATATGCTGCTAGAGATTCAAACAGGTAATGGTAGCTTCATGTAGATGAATCCTAGAAAGGGGTTTTGCAGCATAGTGAAAAAGTTAGACAGATTTTTTCTTCAAAGGTAATTTTAGTTCTTTTCCTTTCAAGTTGGACAGTAGAATAATTTTTGGGGTTGGGTCAGACCACTTCCCTGTTCAACTTCAAATTGATGGGGAAAAGGGGCATGTTCGGTGTCCCTTCAAGTTTGAAATGATGTTGTTCAAGGACCAAAACATCATGAACCTGTTAGAGTCCTGGTGGAAGGAATGCAATCCAGGTGGATCAAAAATGTCTAATTTAGTCATCAAGATGAAGTAATTCTTTGTATAACTCAACTAAGGCGAGGCGGGAGGTAAATAGGGTGGCTTGTATAAAGGATTCTGGTGGACAACTAATTGAGGATCTGTTAGAAATCAAAGCTTCGACGATGTCCTTCCAAAATATTCTCAATGATTGGGATGGATCTAATTTGGAGGCTCAAAAAGAGGTCTTGACACTACAGTAGAATAGGAAAATAACGCCAGATTTTAGTGTATTTTAGTTCACAAATCGGGTGATTTGGCTTGCGCTAAACTCGATGCAAACAGGCATGGCCTTCTCAGTGCTGACTTGGGCGCCGACTTGTGTACCAGACGTTGCATCAGACTTAGCGTCATAGTTAGCGTCGGGAAATCATAGCGCCCCCATTAGCGCCCAAAATAGCTCTAGAACTAACGCCTCTTCAGCCGCCTAAAATAGTGCCAGAAATAACACCGAAAGTGGCACCAAAATTGGTGCCCAATTTGGCTTTCGGTTTTGCTTCTATGTCTACTCCCATTTTTGCTTATAGTTTTGCTTTCGGTTTTGCTTCTAGGTTTGCTTCCAATTATGCTTCCAGTTTTGCTTCCACTTTTGGTTTCGATTTTGCTTCTGATTTTGCTTCCAATTTTGCTTCCGGTTTTGCTTCTAGTTTTGCTTCTAGTTTTGATTTCGGTTTTGCTTCCGGGTTTGCTTCCAGTTTTGCTTTGACTTTTGCTTCCTATTTTGCTTCCAGTTTTGCTTCCATGTTTGCTTCCAAGTTGGCTTCCAGTTTTGCTTCCAATTTTGCTTCTAAGATTGGTTCTGGTTTGCTTCTAATTTGGCTTCCATTTTTGCTTCTAAAAATGCTTCTTGTTTTACTTCCATTTATTAATTGAATATATTTTATTTCAATTTAATTAGTTAAATATATCGTGCCTCTTAAATAACTCATATGATTATAGAGTAAGTAATTAAATTATTTAACTCATATGATTATAGAGTAAGTAATTAAATTATTTAACTCATATGATTAAATAACAGGATAATAATTATTTTTTGGGTCAATAACACGAAATTTTTGTATTGCTTGTAAAGATAAAAAATTACATCTATTGTTCAGTGTCATTACCAACCAAAAGAGCTTAACACTTCTCTGATTTGTTCAATTACATTATGGAGGTGCCAAGCATTAATTTTACCTTTCATCACCACCTGAACTATTATTGTAACATGTTCATCATCTATAATTAAAACAAGTGAGTCAAATATCTATAATTTAATTGAATTTGACAACATCCATCCTGAGTAGTAAATTAAAATCATCATACGTAATAAATATCCATCCAAAAATCATCAACCACTTTTAATATATATAAATTGACAAGTCAATACTAATAAGATCATCATATATAACTAAAACAAGTGAAAGTCAAATATGCCCGTACATAAAAAACATGTCAAAATGATACATGTCCAATAGTCGACATAAGTGAAAATGATACATGTACAAATGATATAAATAAAATTGATAAATTATGTAACTCAAACTGATACAAGTCAAGATGATACATATCCAAATGATATAGTGAAAATGATACATGTCAATATCATACAACTCAATAATATAGTACTGTAGGCCATGAAAATGATACATATGATAGTAACCATGAAAAGAGTCATCATAACGATATATCAACAATGATCCATGATGCAGTCTATATGATCATGAATGTCATTGGTTACTACCACCAATTGTCTCATCATCATCTTCCCCATCGTGATCATCATCATCATCATCATCATCGCCATCATCATTGTCATCGACCTCAGTGTCTTTTGTATCTGCGTCATCAACATCCTCTACCATGTGATTTGTACTGGAAGAACCAATATTTTGTGGATCTATATCTTGTTGAGGATCATCTTGATCTTCTGGAAGAAGACCCATGTTATGTAAACAAAAACATTTAAAATGAAAAGTTATTATTTATTTCATGCAATAATTTATTTTTGTTATATTTTAATATTACAATATATGAGACAAAACCATAATCATATTACATCATATCTAAGTGCACATACCATAATAAAATTTCAAAAAAGTTACAGCTAATACTGGTGAGTCATGAGAAACTTCAGCTTTCAAAAACAAAGCCAATTAGGCTAGCAGACTTGTGGATCAAACTAGCATTTGGTGGAAGAGGAAGAAAGATGATTGAAACTCTGGAGGCCCACCATATTGGATTTTGGTATTCAACCATGAGAGCAAAAGAGAGAGCTGATATCATGTATCAAAACATTAAGCATGCATTCTTCCAGCTAGCGGAGAAGGAGATGATTACATTGCTTCATTTTCATTTGCATAACCATATCACAGCGTGGGAACCAAGAAGACCAAGGATGTCCAGTTTTATGTGGAGGTAATGGATGTGGTCCAAAATTTAAGAGGGGCAAGAAGTTCAATGTATGATCCTGATGAAATTGAGGAAGAACAAAAAGAGAGGGACAAGAAAAATAAAATCAATATAGAGTTTCAAGGATTTGTCAAGTGAATAAGAGAGCTATGGGAGCAGCCTCATCTAAAATATTATGAACTAGAGTTTGATATACCATTTAGAGATATTGGTTTTCATGGACTTCCTTTCAAAGCCTCTGCTTTTATTGTTCCTACGGTAAAATTTTTGGTAGAGTTGGTGGAATTACCTTTCTTAGTAATCGCTATTAGTGAGATTGAGATTATTAACCTTGAGAGAGTAGGACTTGGGAAAAAGGCATTTGATATGGCTATTGTTTTCAAAGACTTCAAGTAGGATGTACTTCGCATGTACGCCATTCCTCAATCTTCACTTGATGGCATCAAGGAATGGTTGAGCTCCATGGATATAAAGTATTATGAAAGCAAAATGAACTTGAACTAGCGGCCAATTTATTGAAGATGTTGGCTGGGAATTTTTGAATATGGAAGCTAGTGATTCTGATTTTGATAGTTCAGAAGATTTAGATCAAGGATATGAACCCTATGATGTAGAAAAGGAATCAGAATCATATTTCATGTAGCCACCATCAAGAGTGTTACAAGCCAATTAACAAGATGGAGGGAATTGTTATATAAGGATAATTTTCAATGTTGCAAGTACCAACTTTAATGCAAACTACAATGGGAACATTGAAATTCCCTAGCAATATTTATGTTAAGGAAATTTCCTTTAGATGCAAGGATTCAAAGCACATCAACCATGTGGTACAAATGATTAAATCCTAGAGATGATCTATAGCAATGAAAGAGTATGAAAAGGCAAAGAGAGCTACATTGGTGACTCAGGAGAAACTTTAGCTTTCAAAAACAAAGGCAGTTAGGTTGGCAAACGTGTGGATCAGGCCAGCACTTGGTGGAAGAGGAAGAAAGATAACAGGAACTTTGGAGGCCTGCCATACTGGATTTCGATATTCAACCATGAGAGCAGAAGAGAGAGCTGATATCATGTATCAAAACATTAAGCATGAATTCTTCCAGCCAGCGAAGAAGGAGATGATTACTTTGCTTCATTTTCATTTGCATAACCATATCATGGTGTGGGAACCAAGAAGATCAAGGATGCCCAGTTTTATGTGGAGGTAATGGATGTGGTCCAAACTTTAGGAGGGACAAGAAGTTCATTGTATGATCTTGATGAAATTGAGGAATAACAACAAGAGAGGGACAGGAAAAATAAAATCAATGTAGAGTTTCAAGGATTTGTCAAGCGAGTAAGAGAGTTATGGGAGCAACCTCATCTAAAATATTTTGAACTAGAGTTTGATATACCATTTAGAGAGCTTGGTTTTCATGGAAGAGGAAGAAAGATGATTACTTTGCTTCATTTTCATTTGCATAACCATACCATGGCATGGGAACCAAGAAGACCAAGGATGTCCAGTTTTATGTGGAGGTAATGGATGTGGTCCAAAATTTAGGAGGGGCAAGAAGGTCAATGTATGATCTTGATGAAATTGCAGAAGAACAACAAGAGAGGGACATGAAAAATAAAATCAATGCAGAGTTTCAAGGATTTGTCAAGCGAGTAAGAGAGCTATGAAATAAACCTCATCTAAAAGATTTTGAACTAGAGTTTGATGTACCATTTAGAGAGCTTGGTTTTCATGGAGTTCTTTTCGAAGCATTTTCTTTTATTGTTCCTAGGGTAAACTGTTTGGTAGAGTTTGTGGAATTACCTTTATTAGTAATAACTATTAATGAGATTGAGATTGTTAATCAATTAGGCGCTAATTTCCTGTAGCAATGAAAGATTCTGAAAATGCAAAGAGAGCTACATTGGTGACTCGGGAGAAACTTCAGCTTTCAAAAACAAAGGCAATTAGGCTGGCAAATGTGTGGATCAGGCCAACATTTGGTAAAAGAGGTAGAAAGATGATTGGAACTCTAGAGGCCCACCATAATGAATTTCGATATTCAACCATGAGAGCAGAATAGAGAGTTGATATAATTTATCAAAACATTAAGCATGCATTCTTCCAACCAGCAGAGAAGGAGATGATTACTTTGCTTCATTTTCATTTGCATAACCATATCATGGCGTGGGAACCAAGAAGATCAAGGATGTCCAGTTTTATGTGGAGGTAATGTATGTGGTCCAAACTTTAGGAGGGGCAAGAAGGTCAATGTATGATCCTAATGAAATTGAGGAAGAACAGTAAGAGAGGGACAGGAAAAATAAAATTAATGTAGAGTTTCAAGGATTTTTGAAGTGAGTAAGAGATTTATGGGAGTAGCCTCATCTAAAATATTTTGAACTAGAGTTTGATATAGCATTTAGAGAGCTTGGTTTTCATGGAAGAGGAAGAAAGATGATTACTTTGCTTCATTTTTATTTGCATAACCATACCATGGCGTGGGAATCAAGAAGACCAAGGATGTCCAGTTTTATGTGGAGGTAATTGATGTGGTCCAAAATTTAGGAGGGGCAAGAAGGTCAATTTATGATCTTGATGAAATTGAGGAAGAACAACAAGATAGGGACAGGAAAAATAAAATCAATGTAGAGTTTCAAGGATTTTTCAAGCGAGTAAGAGAGTTATGGGAGCAGCCTCATCTAAAATATTTTGAACTAGAGTTTGATATAGCATTTAGAGAGCTTGGTTTTCATGGAAGAGGAAGAAAGATGATTACTTTGCTTCATTTTCATTTGCATAACCATACCATGGCTTGGGAACCAAGAAGACCAAGGATGTCCAGTTTTATGTTGAGGTAATGGATGTGGCCCAAACTTTAGGAGGGGCAAGAAGATCAATGTATGATCCTAATGAAATTGAGGAAGAAAAACAAGAGAGGGACGGGAAAATAAAATTAATGTAGAGTTTTAAGGATTTGTCAAGCGAGTAAGAGAGCTATGGGAGTAGCCTCATCTAAAAGATTTTGAACTAGAGTTTGATATAGCATTCAGAGAGCTTGGTTTTCATGGAAGAGGGAGAAAGATGATTACTTTGCTTCATTTTCATTTGCATAACCATACCATGGTGTGGGAACCAAGAAGACCAAGGATGTCCAGTTTTATGTGGAGGTAATGGATGCGGTCCAAAATTTACGAGGGGAAAGAAGGTCAATGTATGATCTTGATGAAATTGAGGAAGAAGAACAAGAGAGGGACAGGAAAAAAAAAATCAATGCAAAGTTTCAAGGATTTGTCAAGCGAGTAAGAGAGCTATGGGAGCAACCTCATCTAAAAGGTTTTGAACTAAAGTTTGATGTACCATTTAGAGAGATTGATTTTTATGGAGTTCCTTTCGAAGCCTCTACTTTTATTGTTCCTACGGTAAACTGTTTAGCAGAGTTGGTGGAATTACCTTTCTTAGTAATCATGATTAGTGAGATTGAGATTGTTAATCAATTAGGCGCTAATTTACTGTAGCAATGAAAGAGTATGAAAAGACAGACAGAGCTACACTAGTGACTCAAGAGAAACTTCAACTTTCAAAAACAAAGGCAATTAGGCTGGCAAACGTGTGGATCAGGCCAATATTTGGTGGAAGAGGAAGAAAGATGGCTGGAACTCTGGAGGCCCGCTATAATGAATTTTGGTATTCAACCATGAGAGGAGAAGAGAGAGATGATATTATGTATCAAAAAATTAAGCATGCATTCTTCCAACCAGTGAAGAAGGAGATGATTACTTTGCTTCATTTTCATTTGCATAACCATATCATGGCATGGGAACCAAGAAGACCAAGGATGTCTAGTTTTATGTGGAGGTAATGGATGTGGTCCAAACTTTAGGAGGGGCAAGAAGGTCAATGTATGATCCTAATGAAATTGAGGAAGAACAACAAGAGAGGGACAATAAAAATAATATCAATGCAAAGTTTCAAGGATTTGTCAAGCCAGTAAGAGAGCTATGGGAGAAGCCTCATCTAAAAGATTTTGAACTAGAGTTTGATATAATATTTAGAGAGCTTGGTTTTCATGGAGTTCCTTTCAAAGCCTTTGCTTTTATTATTCCTACAGTAAACTGTTTGGTAGAGTTGGTGGAATTACCTTTTTTAGTAATTGGTATTAGTGAGATTGAGATTGTTAACCTTGAGAGAGTAGGACTTGGGAAAAAGGCATTTGATATGGCTATTGTTTTCAAAGACTTCAAGCGGGATGTACTCCACATGTACACCATTCCTCAATCTTCACTTGATTGCATCAAGGAATGGCTGAACTCCATGGATATAAAGTATTATGAAAGCATAATGAAATTGAAATGGCGGCCAATTTTGAAGACTATTACTGATGATCCAGATAAATTTATTGAAGATGTTGGTTGGGAATTTTTGAATATGGAAGCTAGTGATTCTGATTCTGATAATTCAGAAGAGTTAAATCAAGGATATGAACCCTTTGATGTAGAAGAGGAATCAAAATCAAATGAGGAAGGTTCAGAAGATGAATCTCTTGTGGAGTTAGAGGAGGATGAAGAAGAAGAAGAAGATTCTGAAGAGGAGGAAGGTGAAACATGGGATGAATTAGAATCCGAAGCTAGAAATGCAGATAAGGAAAAAGGAGATGAGTCTAACAGTGAAGAGGAAAGGTGGCAACGAAAGGTAAAAGCTACAGGGAAGTCTTGAGCACTTGATATTAGAGATTCAAGAGGAATGCCTGCCAAGAGGCATAAAGTCAGATGAATTGAGTTCATCTACATCCTTCTACTATTTATTCATGCACATAAATGGTCATCTTGTAATCATGAGATTTGAGCTCTATTTACTCATCCTATGCATCAATAAACAACTCAACACAAGAGATACAAATTGACATATTAACACAACAATATCCAACTGTTATTGAAACTCAACTATTGATACCTCATTATCCATCTAGATTACAAAATTGATCCACTTTTTATTTTGTAACATATTCTTTTCAAATTACTTTGGATGGCAGTCATATTTCTCCTCCTGTCAAAACATGGCACATGGACTAGTTAAACTAATTAATATGTAATCATTTACTTTTCCAAGGAAAAAAATAAATCATTTAACATATTAAATATACTTACAAATGTATAGATCAAGGCCTGTAAACCTTTATGGCCATTGCGATGCATGGCACGAAGTTTCTCAAGCCTAGCCTTGGAGGCCTTGTCCTGAAACATATACTAATTCAATTTAACTATGCACAAATAAAGTTTAAATATCGTTTAATAAATTTGATATAATATTTTGAGAAAATTCAAATACCTGCATACTCTCCTCATCGGACTTCCTCCATGCATCAGACTTCTCATATGCTTTTACAAGCTCTTTCCATACTTTAACACTTACATCAATTGGCTTTTTTTCTACCTTAGCTCAGGAGGGATTTTTTTATCTTCTTTGTTTGGCTGCACCGAAATCTCTTGCAATTTTGAGACATTCGTAGCTTTATCTTCTTTACAGACCAACTTGTGCCAAATTCATTCTCCATGTCATGGATAACTGCTTTTTTCAGGTGCATGGGTATCTTTGAGAATGGAAAATGTAGATGGTCTTTAAACCATTGAAGGCATGATTCCTTCGACCTATTCACAAAAAAATTCCCTGCATTCATCATTGAGACTTCCCCTGAAACCACTTCATATTCTATCTTCGTATTGTAGCTACCAATGCAAGATTGAAAACATGGCGTGGTGGAAGAAGTCTGTGTCCCAAGAGTGGAAGTCTCTGCTCCCTGTTCCACATTCTTTGAGTTTACTCTCATTAATTTCCTCTTGGATCTTGCAAAAGATCCAAGACTGGTTGAACACAGTTGATTTGTTAGCAATGTTTGAGGGGCGTTACCAGATTGTTTCTCTATTTATTTGGCAAGTGTTGTCCAGTCCACATTAACCAATTTGTTCATTGACTCTACCCCCAATATGGAATCCAATTCATCTTTATCTTTGTCAGTCTCATGTCCCTATATATATATATTTTTAAATTATATTTCTTCTTTTAAATTTAGAAATAAAAAACTAAAAGTAAAATTCAAAGAAACAATGGAAACATTTACAAATCTATAAATTGTGAATGAATTACCTCATTGTGGCCAGAGTTTTCTAACAATGAACGTTTCCCTCCATTGCTTGAAGTACACATTGTCAGGCAAATGAAGTACACATTGTCAGGTATGAAAGTTTTTTATTATGGGAAAATATGTTCACTCGGTTTTCTTAGTGTTGATAACCTTATCGTGAAAACTCTTTCTTAATGCAATCTTGCATGAATTTTCATGGCATCGGTGACTATGGCGCGATAGGGCAAAACCAATTGCTTTTTGCGTTTATTTTTAGCAATTGCTCAGTAGTGACCGACCCAATTCCCAGATTTGCCAAGCAATCCACTATTTCCTTGATACCTAGGTTAGGGAGAGAATACAAAGGCATCCTTACTTCATGCTATAATATTTTGAGCCAAAGCTCAAATCGGTAGGGTAAATTTTTTTGTTGGTTTCTCAAAGGTTTTACAATTTATAATGATGGGACAATTTAGAGGTTGTCTGGACTGGTTAGGCCACTAACCAATAAATAATCACGAATTCAAATGCAATACAAAGAGCAGTAAAAAATCACAAATTCAACCAAGAAAAATAAATTGTAAGCTTACCTATGGTGTCGCAAACTAAATCGAATTTCTCATTAGTTGCTAGTAGCACCCTGCTCTCTTCCTTCGCGCGGCATGTCACAAACTAAATCAAATTTCTCATCAGTTGCTGGTAGTGCCCTACTCTCTTCCTTTGCGCGATGTTTTTCCCTTTTTTTGTCATTTGATTTCTTCCTTCACTCGGGAAAGTTTTAATTTTTTTTATTTTGATTCATTAGTCGACGCTTTTGTTGACATTAGTTAACGCCAACTTTAGCGTTGAATCTTGGCCGTAAATGTAATCTATTTGGGATGTATAAGGGGGCGTCAAGTGCACCTAATTTAGCACCTATCATTGTTGTATAGTGACTATTTTCATTGTTGTGTATCACAGGATCCATAGTGTTGGAAATAATTCCAACTCCTGCCTTGTTTTTGTGACCACCGTTGTCTCGTGGCTCCTTCATCAGCTCGGTGCGGTAGAGCGGTTTTTACCACGGTCCCGCAAGGTGCTTCATCCTTCTTTGTGGGAGTGTGGTGAAAGCTTCTGTGGTGGCACACAAGTCTTCCTTTTTTTCCTGGCGGTGTTGCGGTGACTCTTGCAGTCTCGCAAGTCTTCTACCATTGGCTATAGTAGTGCAGTGATCACTGCTGTCCCTCGACTCCTTCGTCAGCTCGATGTGGTTTTTACCACGGTCCCATAAGTTTATTTTTCCTTCTCGGTGGTAGTGCGGTGAAAACATTTGTGGAAAAAAATTTATTCACAGAGGAGGCCATGGAGAGAGGACGTGGACG
This sequence comes from Sequoiadendron giganteum, assembly GCA_007115665.2. Taxonomy (NCBI): domain Eukaryota; kingdom Viridiplantae; phylum Streptophyta; class Pinopsida; order Cupressales; family Cupressaceae; genus Sequoiadendron; species Sequoiadendron giganteum. The sequence goes on from CM021103.1 coordinate 54,193,160, forward strand.
ACGTAGAAATACTAAATCGCTGAGAAGAAAGTGGGTGGAAATAGATGAGACAACGAAATCTGCATATACAATAGAGGTAAGAAGAGAAATAAACCTCAACCAAAGGAGGAAGGTGTTTATGAATTCACAAATGCTACAACATAGAAGAGATAAAGTCATTTTTTTGTCCATGAGGCCTATGAGGTCAAACTTATTGGTTGAAAATGCATAAGAAAGGTGATTAAATGTGATTCTATGATCAAGGGAAAAGTTTGAAAAATAGGATAGCCAAAACATGATATCAATATGTCAAATATATGACTAAAGTGAGGTTTTGTGTTGGATAGCATATTCGTTGAAATGATATAATTGGTGTACTAAACATTATTTACTATGTTGTGTATTATAGGGGCGATATGAGGCCATGGCAATAGATCGTGTCATATCAAATGAGGACACAACGGATGAAGCGGGACATTAGGTACTCAAATTTTGACTTAACTTAGGAAAAAATGATTTGATGGCATTTTGTGATACGTCCATATTTTTTCATGGTATTATTGAAATTTATAATGTATTATCCAATCTTGACATAAATTAATGCATGTTGTTGATTATTTTAGATGGAGATTGGAGCAAATGCAGAGCCTAAGCTCTCAACTAGCAAAAGAACAAGATATGTACATGGACTTGGACCTAAAACTGTTAAATCACGTAGATGATAGTGGGTGGAAGAGGATATGACAATGGATACTACAGAAACAACAAATGATTGCACTGAAGAAGATGCAGGTTAGTACTATAGTACATGGGATGAATACTTTGAGAAAATTGTTGTTTGTGGATGTTATGTATGTTGTGGAAAGAAACAATTCAAACAAGCGATTGTACAAAGACATTACATATATGATGAGCTTCCAATCGATAGTTTGCCTCCTACAATTGGTTCGAATCCAATAGGAATTGTGGTGAGGAATTTTCCAATTTGATATAAATAACATGTATACTTCATTTAAACATTGTTTTATATTATTTAAATAACTAATATTTTCTTAATGGATACTTGCAGGGTAAATTTATTGGTTTAAAGTTTCCTGGATCATCGACTTCCAGCCTAAAGGGCAATGATCATTTATCAAATGATACATCTAACAAAAATATGTGCCAATATACCAGCTCGGAAGATGAGGAATTGACAAAAACAAGTAACAAAACAAGAACCGGTGTGAAGATGCATAATTTGCTTAAAGACAAGGGGAAGGTGGACTACATACCCTATGAGAATGAATGTGATGGAGATGATGACTTGCCCCTGAGTTTGAGATCAATTTACAAAGAGACATTTGATCATCGACTATATTGTGCTTGGCCTAGTGATCAACAACTGCCTAGAGTGTATGAGGTGTTTCAATTTTGGGGATACAACTACATGATACGACCCTCCAATATTCATGGAGTGAATCTAGGCCTCTTTATTGTCCAAAATGTACATGTGGGATCCAAACATAAAAATAATTTAGAACAAACCACTAGGATATTAATGTCATATTATGGTCCATCATATTACAGTGGTGAATGGAGAAGGCTAGCAGAATATAAGCCTAGCATGTCAGCATATGGTCTAAATTCGAATATGTATACACATCATCATCTCTGATTGGAAAGTGGAAAATAAATGAATATAGGTCATCTTATGTGTATAGATGGACGTGCATACACACAAAAATATTGCAAGATTTATAAATAGTAGTAAGGGAAGGGACCCTACTGTAAGACCAAATTGTCAATTTGTTGAGGTTATAAATGATAAAGATGGATATATGGAAAGAGAGGTTAATAGATTGATAATGGTTGAGGCTATTATGGACCCTACCATTGGGGATGAGTTATTGATTGATTACCCCTTCTTAAAATGCACTCTTGTGCGAAAGAAGAGGGAAGAACAAGGTCTCCCTAAGGATGTTCTCAAGGGCAGAAAACCAAAGAATAATAGATGAGTGTGGACTGATGTTTTATAAACTATGTTGTCAAAATTATATTTTATAGTAATTATTGTATAAAAAAGGTAGTCTATAAAATAATGTTCCATTATTCAATTGATGTATATATGTTCATACAATTTATATAATGTCTAATATATGTATGTTGTTCATGTGCAAGTATTTTTCTATGAAGATATTTTGGACCCGAAACGGATATTTGTCATACATTATGATCCAAGATTAAGGCATGCATTTGACGATGCATTAGTGGATAGTGAGCAAAACAATGATGGCCAACAAAATGAGAGAGAGGGATTAGAGAAGATTGAATAAATTGACATCCATGATGATGTTGAAGATGGTTATTTTCAGGCACAAGAAGACAACAATCTAGAGTTAGATGATGTTATGGAAGACAACAATATGGATGGTATAGAAAATGATGATCCAAATACATCTGGTAACAATATAGATGGTCTACAGTCAAATTTCAATGATGATGAAGATGATGCAGGTCAAGATGAGGATGATGATAATATTAAATACTTGAAAGAACATACGAACATTGACAATGATACATTGGATGACATTGTAGTAGACAATAATGTTAATGACCAAGACTTCTAAATTTTCAGAATTATTTGCAATCCATGTTTAAAAAAGGATGATTCTTATGGCCTAAACTTTGAAATTATTTAGTAATATTATGTTGTACTTGGACAATTGAAAACCTATTTTATTCTCCTAGAAAGCTTTTTTATTTTCCATTATAATTCTAGACCAAACAACATTTGCGAGGATGGTCTTTTACACCAATCTTAATTTGTATGAAGTTCACAAACCTGTTGTCAAGAAGTAAATTCCTTTCGTAGATAGGAAATGTAAAGGATTCATTTAAGAAAAAGATAAGTAGTCTCTTTCTGAGGGTAATCCACATGCAAAAAGTAAAAATCACATAAAAAAACAATTGTATAGTAGAAAATCAGATTTAATTAGTTATGTCTTATTTCGCTTGCACACTTATCTGAAAGACATAGGGTATTCACCATATATTTCCCTTGACAAAGAAAACATGTGCTTTCATTTACTTTTACTGTATATCTCAGAAGTGAAATTGTTGTTACATAATGATGCACTGAGAAAATAATATATACAAAAAAATGCAAAGAAAATGTTTGAAACTTAACATGCAACCTACTGTGTTGTGCTAAAAGGAATCAAGATTAATTGGGACAAGAAATAAAAATAAAATTTTGATGATTGTACTTAAAAGTGAACATGATATGAAAAGTGTGGACAATGATGGTGCTGAAAATGAAAACCCTTATTCTAATGATATTACTATTTTATGTCATTCGAGATAAAGAGCACATACAATTTTATATACATAGCAAATGAAGCTTTGAAACTAGTAAACTGAAAATGTAAACACTGTAAGATTTTCCTTAAACAATAATTCACATACTCACTTACAAAAAAGGGTGAAGCAATTTTTATTCAAACTTTGTTTTATTTAATAGACATAGCAGTAAAAGAATATTTACAAGTACAAGAATATATACATTGTTTCATAGAAAATAAGGAATGTTTCATAGAATACACAAGTACAAGAATATATCATCATCATCATATCCTTAATTACCAATTGTAATATCCTTAAATTGTTCAATCTTTGGTATGAATTGTTGGTAGAAAAAAATAGGATCACTTGGATGCTTCTTCCATTCATTTTGTATCAACATATGTTCATGAAGACACAAAAGTTAATAAAATATTAATGCACTTAACTCACAATTATTTAAATAAGCAACTTTGTTAACTTTATTATTTTTAAAAAGTTTCCATTTTTATGTTGAACATGTAACAAGGCAAAATAAGTTCAAATTTTCAAAAAAAATAGTAGCTCTACCAACATCCACAATAAATGCTTTACTGTATTAGCATATTCATTCACATAAGCACAATATTGAGGCTCAATAACTGATATTCATTCAAATATAAGAAGAAATAAGTATGGAAAACATAAGAAAAATACAAAATGATAACACATTCATGGAGAATCTTTGATAATAAGATGTTCTCCATTATATTGCTTCAATTGATATATATTAATAAAAAAAGTCTTCAAATTGGAAATGATATATGATGATGATAATTTAAAACTAGGCCTTGGTTTCCTATTTATATAGGAAGCAACAAGCTACATGCCTTTTACAAAAAGAAATGACCTTTCATAACTACTTCTTTTACTAACAACTATTTAATTAGCATAATTAAGGAAATAACAGGACTTAAGACATTTTGACATATGGTTCCATTATTCAATGTAGAAGACCCATGATCATTGATCTGGTAAAGTCTTCCTCTCCATGATGAACGTCCAAATGCTCTCACCTCAGTGTCCTATTCTTTTGAAACCAAAAACTTTTCCTCCCATTGATACACCGTAAAATCTGATGGGCACTTATATTACTGGATCTTTTGCATGTTTGCAAGATGAGTTTTCCATTGACTATCTAGTAATGCCTTTGTATCATTCACAAACTTTAGGTATCTCGCATCAAGAACAATAAACCTATCCATGATATGATTTAGCCTGGAAAAACTGGTATCATCATCCTCTTATATATGAGTAACACACTTATGAACAACTTGACTGAATTCTTTCTTCCACTTATCCAAGTCCTTCAACTGATCACCATATCTCATGATTTCAGATACATACCACTGTTTCCAGGTATGGAATAAATCCATTCGTGTTACAATATTTTTATCAAACCCTTGTACATACTGAAATTCATCAGTAATCATCTTCACAGTTTGTTCAGTTGGCTTTAATGTTGTGGGTGCATCAGGACTTCTTTGTAGAACTTTGCATAACTTAGCCAAAGTGTGGTGAATAGGCTGCCACCTTTTGAACAAAGGATCTAATACAAGCATATGTGTCTTTATTTGATCCATTTCCTACTTAAGTGTTTTATTACTATCATGCACATTCTTCAGTTTATCCATAATTGATTTTATCCTGTGCTCAAGAATGTTTTCCATAACTTCACAAGTTCATCTTTTCACTTCATCCTGGGTTTGATTGTTGGCCTTCTTTACATCATACACTCCCTTCTCTAGAGTTTTTACCTATTCTACATAAATGTTCTTCACAATATCCAATGGAGCAATAGGAGGCCTATATAACACCATCTCCTTGCTTTGTGAGGGTCCCTACTCCTCTTAATTGTTCTTTCAATTTGACATTCTCCATGAACAGTATATTAACTTCATCATTTAGGAACCTTTGTTCCTTTTCATACTCCTTCAATTTGTCTTCTAATCCCTTAGCAGTTGCTCGAGTGAACATGGCTGAATGCATGGCAATTATGGCTGCCTCCAAAGGGGTGGTATCTTGTATTGTCCTTACCATCATTGTCCCTTTCATCCATTGAATTACATCCAATAATTTTGGCTTCAGTGTATTTTTTTGTTTGATCCATATGACCAGGGTTTCAATCTTTGGGTTATACCCAATTCCACTCACACCTTCATCGAAGTCAAATTCTGCAACCAGCATTGGATCTTCTTGAGCCCACACTTGATCAAGCAAAAAAAATTTCTTTAATTCCAAGCTAGGGATAATGAGCATATTGATCTTCAAGACCATTTCTCTAGCCTTCTGGGGGCTAATGTCAATGTTGTCAACTCTTAATTCCTAGAAAGTCTGTGCTACCATTTCATTTTTCTCCGATTCTTCAATTCATGCTTCAACTGATTCCATCCTCTCTTGAAATTATTTTATCTTCATCTTCATCCAGAAATCCTTAAACTCAGGAGTCTTAATGAATTCATCATCTTCTACGAATCTCCTGGCTGTAATTTCCCTTTCATCTTCATGTACCTCTGTACTTGTTTTTTCTACATCACCCATCCTTTCCTCATGTTTATGGGCACTGGTCTCAAGGATGGGTTGATCAACTTCAATATCACCTATCAATGACTGCAGTACTGTAGCCACTTCCTCAATATCGCCCACCTCTTCAGTATCCTCATAAGGTACTAATTGTTTAATGCTTCCCATCTTCTGTCTTTTGGGAGGTAACTGCTCCATGGGAGGCTCAAAGGTTTCACCTATGGTATGCTCTACAGTTGCACCACTATCATGTTCTTTAAGATATGCTTCCTTCTTTCTGTACAAGACTTCAAAGCTACCAATTATCAATTATATCCTCTTGATGGGGTCCTTTTCCTCAACAAAGTATCCTAGGAAATTCTTGAACCTCTGCTTCGTCCTTTCTTCAAGCTTCCTCATATATTCCCATTTTTTCCTTCTACTAAATACATCATTATAAGTAATGCAGTTCCTTGTGAAATCTTCTTCAAAATCCACTTGGTGTGGCACTATCATTTTGGTAAGAGGATTGCACCTTATGTTGTTCATATGATTTCAGGGTCAAAGGCTCTTTCTTTTCCAGATTTCAATGCATATCTTGTCTTCAAATAACATTGTAACTCCTCTAGTGTGTCTAAGCCTACAATCCAATCTTCACACTTGGTTTGGTTTGGCAGGAAAGTTCCTTTCTTCTGCTTGATAATTACATCTTTCTCCATCCACATCATTTGCCACATAAATTCAAGAAATGCTAATCTAAGGGGCACAAATTTTGGCAGTATGTGTGGAGCAACAGGGCATCCATAAACTCATATTATTGTAACTTCTGGGAGGAAGAACCAATCTCCAAAATTGTGTGTATGACTCTACTATGGTCTTAAATCCAAAGGTCTCACTAGTTGCAACATTTTGGTTGACAATCTTGGTATTGCATACCCAAGAACTCGAAGGATTTTGTGCACAAAGTCTTTGTAGAATAGAATAAAGCTTGAATTATAGCACCATTTCTGGATAGGTGTGAGATTCACTTGCTCATCTATTGTAGCCAATTCCATTCTTTTATTCCAATGGTTCCTATTCTGGTACAATATCAGATGACACAAAAGGAAATAGTGTCTGAATGTAATCTTTTTATATCGTTTATTATGCTGAGAAGACATTTAGTGGTAATTATGGAAGTGATACATAGACTTTATGCTTAATATAACAAGTTTATTATGATAAGTCTTTCCATGGTTATTGCTTAAATGTTTTATTAGTTTGATAGAAGATGTGTGTCTTGTGACTTTTTGTGATGACATGCCTTTCCTACAACCACTACTGTTAACCTTCCTGCAGCCATATGCAAAATATTGTTTGCTCAAAACCAATACCTAATAAATGTATGAATGAGATAATGGATCATTTAATGAGTTAAATGTGTTGAGATGATCCTTTGTCGTAGGAGCAGCTGTTAGTTATTTGCAGGTACCAAGTCTCAAGGAGAAGATTTAGCCTCCACTAGATCATTGCAGGACTGATTCAAAGTGGATCAATTCAGCAAGAAGAAGTGAGGAGACAGTTGATAAGTCATCCGCCATGCAAGGGAAGCATTCCAAGAATCCAACAGAGGCGTCTTGATGACACATAAATCTAGGATAGTGGTGCTTTAATTTTTCAAACTGAATTGACTTAGTTCTCCCTCTTGTGTCCACTTTTTCATTAGGTTGATCATGATGTAATAAAGATTTCCCATTTTATGAGGGAAAGGTTAGTTAGTTGTTAGGTTTCAGTTTTGAATAAATAGCCCGTTCTCCTTCAGAGAAAGGGCTGGAAGTTTACTGTGTAATAGCTCTAGTTTTTCAGAAATACAGTTGCAAGTTATGAGCAATGTACTTATCAGTTTTAGTTCAATAAAAGTGTTGATGGAATTTACAGTTTAATCCATTGTGTATCTTTGACACTACCTAAGGGGGCCCACTTAGGGATGATGTTTATCTTTTAATTTCTTCAATTAGAATAGTTGTATTTCTCTATCATAAGAACTTCAGTGTGACTGTTCCTGCAGCTGACAGAATTACAGAGCTGTCAACTATTCTTGCAGCCACTAGGGACAGAGTAGTTCCTATCTTTTAAGCTGGATTTAGTTAGTTAGAGTTTGTTTCCAGCAATTCCAATTCTAGCATAGTATTTTCAAGAAACAACACATGTTTGAAATAGGTGGTTAGTGCATATACTTTGTAGACCCATTTCAAGTCTAACATCCCTAGGTTGACAATAAAATGATGACCTTTACTAGATTATTACTGCCAGTTGTGATACCTAATCCCTGAGTAGAGGAATTTATGTTCCTAGTTATCAACCTAATTAAAGGACACTACATTTTTGGCACCATTGTCGGGGATGGTGTCAAACTAAAGACCTGTTGCAGGCATGCTAGTAGAGAGTTTGAATTTCATTCCAAGTATTTAGTTTAGAATTCAGCATTCCAACATTTCCTATAGTTTAGACTTACTTTTTGATGTATGCGTAGAAGAAGAGACCAATCTGAAAGATTCCTTCCTAGAATAATAGATACCCAAGAAATTGAACCAGAGTTTTTCCAAGAAGAACCATATTTCGATGTTGGCCAGGACCTAATTACCTCATCTTATTCCTTAGAGTTAAGCTTGAACCTATTTGATGAGCCAAATGACTTTAATCCACTCATTCAACATCTGAATAATCTACAAACTTCCAATAACCAGGACCCACATAATAATCCACTTGCCCTTGTAGTTTATCAGCCAGGAGCTAATCCAATAAGACCACCAAGGATGGCAAGGCCTACTTTTCCATTCCAAATTCCTGACCTATATGATAATAATAACCTCAAGAACATCCTTGCCTCATTACTTCCCAAGTTCTATGGACTTATTAAAAAAGACCCTCATACCTTCTTGTTTGAGTTTAACATCCTTTGTAGGAGTTATGACTACACAACTAATGTACACAAGTTGAAGTTGTTTCCTTCTACCCTAAAGGAGTCAGCCTTGAGGTGGTTCATGGGATTAGGTTGCAATGCAACAACCACTTGGGATGAAATGAAGGAGCTATTCTTGGGAAAGTATAAAGAATATTGTAGGGGTAATGATGTGAGAGGAGATGACATCTTCAAGATGTCACAAAAAGGGGATGAAACCCTGGAAGACTATGTGTCAAGGTTTATGTTCAGTGTGTTGAAAAACACTCAACATCAGTTGAATGAGGAGTCTAAAAAACTTCTCTTTCTAAGAGGAGCCAATGATGCTTGCATTGAGGCACTAGACCTCATGGTCGGAGGAGATATCACCCAAAGCAATTGGGATGATATCCAGAAGATCTGTCTCAACTACTCCAGAGCAATTGTGAAGAAAGGTAGAGGGTTTAGACCCTCTATTTCAAAAGGAAATGGCTCAGGAGTGTCAAAGGGGGAGATTTATAATCTCTTGTCCGATTTCAAGCAAGATATCATCAATGACATTTCTACACAACTAGACACTATGCAAGCTAGGAGGAAGAAAGATGAAGCAAACACAATGCTAGTTGAATATTGCCCTCACTATAGACAAAGGAAGAAGGATTGCAGATGCAAGGTGGTGGCTAATTTGGAGGTGCAAAATCTTCCCACTGAGCTCAAAACAATAGAAGGAGATGAAGAAGTGTTCTTTGTTGCTCAACGCAGGCCTTGGGCCCCAAGACAAGGTATGCCTCAGGACCCTTTGCAAAATTTTGGTTCATATAATAGTCAATGGCAGAACTAGTACCCTCCAAATTATGGCCCATATTCCCAACCTAGTTGGAATAATCCTTGGCCAAGTGCTCAGCAAAACCGGTGGCAGCCTCCGAAAGGAAATTGGCAGTCACCGTAGTAAAATTAGTGGCAACTTCCCCAAGGAAATTGGCAGCAGTCTAACCAATGGAGGGGAGGCCAACAATGGTCAAATAGACCAGCTGGTTTCCTTCAGCAACCCCTGCAGTAGTCAATCATGCCACCTTTTGCAGCTAACCAAATCCAAAATTCAAAGCCAACTCAGCTACCTACTCAAGTTGCACCTAATCTAAATAACCAACCTCAACAACAACAACAAGTTTATTTCACCGATCCCAATCAATAGCTTGCTTATGCTCTCAACTTGAGTAATATTAACTTACGGTCAGGGACAATGCTACCTACACCTTCTCCTCCCATCATTGCAGAATTGCCACCTGAGGAAAATGAGCAAGAAGATACTAATGACCTAATTTCATCCAAAGAGCCCTTGTAAAATCCACCATTGCCTAAATTGTCCAATAAAAATTTACCTCCTTTTCCACAAAGGTTGGAAGGTGAAGTTGTTCAAAAGCAAGAAGAGCCTACCTTTTGAAATTCTTGAACAACTAAAGCACATATGTGTAAAAACTCCCTTGTTCCAAGCAATTAAAGAAGTACCTATCTATAGCAAGGCCATTAAAGAAGCATGCTTGAAGAAGCCAGGTAGGAAAAAGAAAGACCCTCAAACTATTCATGTCTTAGGTCAACTCTTTGATTTGATGCTAGGAAAGCTTACCATCCCAAAATATTCAGACCCTGGCAGTCCTATTGTGGAAATCATTATTAATGGGGTTCAAAATAAAAATGCTTTAGTAGATCTTGGAGCAGCTATTAATGTCATGACTAAAGAACTTGTGGTAAAGCTAAGTATTTAAGACCTAAGGGCTACACCTACAGTCATGTAACTCACTGATACCTCAATTGTCAAGCCTGATGGAGTAGTTGAAGACCTGGTAGTCACCCTAGATTCATGGGAATATCCTCCTGATTTTATGGTCTTGTCTCCAAAAGCAACACTAGGAGGATATCATGTAATTCTACGAAGGCCTTGGCTAGACACTGCTGATGCTTACATAGGATGTAGGTCTGGTAACATGACTATCTCTAATGGATATAACACCAAGAAGCTCACCCTTTATGCTCCAGCCCAGCCTCAACTTGAGTCTGGACAGGCAGTCTAGCCAGATTTAGGAGAAGATGTGGAAGAAATGAATTTTGTGGCAAACCTGATGATGATTAACAGAGAGCCTTTTATTGATAAACAAGAAGATGAAGAAATATTTTCTAGTATCCTTCAAAACAACTATGGCATTGAGTACCCCCTCTGTGAAAAAGTTCCATGTTCCTTGTAGACAATTCTTCCTCCACCTACTTCAACTCATTATCCTGCAAAAACTAACTGTTTGCACATCTTATTGCCCCATGAAGTATAAATGCCCTTTCTGTCTGAAGTATCTATGCTTGAATTGACTTCCCAAGTGGAAGTAGCTACAGTAAAAACCTTGAATATCAATAATAAACTTACCAGTGGGAAACAAGAGTCAATTGTCCAAATGCTTACTACCCACAAAACAACTTTTGCCTGGGATTACAATGATATGAAAGGACTAGATCCAAAGTTATGTATGCACTGAATTTTCATCAACAGTGAGTTCAAACCTGTTAGATAGCCCCAAAGGAGAACTAATCCAGCCCTAAGAGAAATTGTTAAGGAGGAATTGTAGAAGATGTTGAATGTTGGCTTTATCTGCCCAATCTTAGATAGTCGGTGGGTTTCTCCACTGGTTATTGTCCCTAAGAAAGGAGGAAAATGGAGAGTGTGTGTGGATTACAGGGAGCTCAACTCAACAACTAAGAAAGATTATTTTCCTCTTCCCTTTATTGATCAAGTCCTGGATAATTTATCAGGGAAAAAAGTATTTCTCCTTCCTTGATGGTTTCAGTGGATATAATCAGATAAAGATTGCTCTAGAGGACCAGGAAAAGACTAATTTCACATGCCTCTGGGGAACACTTGCCTATTCAGTCTTACCTTTTGGTCTTTGTAATGCCCCTGCAACTTTCCAAAGAGCCGTGATTAGTATTTTCTCATATATTTCATATGATTACATGGAAATATATATGGATGACTTTACTATTTATGGTGAAACATTTGAGGAAGCCCAAGACAATTTGAAAAAGGTACTACAAAGGTGTGAAGATCATAATTTTCATTCAATAGTCAGAAGTGCTTCATGATGATGCAAGAAGGAATAGCCTTGGGTCACTACATTTCTATTGCAGGAATACTGGTAGACCCTTCCAAAATTGAAGTCATTTCTAGTCTACCATTCCCTACCAAGCAAAAGGAACTCAGAAGATTTCTAGGACACGTCGGCTAATATAGGAAGTTTATTAAAGATTTCAGTCAAACAACATGACCTCTATACAATTTTCTAAAGAAGGATGCAGAGTTTGCCTGGACAATAGAATGTGAGAAAGCATTCCTTGACCTTAAGACTGTCCTTACACAAGCACCTATTTTGAAGGGACCATATTGGTCACTTCCATTCTATATTCACACAGATGCATCAAATTATGCTATTGGTGCTGTCCCCGGACAAAAAAGTGGTTCAACTAAGCATGCACTTTATTATATCAACAAGAACTTACAAGGGCCTGAACTGAACTACACAGTCACAAAAAAAGAGATGTTAGCAATCATATATGCCCTCAACAAATTCAGGCATTATATCATAGACTGTCAAATATTTGTCCATACTGATCATTCAACAATCAAATATCTCATGAACAAGAGCTCAATTACAGGGAGACTGGCTAGGTGGTTGTTGCTGATGCAAGAATTTGATATTACAATTATGGACAAACCGGGTAAAGCCAATGTGGTTGCTGATTTCCTATCTAGAATTCAAAGGCAAGATGATTTTGTACTCATCAAGGATTCCTTCCTTGATGAGCATTTGTTTTCCATCAAATTTATCCATCCATGGTATGTAGATATAGCAAATTATTTGGCTGTAGGAAGAACTCCTCCTCACCTCTCACCTAAGGAAAAGAGATTGTTAGTAGACAAAAGCTTTAACTTCTCTTCGATTGTAGATTGCATTTTTTACACATGACCTGATCAAGTAATGAGGAGATGTGTGAGGGAGGAGGAGACTCGTGACATACTGCATGCAAGCCATGATGAACCTTGTGGTGGACATTTTGTTGCTAAGAGGACAACCATGAAGATCTTAAATATTGGATATTATTAGCCAACAATACATAAAGATGCAACCAAGTATACCAGGAGATGTGATAGATGTCAAAGGATGGGGAGGCCAACAAGATCAGATGAAATGCCTTTGTTTCCACAAGTTATTGTTACACCCTTTAATAAATGGGGACTGGACTTTGTAGGCCCAATCGATCCACCTTCAAATGGTAAGTCTTACATTCTTGTATGCATAAATTATGTAACAAAATGGGTAGAGGCTAGACCTATGAAGCATGCTAGAGATAATAAAGTAGCAAAATTCCTCTATGAAGAAATCTTTACTAGATTTGGTGTTCCTAGAGAAATGGTGACAGACCAAGGAGCACAATTTACTTCCACTCTTATTACAGCCTTAGTAAATGAATACAACATAAGACATAAGAAGTCAACTCATTATCATCCTCAGGCTAATGGCCAGGTAGAAATCACTAACAAGGATATTGAGGCCATTTTGACAAAAACAGTGGACCTGCATAGGAAGGATTGGGCTGAGAGGTTACCTGAAGCTATATGGGCCTATAGAACTAATTGGAAGACTACAACAGGTTTTACACCTTTTGAAATGGTGTATAGGAAGAAAGCTATGATGCTTGTGGAGTTTGAACACAAAACTCTCAAAACAACTTTGGAGTTGGATATGGATTTAACAACTGCATGGAAGGAGAGAATCATGTAGCTCAATGCCTTGGATGAGCTAAGAAAGAGTGCCTTGGATTATACAAAAATAGTACAAAATCAGAGGATCAGATGGCATGACAAGTACATAAAGGAAAAGAAATTCAAAGTAGGAGATTGGGCTCTGCTCTATGATTCAAGGTACAAGGACAATAAAGGGAAGCTACAAACCAGATGGTTGGGGCCATAAAAAATTGCAGAGGTATTTGATAATGGTGCAGTTTAGCTAAGCACAATTGATGATGTCAGGCTCAAATTATTGGTCAATGGGCATTGACTGAATCTTTATCTAAAGCCCATTAATAAGGAAGAGTTCCTGAAATAGTTTCAAACAAGGCAGGAAACCACAAATCCTGCAGCTGAAGGAGTTGAGTCTCAACTCGATTCCCTAAGCAATGCATGAAAAATGCATTAAAAAAATCATAATAAAGGGGTCATCCATGTGGATCCCCATTCCATCCGCTATCTGTACCATTTCTTTTTCTGCCACCTCATCCACTTATCACACATCACCATTTCCACGTTTCCCAAGATCACCTTTTGCAATAAAGAAGATGGAGTCACATCAGTCAGTTGCAGCGCATCATTACATGTAAGCTCCACGTAACTCAAAGATTGATTAATTATTTCATTTATTATGTTTAGTTAGGTATTAAGTAAGACAACAGATTTCCTATATGGTTGCAATATCCTTCGGTCTTTTTCTGCATGTTTAAGCATTTTTCCTAATTCCTAATTGATGGCCACGTCATTACTTTCTGCCGCCACGTAGCCTTGTCACATCAAGTTTACTGTCCTTTTTTCTTAAACTCCGGATTTATTTTGAAAATTGCAATAAATGAGCAAACCTCCATTACTTCCTGCAATAATGACCAGGCATGTCTTTAGCTCCTCTATGTCAATCTTTTTATGTCTAAAATTTGAGTTAAGGTGTTCAAAATTCTTCCTTCTGTTTTCTCCATCTTTTGAAAGAAGTTCAAAAGTTTAGGTTGAGGGGAGAGCAGCGACGATGGTTTGAGTTGCAGGAAGTTGAATTTGTGAAAGAAATAAATTGAAATAACCAGGGTGAATTCTCGCTTGAGGGCTAAGTTGCAAAGACAAGCATAAAATGGGAGGCCAACCCATTAGGCATGAGCCAACAAACCACAATGTCTTGTTACAGGACGCACATCATTTTCCGCCATTCAGACAGTACAGGTGGCTCAACTATTTTCTCAAACTTGAAATGTTTAATGAAGCTATTGCTGAGGAATTCACAAGGACATTTCACAATGGAAAGGCTAAGGTTAGGGGAATAAAAATTGATGCCTCAGTTGATAGAATTGCAGAGGTAACAGGGTTACCTCAAGCTGGTGAACTATTTCCCTGCATAAGGGACGCATGGAGTGCCAGGGCGGAATTTACTCGACCTAGAGATCCTTCTCTAGATGTGGATAAACAGGGAACCCAATGGATGATTTTTCCGTAGGATTGGATTCCACAGGCAGGTTATGTAATCAAATATCTGACATGTGAAGTTCGGTTCTCTGTTTTGCATTCTCATCATTTCAAGCTATTGTCTCATTTGCATCATGGGTTATTAATGAACATACCAGATTTCCTGTATAATTTTCTCTCCAATAGTGTTGTCGAATTTAAAAAGGGAATAATTAATTATGTCTCCCACCATTGCCTCATAAAATTGCTTGTAGAGAAATCCGTTAGGGATGTGTCACCAATGACCTGGGAGGAATTTGTTGTTAATTTTAATCCATAAGTTCAAAATATCAGACCCAGGGGTCAGCCTCTCACTTTTAAACATCGAACCTCTCAGTCAAAGGCTGAGGCTTCTGCGGTCGCACCTCCTATGCCTGATACATCTGACTCGCAAGACGAGGTCCCTCTTTTTGAAATATTTCCCAAAGATCCAGTGCAAACCCCTGTTGCTAACCCTGGGACTTCCTCTAAGAACAAAAAGGGGAAGTCACCAATGGTAACACCACAACAAAAGACCCCTACATCTACTCCTAAATCTATCAAGAGGAAGCAAATAGGAGAATCTCCTAATCTTGCAGCTAGGAACCCAAAGAAACATAAGGCAATCCCCACTCTTGTACAAAGAAGCTCCAGGATTCAGAACCAGGCAGCTTAGCATTCACTCAATACCTCTTAGTCTGCACCATCACCCTTAGATCCTTCTAGTAATGCACTTGAGGGAAAGGAACCATTTGTTGGTGAGATTGAGCATGTTTTAGAAGGGGCTGGCCTTGATGAACTGGCAATTGTTGCAAAATAAATACAAGAAGGGTTATTGGAACAGTTGCAGGAAGAGGTAGTGTGTATTGGGGAGGAAGGAAAATCAGTTACAACTCAATCAGAAGAGAGAGGTGACAATAATGAAGGGATAGATGAATCACCGACTGTTCCAAAAAATACACCGGAACATCATATGCCGTAGGAATAACAAGGGAATTAGCAGTTAGATGATGAAATGGAACAGGAAATTCCTGGGCAATCATTTGCCAAAGAAATAATTGAGACAACAGAGCATGAAAATGTTGATGCACCTAAGGAAATTCAAGGGCCACCTGCATCGAATTATAACCATAAGCCTCCTCTCCATGTTACAAATTTTGCTGCAGGAATGTCATGTTACACAAAACTTCAAAATCAACAAACTGCCTATAAATTGGAAATTGAGAAATTGACGAGAGTAATCCAAAACAAGGATATAGAAATTGCTAATCTTACAGACACTCTCATTCAGGTAGTCCAACTTGTTCCACAGATAGTGCAGTGTAGGTCTCCCTCGCCTGTTTATGCAATGTACTTAAAGGAGTTATATTTGAAATTTCAATTAATAAGGATTTGGCAAGGTCAGAACCCTTCCTTGTACACTCCTGAAGAATTTTATGATGCAAACAGGGACTTACCGCAGCATGTCAGACACCTTATGTGTGAGTTCTATTTACACAGTTTGGTTGTGCCTCATGATAAAGAATGGAATCCTCTATGTTATGTAGGAGACATACACATTAGTGCTCTGATCTCCTGGATTAGGAATGAGATAAGCAGGGGAGAACAGTTTGATAGTTACAAACATGATGAGGTTAACATGCCACTGACTGTGAGAAACAAATCCAAGAAGGGGATGGGAATTTACTTTGACTAGAAGAAACTGTGGGCAAATGAAAGGGCTAGACTAATAATTGAACCCTTGTGACAAAAAGTGTTTACCCAATACTCCCAAATTGTAAATAATGACCTCAATGCTGCTACACAACACAACCAAACAAGATGGGAACATTTGCCATTCCAACTAAGAAGGGCAGAGCCACATACCCCAAACAACCTATATGCAACTACTCAAAGAGCAGAAAGGTACTTGAGAAACGCAAGAACAAAGAAAGAGAATTGGTTGCCATTGGTCATGCAGCCACCCATTCTCTTGTGGCCACTTCTGGCCATGCAGGGAGAAAACAACACCTACAACAGGAATTCAAAGGATAATAGGTGGCAATGATTGGAATCTATGCGGGCTCACTTCTGGAGTTTTCAACATGGTGAATGTGGATAGCAATTGAATGCTGATTCAAGAGAGTTTGCTCAGAGGAAAAATACTAGACTTGCTGAAGGGACCAACAAGTAGTCGGTTGAGGGGAATGATGAGCCCAGTTTTTGGCATATTTT
The DNA here is from genome assembly GCA_007115665.2 of Sequoiadendron giganteum. NCBI lineage: Eukaryota > Viridiplantae > Streptophyta > Pinopsida > Cupressales > Cupressaceae > Sequoiadendron > Sequoiadendron giganteum. Next base: position 54,210,415 of record CM021103.1, read on the forward strand.
AGAATATTTTTTTAAACATCTTTTTATATCTTTTATTATGTTGAGAAGACATTTAGTGGTAATTATGGAAGTGATACATAGACTTTATGCTTAATATAACAAGTTTATTATGATAAGTCTTTCCATGGTTATTGCTTAAATGTTTTATTAGTTTGATAGAAGATGTGTGCCTTGTGAATTTTTGTGATGACATGCCTTTCCTGCAGCCACTACTATTAACCTTCCTACAACCATATGCGAAATATTGTTTGCTCGAAACTAATACCTAATAAATGTATGAATAAGATAATGGATCATTTAATGAGTTAAATGTGTTGAGTTGATCCTTTGTCGTAGGAGTAGCTATTAGTTATTTGCATGTACCAAGTCTCAAGGAGAAGATTTAGCCTCCACTAGATCATTGCAAGACTGATTCAAAGCAGACCGATTCATCAGCAAGAAGTGAGGAGACAGTTGACAATTCATCCGCCATGCAAGGGAAGCGTTCCAAGAATCCAACAGAAGCATCTTTTGATTTAGACACATAAAAATGACCAAGGCCTGCAAACACTATTTTACCACCTTTTCGTCCTAGCATAATTATGACATTTTAATTATGTTTCTAACCCACCTTCAACTATTAATTAAATAATTCATAATTATTTAATTAACTCATGATTTTCTATTCTTCCTGATTATTAAATAAATATTATGATTTATTTAATGTGTCACTAATTATCTCAAGTCTTCTCACAATTAAATAAAGTTCTCAATTTATTTAATTAATCTTTATAATCAATGTCCTCTTGATTATTAAATAAATATATTTTAATATATTTATTTAATATGTCACTAATTCCCAAAATATTCGTTTAATTAAATAGATTTATTAGTTTATTTAATTAAATCATTTGCCTCTTCCAAATTAAATAATTATTCCTAATTATTTAATTGCCTTATGTGACATTTCCCTCTTTTTAAATAAAACAATTTATTTAAAAATGACTTCACACAGTTAACTGATTCTTCTTTTAGTAATTAATTTTAAATCAAATACTTATTATCTCACAAAATCTATATTTTGAATTAATTAATTCAAAATAGAAATATTCTTCTACAAATCAATTAATTGCCAAAATTACTGATTTTCTAAAATCTCATCTTCTTATCTTTTATTTTTGCTAATTTCATCTCACTATCACATTCATTCTCCATTGTTGATTTAATTTCCTAAATTAAATCTTGTCCACACATTTGGGGATTTTTACCCTAACCCTAATTGAGAGTTGCCATTTTGAATCTTAACCATTGATTCTAGGGCATTTCTCAATCTCTCATCTCGTCCGTCCATTCAAAATTACATTTTCTATAAAATGTCAATTATGTCCTCATTTTCAACATCTCTTAGACATTTGATCTCTTAATATCTTTTGCATCTTGAATTCTTGAATCATAATCTCTTGCATTTTTTTTTCATTGTTTGCATCTAGAATTAAGTTTCTTTTTGCAACAATACTTAGGAAATCCTTCAAAGTTTTGTTTAGGACTAGGCATTATAGAATTTTCTCATCAAATCTGAGGGCACACTCTTCACTACCATAGCAAACTAAGGAGGTGCAATGGAAGTCAACCATGGAGGAGAGAAGATTGGGTAAGATTGTTCATTTTTTTCCTTTTCTCATTTATCTCCCATGCATTCTATTGTTTGTTTGGATTTAATTAATATTGCATGCATGTGTTAGTAACCATAATCTATCTTGCAAAAAATCCATCATTACACGTTGTAGGACTGATTCAAAGCGGACCGATTCAGCATCAAGAAGTGAGGAGACAGTTGATAAGTCATTCGCCATGCAAGGGAAGCGTTCCAAGAATCCAGTAGAGGCGTCTTGATGACACATAAATCTAGGATAGTGGTGTTTTAATTCTTCAAACTGATTTGACTCAGTTCTTCCTCTTGTGTCCACTTCTTCATTAGGTTGATCATGATGTAATAAAGATTTCCCATTTTATGAGGGAAAGGTTAGTTAGTTGTTACGTTTCAGTTTTGAATAAATAGCCCATTCTCCTTTAGAGAAAGGGCTGGAAGTTTACTATGTAACAGCTCTAGTTTTCCAGAAATACAGTTGCAAGTTCTGAGCAATGTACTTATCAGTTTTAGTTCAATAAAAGCGTTCATGGAATTTATAGTTTAATTTGTTGTGTATCTCTAACACTACCTAAGGGGGGCCACTTAGGGACGTTGTCTATCTTTTCATTTCTACAATTAGAATAGTTGTATTTTTCTTTCATAAGAACTTCAGTGTGACTGTTCCTACAGTTGACAAAATTACAGAGTTGTCAATTGTTCCTGCAGCCACTAGGGACAGAGTAGTTCCTGTCTTTTAAGCTAGGTTTAGTTTTCATTCTGAGCAGATTTAGTCAGTTAGAGTTTGTTTCCAATAATTCCAATTCTAGTATAGTATTTTCAGAAAATAACACATGTCTGAAATAGGTGGTTAGTGCATATACTTTGCAGACCCATTTCAAGTCTAATGTCCCTGGGGTGACAATCAAATTGATGTCCTTTAGTAGATTATGACTGCCAGTTGTGATGCCTAATCCCTGAGTAGAGGAATTTATGTTCCTAGTTATCAACCTAATCAAAGGACACTACAATATACCCAAGAACTTGAATGATTCTGTGTACAAAGTCTTTGTAGAATACAATAAAGCTTGAATTATTGCACCGACTGTCCCAAATATAGCACCATTTCTGGACAAGTGTGGGATTCCCTTGCTCATCTATTCTAGCCAAGTCCATTATTTTATTCCAATGGTTCTTATTCTGGTACAATATCAGATGACACAATAGGGAATAGTGTCTGAATGTAATCGATGCTCTATCCTCTATAACTTGAGAGAATTCATCATCTAACGCCTTTTCAAGGTATGAAGCAAAGTCATATTCAATATTAGTTTCAAGATTTTGAATCCTCATGGCCATCATCATTAGGCCTATTGGAATTTTATCTTGAGAATCTATCCCCAACACATGGCAAAGAGCTAAATATGTATTCACAAAGTAATACTGAAAATCTGTCATATTAAATGTTTTAGCAGTGGTAGTAGAGATGGGGAATGTTTTGTTACCAATGCCTCTTTTGATATATAGGGGTACCTCATCACTTGTATACGTCTTTTTTAACCTAGCATAATCCTCCTCACTTTTCTATAGGTTTATCTTGGTCAGAGCTTCCTTGTTTAAGCCAAAACACTCAATGATGGCTTTTCTGGTTACTTCTACCAATACTGTGCCATTTGGAAACCTTACTATTTTGGTAGCTGAGTGATAGTGTTTGGTTAGCAATCTGATAAATTCTACATCAACAAACACATTTGGGACAATCAACCTTGCTATATCCAACATCCAAACATTTGACACTGGAATCTTCTTATTTCTCTTATTGTAAAAATACCAAAATAGGTCCCATCCAAATTTGGAAATGAGGGCATCCCTACAAATTTGTGCGGTGTCCACGAGAAACTTCTTATTAGCCTCTTTAGTAGACCTTGGAAGTATATCTAATATGGACTAATGGAGTGGTCTCTTCTTTCCTTTAGGTTCTTCATCTTTAATTTTAAGCTGACTTTCTTTTACTTCTGATTGTTTTGTTTTATGATGGAGTGCTTTATTCTTTAATTTTAGGTTGACTTTCTTTTATTTTTGATCATTTTCTTTTAGGAGGCATGTTTCAATTTTCTCTACTATGGCTTTAGATGACAAAACCTTGAAAGTTTTTTTATATTAACAGAGCTCTTTTAGAGAGTTTTCGTGCACTTACCTGAGTATTTCACGCTTGTAGGACTTCTTCTCGTATCCTTAGCTCCTTCCATGCTAGTGCATTGCAATTGAGTGCGATATTGGGAAACTCACTTATCTTTGGATGGCGCGGTATTCAGTCATATTAGTTTTGGCAACTCTTAATAATTTAATAGCATTTAATTTTGGCAACTGATGTGATTTTCTGCATTTCGTGTTGTAAATTGTAATGATGCCACAATTACCGTACTATCATCGTCTCTTATTATACCCACTATGGTATGGCAGTTTTTTGCCCTTCCCTTTTGTTGTTTACCGCACTACCACCTTGCTCAAGGCTTCTTGTTGTAGGGTTGCGGTGTATATCGCTCTATCGCATATGTTTCTCACCTTCCCGATGGTATAGCGTTGTATGCTTTTGATCATTAATTGAAGAGTGTCGATGAGACAATCTTATTTGTCTTATCGATATCTCAATGTCTCATCGACATTAGATCTTATGTTCATCTGATGTTGGTTGCCAGTGTCGATGAGACAAGTTAATATCACTTGCCGATATGCCACTATCTCATCGATATTTTCCTTTGGCGGTATTTCTTTATATATTGGTGTAACTCTCCCATGTCGAGGATACTTGTGATTATCACTGCGGTATAGTAGTGTTTTTCCCTTCCCTTCTGTTGTTTACCACACTACCGCCTTGCTCAAGGCTTCTTGCTGCGGGGTTGCGGTGAACACTGCTCTACCGCATATGTTGCTCACCTTTTCGGCGGTATAGCAGTGTATTGTTTTGATCATTACTTGAAGAGTGTTTGTTGATGGTGTTTTTATGCACTTCACAACAGAGGCAATGCGTAGGTGCATTATCTCTCTTGAAAGACAATCTTCCACAATCAAATTGCAAAACACTATCCCAAGGTCTCTCGGATGTTAGGTCATGACGATGCTTGGAATATATCAGTTGATGTATGATGTGATTTGCTGGAATCACAAGGCGGTCTTACGCGAGTCAAAGTTGTAGGGGAATCGGGTATGTGAACAGAGTTCTTTGGATAGGAAATTACTCCACTTTGCAGCAGGTTCAAACAACAATATTGAACTCCATATTTTCATTGGATTTGGATTTACAATGTACCACGAACCTTAGCATAGGTTATTTCTAAAAAAAAAGGAAAAAGAGGCAAAGAAGAGAGGAAGTTCCTGGACTTGCAACTACCAATGAATAATGATCATGGAGGTTCCTGTTGTGGATAGTTTTCTTAAACAAAATTTCACTTAACCAAAAGTTTCATAGTATCATGAAATCTATGCTATCTTCTAGGGACTGCAAATATTCAACATTCATTTGCCATATAGATGTGAATAAAGATAAAGTTTAAAGGGCAGCTACAAGATCATGGTCCATACTAACTTTACACAGACACCTACCAGCAATAAATGACTAAAAGTATGGACAAGAAAAGCATACACACAACAAGAATCTTCACAACCAAAGATAGCATTATTAAATCTACCAAGGCTAACTAAAAGGAAACTAGAACAACAAAGTAACTCTAATGGAATCTTTAACTTATTGGAGAAGAATCATGCAACATGAGAAGAAATCCAAAAATGCACCAAATGAATGTATTTCTATTAAAAAATTTGCAACATGCCTTTACAACAACTCAACTCTCTTAAAATGAGAGGAGGAGAGCCCTATTTATAGTTTCCAAAATACAAAATGAATGGCCAAGATTCAATTCTATTGTGTGGCCAAGATTCACTTTACACCAGGGTTTCACCTACCCCCAAATATATCACATTTTAAAATACATCATTTTGTCTTTTCCCTGTTTTGTCTTCTAGTGGCAACACTGTAGCACTTTTTTCTTTTTGCTGATTGCCCTTTGCTGCAGCTACTCTTTCAGGAACTCTTCATCAATGACAGGGTTGTCCTCACGCTTCTTCAAAGACGCATACTCCATGAAGCTCAAGATCATTGACTAACGCTTGTCCACCCCCATGATTTCAGATCGTAGCATCTGGTAACTCCATTCCTTGGAGTTGTTAACGAGCTTTTCCCAGTCTTCATCATACTTGGCAGTGTTGTCCTTGACCAATTTGGATCAGGCAAAGGCTCAGGCAACGAAGCTCATAAAATCCATGGTAGTCTCAACTGACATCCCATCTTCCATCCTTTTTAGGAAATGAGGCTTTACACCCTCTGGATTGATCTCAATAGTGGGTATTTCGTACCCCCTCATCAGCTTGAGGTACGTGGCACAATCTCCCCTGGCCTCCTTGGCCCATTCGATATCCAGAACTATTCGTTCCAGTATCTGATCCAACCTTCTTTTTCAATGATCAAAATTTCATTTCCACACATCCACTAACCAGTGGTCATCATCCTTGAAGGCAAGGTCCTTCTCCCAAACCTCACTCGATAGCGTGAGGATAGCCTCGATCTTTGGGTAGGCGGCTCTGTACTTTTTCAGGAACTCCTCGCAGATTCACCTCCTGCCCTCAAGAGACCTTTGCACCTCCAAGAACTTATTTGTTGCTCGGAAGATCGAGTTGATGCCCATGTTCCCAATGCCTAAGACCTGTCGAAACCAATTTTTCGTGGTCTTATCCAAGTTCCTCATTCTTTCTAGCTTATTGGTTTGCTCTTGCGAAAACAACTGCGACGGGGCCGATGACGTGGTAGGTAGCTCATTTGGGGATGACCATTGTTGAATGTAGGTCGTCAGATTAGCCACCTGTGCTTTAAGTTATTCCTTTGAAACCTTATCGTGCTGGATAAGGTGCACCATCGTGGCTACTGATTCCTGGAGGTGGTCGACCTTCTGCTCCCTAGTGGCCACTCCCAAGACGATGGTGGAGATGTTGTAAGTTATTCCTTGTTCTCCAACCACCGATGTGGCTATTTGCACTGCCCTAGATCCTAAGGCATCCATGGTTACCTTCGATCTAATTTTTGGCTTCTTCTCCTTCTTAGTACTTATCTGTGCTCTAGCTAGTATCACCTCTAGCCTCGCTTTAGGATCCTTTAGGGCAGAAGTCTTTTGCCTAAGTTGATTCCCTAGCCAATCGGGCATTTGGGGCCGCTCGTTCGGTGATTCACTTTGATTCTTGTTGTCCTCCACCCTAATCTCAATGGCTTTGACAACAAGGGCCTCTTGCTCAACCCTTGCATCCTCCTTTTCCTCGTTGGAATCTTGTATGAGCATTATACGCTTGGCAGGAGATTTGGTGAGCAATTGCCTATCGGAGGGGTCTTCCCTTTCGACATCCTTTCCTCTTTATCTTGATCATATTCATACTCCTCAGGCTTATCCTCCTGTTCATCTTCATGGAGGGATGCTTCCTTATCATGCTCCGGGGTTCGATCATGTCTTTCTGTTGGAGACCTACTGGAACCAATTTCCCGAGCAATAAACTTTTCAATCATAGGTTGTCCTGCAGCCTCTTGGTCCTCAATCTCCTTGAGCTGCTTGTTCCACTCCGCGTCGAGCTTTGGATTAGCTGTTTCCCAGATTAATTATGTATCAAGCTCCTTGCGGTGCTCGAACATCGAATTCTCATGATATTCAAACTCCTCATCCTCGGGCCTCTCGGTTGCCTGTAGCTGCCGACGCTTGAGCTCATCCAATATTTGCATTGTAGCCTCCATTTTAGGTGGTTCTATAGGAGGAGGGAGAGATGGAGCGTTAACCATCACCTGGACGATTGTAGCTTGCACCATGGGATTTGCAAGCATTCCTAAAAGCTCAGATGGCACATTTTGCATGTACTTAACAAAGGACTCGGGGAGAGTGAGGGCAGGCATCTCAACAATAGATGAAGCGAGTGGAAGGGAAGGGGACATGGATGATGATGATATGGGAAAGGTTGTAGTAGAAGATGAATCTATCGATACGACTTGCACGATTGGAGGAGTGGAGGCAAGGTGGACAAAAATGTCCATTGCAGGCGGAGAGGAAGCAACTATTGCAAGTGAAGTGGGTGGGATGGTGGCAATAGCAACAACGGTTGCAGCAACAGATGAAGCGGGTGGAGACCTTGGTGGGTCAACCTCTACCTCCTTGCCCTCGAGGAGTGGATCTTCAGGTATTACAAGCATCTCTGCAACTTCGACTGTTCTTCTTTGCTTTTTCGAAGGCTTGCCCTTCGAAGCCTTTCGAGCATAAACCTTTGGGTTGGGCAACTGCTCACTAACTTCTTTTGTCTTCTTAGTTTTGACAGATGGTGGGGATTTGGATGTTTCCCCAGTTGTAGCAGTAGTCAACCCACCACTAGAGCCACTTGGCTCACTTTCGAGTCCCTTGAACGTTAAGGTGACTCCCTGTTGTTTCAGTCATGCCACCTATTGATTGATCCATGCCTTTGTTCAAGCCTCCACGGGCTTGGTGATTATGTCAAGGTCATTAACCTCTTGCTCGTCCCAATCAATTAAAGGCAACGACATATTGGTGATGGCACTATATCTCAGATCGATCATTGTGCTCTCATCTTCTTCAAGCTGATCGGGAACCAGACACAGGTTCACTCTTCGCACGTAGAGAGTAGTCATGCACATATAGTGTCGTAACCACACTTCAAGATCGTCTTTGCAGTTGGCCCAAAAATCCTTAACATTGTGGAGGTGGGCATACTCAAATCCCAGTGGCTTTCTGATATGACCATATGGGTCCATTCGCGGCTGAGCTGTATGCTGCCTGAAGTGGTATTCGACCAACTCTTTCTCTAAATTACCTGCACATTGGGAGGTGTGAATTTTGTACATCTCATGGCCAAGCCTGATAGGATAAGGTGTCCCTGCCAGATGTTTGCTGCTCTAAATATTGTGAATGTGCCGCAGCTGCCAAGTCAACTCCAATAGTATGATCCGGTTATTAGGGTACTGAGGCAGCTTGTTTGACCTTTCTGTGAATCCTTGGGCGCGAATGTAAGTGAACTTAGGGAATTGTATATATAGGAAGACGTAGTTCCTAAGAAGGGCCCTGACACTGTGGGAGATTCTCCTCTCATAGTCACCTCCAAGAAACCAAATGATGTAAGTAATGAATGCATCGTTCACCCTACAATAGTTCCTCTTGAAGTTTTTGTACTGCAATTGTGGATATTTATCGTAAGGCTTAAGCTCCCTCCCTGACGCCTCACTGGGTACTGCAGTCAATCCATTATAATGTCGTTGATTGGTGAGTGAATAGACCAGATAGGACATCATGTAGAACTTAGAGGTTTTCTTCACATTGATAAATTTCTCGTGAAAGCAATTGCTAATTATTTCTCCCCAATAGAAGGCAGTGTCGTCACCATGAAGAATTTGCTCCACAAAATATAACATCCATTCTTGGAAGAAGGTCGTAGCAGGAAGACCCATTACTCTGCTTAGTAGGGTGACGAGGTCATGGTAATCCTCAAAGAAATCACTGCGAAAGAGCTCTTGAGGGATTTTTCCAGCATTGGCCCGCTTGTCCTTCAACCAGTACTAATTAATCAGTTTCTTGCATTTAATAGGATCTTGATCCCATAGTGTCTTGCATTCTTCTATGGTCGGGGTCTCCATGCTTTCAAAGGCGGGGATGTGGAAAGTTGTAGTCACCCCAAGAGGGGACATATCTACAAGGACGTTTCCATCTCTGTCCACTATGGTTTTGGTTTCCGGTTGATATGCTTCTTGGCATGCCATTACCAACTCGGGGGCCACCAAAGCTGGCGGGAAGCCTGCAGCCTTGGCAAGTCCGCTGCTTCTGATTAACTTTGCATTTTTTGTTTTTGGGTCCACCCTGATCCTCTGTGTAAACTCATCAATATCGACATGCCCGATATTGGTATTTGTGACGTCTCTCCAAAGAGTGGTGATTCTGGAGGTAATTGGCACTCCCTAGAACTTGTACCTCATTTGATCCTTGTCCTCCTTACCTCGGAGTGCCTTGGCAGTTCCTTTTCCTTTTTCCTTGGCGACACCAGAGGCTTCTGCACCAGATTCCATAAATCTTGCACAAAGAGACGGGAATCAGTAACATTAAACAGGTGGAAGCAGCTTCAGACAAATCCCTGCAAATCAAGGTTAGATCCATAATCATTATTTTAGAAAGGCCCAACACTTGATCACGACAGTTCTGGGAGGCAAACAGATGACTCGGGCTCGAAGGGTCGGACTTCCCCTGACAAAATGTTGTTTGGAAGGGCAAACAAGGCAAGGCACACCCTAACATTTTCTCAGTCTTGTATTTGATCAATAAAGGGTTGGTGTGAAAGAAGGCTCATTTTTAGCAAGTGGATCGAAGTCCGTTTTTGATTTGGAGTCCATTTGAGTCACCTTTTAGGCAATTGGGTTTCAGCTACAGGAAGGCCGTTTGGAACAACGCAGGGAAGACAACACTCCAGGAGTCGAGCTCCAAAGTCTGGGGTCAAGAAGCTGTCATGGGACAGTAGTGCAAAACAATGGAATACATACGACAATTCAGGGATGAAAGTCCGAAGGGTTATCCCTGGAGGTGAACTCACTAGTCAGGAAAAGCTCAACGACGAACCAAAGGTCGGGGCCCGGTGACTGAAAAGACGGTCAGGGTTGGTCATTCGGGACAATGAAACAGGGACAGAATTTTGGAGTCCAGAGTTTGAACAACGCTTGGACATTTCGTTTCTGTTTAGATTTTGCATGGCAAAGGGGTGACCAGGGCCCGGGAGCCGGGAAGACAGAGCCTAGCAGACGTTTGGAACAACGAAGCCAAAATGACATTTCAGGGACGGAAGTCTAGATGCCAGGGCTCGAAGACGACCTTCAAAGTTCAATTCTTTGAAATTTTTGCAACGGATTTTGCAGGCTCGAGGCCTGGGGGCCGAAAAGATGGTGCACAACCACCGTTTGGAAGGGTAAAATGCGGACGGAATCCCGGGAGGGGAAATTCGGAGGTCGAGACCCAGAAGGAGTTTGGCTGTGAGGTGTTGTTTTTGTTTGTGTTTTTGCCAACGACTGCAGGAAGACTCAAGCCCGAGAGGCACGGTCGCCTGTTCCGAAGAACAACGACGAGGAGTTTGAGTTCCGGTTTCCAATTTGGTCCTTGAAACGATTGATTTTGTAGATTTTAAAACATGGGTTTTTAGGTCATGGTGTTGCTCCACCGGATTTTGAGTTCATTTTAGGTTTTTACTTAGTTAAAACCGTGATTTTGAGGAAAATACGATGAGACACGCGAACGATGAACATACCTCGAGATCCCGAAGAAGATTGCTGTTGAATTTACGCAGAATGACGAGGCAGGGGCTTGGGCGCGGAGGTGAAAATTGCTTGGGAGGCGGTGGGCTTTCAAATTACTTTTGTCATGTGAAAATGACAGTTGGAAACCTATTTATATAGCCCAAACCACCATTAATGCAACACTTAAATGCCTAGTACGACGCAACCGTGGTAGATGGATTCAAACACTGGAATGACGACGGGAGGACCGGGGTCCAGGGTCCGGAAAGACGAAGCGCGACCGCCGCGGGAACGACAAAACCCAAAGAGAACCCCGAGAGGGGAATCCTGATAGGTCGAGTCCGACAGGTCGGAAAGATAGAGTGCGATCTCCATTTGGAACGACGAAGCCAAAACGGAAACCTGGGGATGGAAACCCGAGGGTCCAGGCCCAAAAGGAGCCATGGACGTCAAAAAAGCAATCTGACAAGGGAAACCCAAAAGGGCCCAACACTTAGCAAAATTTCACAGGGGCAAAACTAGGCCAACCCTAAAAATAGGACTTTTAAGAATGTGTTGACCATCAAAGACCCCAAAATGGGGCAGACAAAACGAGGCGAAGTAAAAGGACCCAACAAGCCAAAAAGAAAGAGAGGGTCCCCGTTTCGAACGGGGCGTGTGTGCTATAGGCACAACAGTGTTGATGAGACATCTTATCTGTCTTACCGATAATCTCAATGTCTCATCGACATTACTTCGTTATATCCAAGAGTTGTGTTTCTCCGAGCACTTGTAGATATACCTTGTCGATGTGACATAAGTGATTCTCTCCTCGATATGCCCATATCTTGTTGACATTTCATTGTTTTACATCGTCGATGAGATATAAATAATTCTCTTCGACATAGGGGTGTCTAATTCGACGCTAAACCCGAAGCTAAACTCGAAGCTAAAGTCGGAGCTAAACACAACGCTAAACTCGAAGCTGAACTCAGAGCTAAAGGTGGAGATCAAGGCGGCGCTACACTCAAAGCTAATATCAATGCTAAAGATGCCGTTACTTTAGGGGCTAATTAGTGCCTAAATTAGCGTTAACTTGTACTGATCGGTGCAATAAATGCCAAAAAAGGCGCCATTCCAATAAATAGCACCAACATTTTAAAAAAATTGCCAAAAAATACATTAAAATAGTGGGTGGAAGCCAAAAATGGAGCAAATCACAGGGATTTGTTGTAATGTAAGGAATATCCCAAAATTGATTTCCCCCTCTCAACTAAACTCTTTGAATTCCAAATTTTTAGAGGAGGAGATAAAGGTTGCAACATTTGGCTTGCAGCCTGAGAAGGCTCTTGGGCCGGATTGGTTCCCAGCTACGTTTTTCAGAAGTGTTGGGTGTTCATGGGAAAGGAAGTTTCAGATGCAATTGAAGATTCCAGGAGTTTAGGTAGGGTCCTTAAGGAATTCAATAACACTTGAATTGCTCTTATTCCCAAAAAAGATAAGCCTTGAGTCTTGGGATGAATTTTGCCTTATATCGCTTTGCAATACGCTCTATAAAATTGTTGCCAAAGCTATGGCCAATAGACTTAAGAAGATTCTTCTGACCATAATCTCATAAGAACAGGTTGGGTTTGTCCCTGGAAGGTCGATTCTTTATGGGGTGATAATTGCATAAGAGGTGATCCATTCAATTCAAAAGACAAAGAAATCTACTATGCTTCTAAAATTGGATATTATGAAAGCATACAATAGGGTAAATTGGCACTTTCTTTTTAAATTAATGGAGGCTTTTGGCTTTCAGAGAAGTTGGTTGGACTAGCTCTTTGGCTAGGTGGAATGTCCGAGATATTCTATTATAGTAAACGGGTCACCTGAAGGTTTTTTCACAACCTTGAGGGGTTTAAGGCAAGGTGACCCTCTGTCACCATTCCTATTTATTATTATGGTAGAAGCGTTGGGTCGCTTGTTGGATGAAGCAAGAAAGACTGGTTGGGTGGATGGACTTCAGGTCACATGTGGCTTTCCTTCTATTACGCATCAACAATTTGTTGACGACATGATGTTGATTGGCATGGCCTTAGTTAGGGAAGCTAGAAGATTGAAAGGAATTCTGGATAAATATTTCCTTGTGTTGGGGTAGGAGGTTAGCGTTGCAAAATCATAAGTTTTTTTATTTAACACTAATTGTGTAAGTGAAATGCAGATTCTGAGATTACTGGGATTCAAGAAAGGTCAATTTCCATGTAAATATTTGGGTCTCCCACTGGCTAAGGGTGTCCAAAATGGTAGCATTTGGACCTCCCTATTTGAAAGGTGCAAGGAGCATCTCTCCTCCTGGAAAAACCGTTGGGCTATCTTGGGTTGGGCAACTAACTATGCTTAAATCAATTATTTTAACTCTACCCATTTTCATGATGTCTTGGTTACGAATGACAGTCGGTACTAGAAAATATTTGAATAGAGTTGTGAAATATTTATTTTGGAAGGGAAATTCGGATCAAAAGAAAATTCCCCTTATTAAGTGGCAAAAGGTTTGTGAAAAAAGGGAGAAGGACGGGGCTGGTCTCAAAAATCTTCTTTTGCAGAATAAGGCACTAGGAGTGAAATTGGCGTGGGTGATACATTCTCGCCCTGATCTAAAATGGGTGAAATTAGTTCGGGTGAAGTATTTGGACACTGATTCAACCTATTTCTTTTCAGCCAAGTCCTTACCTAATGGGTCTCGAATTTGGAATTTTATTAAAAACTCAAGAGATCTTATTTTGGATTATTTAACCTGGGAGGTAAAAGATGGTGGTGAGGCACTGTTTTGGGAGGACTCTTTGGAAGGTTTTCTCATTCTGATGAATGATCCTGCATTAACTGTTGTTTGGGAAAGGATGATCCAAGTTTGGGGTGCAAGGGTAAAATATTTCTTTGATGTCTCTTCTTCTGGCAAAGGGGGAGTTTACAAATGGAAGTCTATCAGACAACTAGGTTTGTAAGAGCATGATGTGGAAGCCTTTGAGCAAGTGATGAAACAAAGGTGAGTGTGGAGAAGGCAGGGATGAGATAGATTGAGGTGGAATGCTTCCCCTAATGGGGATTACTCTGCGAAAATTGGTTATGTTGTTATGGCCTCTGAAGGGGTGGATGTTCCAAGTTCGCCAATTGAACTTTGTTGGAATAAGTCTTGTCTTCCTAAGGCAAGCATTTTTACTTGGGCAACGACTCAAGGTAGAGTTCTTATAGGGGATAGATTTATAAAATTGGGTTACTAAAGGCCTTCTAGATGCTCGTTGTGTCACGAAGTTGAAGAGAGTGTTGATCACCTATTCTTGAATTATGCATTTTCACAAAGCATCTGGAGGTGGTTATGTGCGAAACTTAGCTGGAAAACAACTCTTCCTTATAAACTGATTGATTTGTTAAAAGGCCTGGCCAACGATGTTGAAGAAAACAATTTTTGGTGATTTATGGCTCTCGACCCCGTCGCTAGTGTTATGGTAAATATGGAAGGAGTGCAATAGACACATTTTTCAAGAGAAAGAGATATCTATGCCCAGATTGCAATATAAAATCGAAGCCTGCATTGTGGAACTTTTTAATGCTAGAGTGGAGGAGTTGAATCCAAAAAAGGAAAATTTTCATCTTGGGATTCGTGGATCTTAAAGCAATGGTTTGGAATCAAAACTCCCTTGTATGGGGGAACTGAGGGTACTACTTCGTTGGAGGAACGAAGTAAGGTAGTTTGGTTTCTTCTTGATCCTGGTTGGGTAAAACTAAATTTTGATGGAGCCTCGAAAGGGAATCCTGGGCCCTTCGGAGCGAGATGCATTATTAGAGACTGCAAAGGGAAGATTTTGGGGAAACTAGCAAGAACTCTCATTGAAGGCATGAACAATGTTGCTGAATTTCAAGTTTAATTTTAGGGTTGGAGTTCTGCAAAGAATTGGGTGTGAGTAGAGTAATAATAGAAGGGTATTCTTTGCTGGTGATTAATGCTCTAAGGTCTAAGCAGATCCAAAATTGGAAGTTGGGGGAATGTTGGATGCAACATTGGTGTTGATCGAGAACTTCAAGCAAATAATGTTTAACCATACGTTGAGAGAAGGAAACACAGAGGTAGACATTCTTTCTAATTTGGGTGTTGTGGGCACAAATCTTAAAGAAATAGGTGACATTAGAATTTAAGGATTGTGGGGGGATGGGTGGGCGCCCCTCCAACCTGGAGTAGGGGACATGGTTGATAGGCCACATGTACGGGTGTGTTGGGCAAGGGCGTTGACGTGGGTCATTTTTCACAGGATGAGGGTGGCGACAAGCGTCTTATCAACTCGTACGCTTATTGATGGCAAGGTGATGGTGGCCTTCTCGAGGCCAACTAGTGTGTTTGGGTACTGATGGACTTAGTCCTTGGGCCAATTTTTGGCACGTTTGGAGGTGCACCATTAGCTAAGGTGGCGGTCGAATGGTACTTGGCAGTAATCCTTGTTGGGAGGTTTTAAATCCATTTAAGGTGTTATTCTTTCTCATTCATTTGTCTTTGGCAGTGAATGGTGCAAATTTTCCTTTTGGCGGAGTGTTGTCTACGCTTGGGATTTGATGGCCAAGAGCTCAAGGTTTGTGATCAAGGTGTCGGTGGATGGGTTGGCAAGGTTTGGGGCGAATACCCTAATCTCTTTGAAGTCGTTGGCTTGCCAAACTTTGTTTAGAGAAATAACGAACCAGAGATTGAAAAGGGTCCTTATTAACAATGACTCTTTGGTGGTGGTGGTGGTGACTAAAATGATCCTGGGGGTCGAGCATTTGAAGAACAAAGAATATGGAAGGGACAATTTGCAGATTTCTTCCAGGATTTTGGCTTCCCTCCTAGATAACCAAATGGATAAAGCAGAGGAAAAATTGTTGCTTGTAAAAATGTTTAGGGAGGATTTGGTGGAAGGGGTTGATGAGGTTTTAAGGGCAGTGGTGGCAGGAAGAGGCATTGTGCGTTCAAGCGATTTGGAGCTGCTGCAGGGTTCAGACGAGGCTATCAAATTATATCCATTTCTTCTCAACTTGAGCGGCTCGACGCTCATGAAGCACATGATGATAGCGACGGTGGCGATAGATTTCCTGAAGAAGTTCTTCGGGCTGATGGCTCCTGGAGGAGTGGACTGGAAGGACTTTGTCAAATTTGTAGAATTAAACCATTTTATATAAGTGTGGATAGGTTGGCCCTGGTTTAGTAAGGTATTTTTTTGCTATAATTGCTAGTAGGTCTCGGGTTGTAGGCATTGGCCATGGCAATATTTTGTGTGTAGCTGGGATTCTAGTAGGCTTTGGTTGGGGTGGTTGGTGGTTGTTCGTTTTGTCGTCGAGTGGCTTTTTGACATGGTTTGGTGTTTGAAGAGTAATTTTATATACTGCAATGGCAAACACTTGTATCTTCAAACTTTTATTAATATTAATCATAGCTTGCGTATAAAAAAAAACCTTGCAATTAATAAATGCTTCGTATTGGAAAAAAATAGGGTTGTATTGACGAATATGATGCAATCAATACATTGACGTGACTGTTGAATGACACAAAGATTGTGTAGAAAAGGTATGATGTGACACAAAAGATGTCAAATATTCCTTTGAGATGTCATCTACTTGCAACTGCACAGACCTTGACATGTCATACCATATTGTATGACCATACAAAATTTATTAAGTAGAGAAAAATTTCCTTAATGCCCCCGAACAAAAGTATAAAACATTGACGAATTTACAATCGATCCTTAGGTTATCGAGCCTCTTAAACACAATGACGATGTCTGTTTTCACCCAAAGTGCTCCAAAAAATCTACTATCCCCAAGATTTGACAACTAAAACCCTCTTTGAAAACCTTGTAGATTAGTCAAAACATGATGAAATTGACAAAATGAAAGGCAAACTTGACTTTCTCTGACACCCTAGATTAGGTGAGGTCCTTGAAACCCCAACTCACACCCAACAAAATTTTCATGCTAAGATTTGTCCCTCAGATATGGGAAGAAGTTTGCAACATTGAAGCTCTGATACCATGTAGGAGTTTATGGTGAATTCGTCAACACCCCAAGATCACTTGGAAGACAACAATAACTTCCACAAGAGAGATGAAAAAAATACCATGCTATGATTAGGGATGCAAGATGATCAGATTGAATATTGATGTACATATGATGCCTTTCTTATAAAGGCAAGCTGTGAGATAGGATTAGACAAGATCATGATATGTTTCTTAATCTTGAGATAACTACTCTAACAAATATTAAATGACCTAGGACATAAGCATTAAATGCCAAAAAATAAGATAAGATCTAGTGACAACAAGCACTAACTAGAAAGATTCCCTCCTAGGACCTAAGTGGACTTAACATGTAAATAGGACCTAGATAGGTAAAACACCTATTTACACCAACAATTGTTATATTTGTATTACAAATATTTTAACTAGCTTACATAAAATAATTTCATTAGAATAATAATTAACTTAAAGAATAAAGTTGGGGTTGATTGTTATCATAAGTATGATGAATATAATGTACCTAATCACTTTAATGTGGTAGAAAAAATTGAGAGAGAAAGACAAATAATTCATTTAAATACAATATATTCAATTTGTATTATATTTAAAAGTATCACGGATAATTGATATTATTAGTCAAGTATTACTTCAAAATCGATGAATGAATTCAAATACACTATAAACATCCTTCAACAACAACAATATATATTTCATAATAAAAAAGAATATCCCCTTACTAAAATCACTTATTGACCATGCTTAGTTAAACATTAACAAAAACAAATATAAAATCTTCATAATATATATGTACTTAAGTAATCATGATACCATCCATTTTTATGTGTTATTTCAAACAAAAAATAATGTTGACATAATAAATATAAATTCATTTCTTCTATCAAATACAAATTAAGTAGCATGTACATCATTGTATTAATAATTTTATGTCTATTTTATTTTATTTTTTAAACATCTACACAACCACTCTTATAAAAGAAAATAAAATTCAAATATATTAAAAAAAACCAAAAAACCAAAAAAAACAGTACTATGCATACTATTTCAAATCCTGAATGTAAATTAATTAAATACCTAATAATAAAACTTAAATAATGTAGATTAATTAAATACCTAATAATAAAATTTCAATAATAATATACAATAAGATTGATAAACATCAATGTAGTCGATCTGATTGTGTAGGAACACTTAATGATCTTACGAATCATAATAGTACACCTGATAACTAATCTAGCTTGATCCTTTATTATAAATTTTTTCTTTTACAAACAATTCTATTATTATAATTTTTCAATTTTTTTTTTACTATTTTTCTATTGCAAAAACAAATTCTAACGTTACAATATATCAAAGACATATTCTAACCACTCGATAGATCTCACATTCACGAGAAAGCAATTTTCACGATTACCATTCAGAATGGAATAATGAGGTTTAATCAGCTATAGTTACCATCCAGACAAACTTCTGACGTCAAGCTGTGGCTGATATTTCTGAGTTTGGTAGAAATCACATTTCCGTTTTACCTTCCAATGTGTATAAACCTGCAGTCCTTACAAAAGCTTACTATATTCCTCTGAATTCCAAGTATACATTTTGGATTTTGAAGAGCGGGCATGGAGGGTAACATTGCCAAAATTATTGCAACCTTAGTGGCAGCTCTGGCAATACGTATATTTGCTTTACCAGGTCCGGCAATAGTTGGGAATAGCCAACAGGGCAAGAAAGAAGATGAAGAAGACAGGAATTCAAGTGAGGAGGAGCTTCAAGACAGAATCGTTCCAGTCAGTCTTCAATGGAGGAACATCACCTGCACATTATCAGACAAATCTGGTAAAACGGTAAGTTTCTTGGAATTTATGAGCATCATGGTCAATTTGCTACTACCCACTTTGGGAATTCTCTTTAGAATAATAATACTTGGATAGGTGTTTTTCGTTTTCAGTTAATTTCATTTTCTTGAGAGATTATCATATTTATCAGTCGTGTTTTTTGGGTTCGTTTTGGTAGCTTGGATGTCTCTCAGACTTATGTTTCGTAGTATTATTCTGGGCTAGTTTTTTTGTTTCCCATGGTTATGGGTCAACTTAGAGCACATTCTTAGGATTTATTATTATGATGGATCAGTTAGGATTCAAACTTAGGATCTAGGACCTCCCATGTGCATTGGGGATTCTTGACATTGATTTATAGGCCCTCTTCATGATGAGGGTTTTTTGGTAGGCTCTTTATTACACTTTTGAAGTCATTTCTCCAACACCTTTTCTTGAGCCACGCTATGGTGCTTGGGGTTCTTAGTCTGAGTTTGATACCATTTTAGTTTCTATGGTTCGGTTAGGAATCAAACTTAGGACTCCTATGTGCATGCTAGCTTGTTCTACCATTGATCTACTAGTGAGTTTGTGACCGGTTTGTTTACTCACCTATCTGATAAAATGAATACTTGAAATAATGAACAAAATTAATAATGTGTATTAGATAGAGGAGTAAAAGTATATCTGTCTTAGCACATGAAGTTACTACAAAATCGACTAGAGATGATCAACCGAGTATCATAGTTGATCCTACTAAGTCATGCTACTTTCCTTGATAATACACATTCAACCCAATTTTATTGTCTAATTTAATTATTATTCCAATAAAATTCTTTTATTATGTAAGTTAATTAAAATATTTGCAATACAAATATAACTATGTAGTCGGGTTCGCCACATAAGGGGCTTGATTCGGGTTCGGTTCCCATCAAATCTGGGTCCCGGTCCAGTCCCTTTGTGTGTACCGACAGGGAACCCCTTGAGGGGGCCCAGTTCATCCGGGGCGAACTTAGGAGCATCCAGACAAAACCCGGACGAGCAATGATGAGATTCTTTACTTTTTTTGCATTTTTTATTTAGTTTGACTTTGATCTGCACCCTACACAACCCTAAAAGAGACTTCTAAATGACATAAAACACCAAAACTATTTCATTTTTGTTCATATGTTTTGCAAACAAACAACTTTCATTCCAAGAGGTTGAGCATTCATTTTTGCTCGTTGGATCAACAAAGGGAGTTGAAGATTGACCATTCAAGCTTCTACAAACGATTGCATTGTCATTCCTACACATTTGCAAGTGTTCATTGGCTGCCAAGAAGATTGTAGATGGATATTTTTGCAAAGAGGTAAGTTTTTTCCAATTGTTTTCCTCTATTTTTGTTTTACAAACATGAAACAAATTCTTTGCTTTGTTTATCTATGTTTTTTCCATTTTTCTATGAATGTATGAAAGATTCAAAAGAGCTAGGTTTTATAAATTAATTTTTCGTATTCAATTTTTTTTGTTTTTGTTTTGAATGTGTTGTTTAAAAATATTTTTGCCATAGGAATCACAATGTCAACTAGTTCTAGCTCCGCAACTGAACCTAAATTCAAAATAGATCGGAAATCTCCTCTATGGAAATATGTTCAAACGATACAACAAGTTCCAAGTGGTGGTGGTTACATTTGGAAATGCAATGGATGTGATGTTCAATATTCTAGTTCATATTTTTTCGGGTGAGCACATTTGTGTGGAATACCTGTAAAAGGCATCAAAGCTTGCCTTGGAAAGAACGGTGTACCTATTCCATCATAGACAATCATAGGATATATTATGGAGCAAGAACAAGTAGATGAATGGGAATCCTGTAGATCAAGTCATCCCTTATTAAAAAATAAATCAAAGGGAATGCTGCCCCCATCTTATCCCAATATTGTGGTAGAAAACTACCCACTCTTGGCCACTTCTCATCCTCAAAATCAAAGTGAACAACCCACTACAAACAATAGATCAAAGGGACCTTTGGAAGCTACATTTCAAAATGACAGTCGAGACCTTGCCGTCCAACACGTAGCAAGATGTATTTATGCAAATGGGTTGGCTTTCAATGTTGTTCGCTCACCATATTAGAAAGAGATGCTGAAAATATTTAATGAAGCTCCAAAAGGGTACAAGGGCCCGGGTTATGAGAAGGTGCGTGGCACCTAATTAGGAAAAGAGGCCAAGATGGTTGAAGTTTCATTGAGGCCCATAAGGGATTCATGGATTGAGACAGATGTGTCCATTGTTTCAGATGGTTGGAAAGATTAAAAAAATTGGCCCTTGATCAATGTCATAGCGGTGTCCCCTAAAGGGACAATGTTTTTGAGAGTCGTGGATTGTGAGGGGCAGATAAAAGATGGACAATTTATTGCTGATATTCTCATTGCAACCATTGGGGAAGTGGGACATCACAATGTTGTTCAAGTCATAATGGACAACGCCAAAAATTGTAGAGCTGCTGGGTTGTTGGTTGAGGAACAATATTCACATATCTTTTGGACACCTTGTGTGGTCCTCTAACTCAATTTTATGGTACAAAAGATTGGGAATATAATTGATTGGATCAAAGAATTGTATGCAGAGGCTGAGGACAGCCAAATGTTCATCATCAACCATCACACGTCTCAAGGAATTTTCAGATCATTTTCAAAATTGGAGCTATTGAAGGTAAGTGAAGTAGTATTTACATTTTCATAATTTGTTTGTGTATTCTAATTGTTCTTTAAAGTTTGTTTTTAAATTTTAATTTAAAAAAAAAATTTGTAATAGGGTGCAAAGACCTGTTTTGCCTCTAACACGATCATCTTGAGACGACTTGTGAAAGTCAGAGAGGCACTTTCTAGCATGGTGATTAGCCAAAATTGGTCTATGGAGGAAAAGTAGCACTAAAAGGGCAACAAAAATTAAGCGGATGATATTAGATGACTCATGTGGGATCGTGTAGGGTATCTCGTTAGTTTCACTGAGCACATTTTGAGTATGATTAGCTATACTGACATGGACAAGCCATGAATTGGAGAGATATATGATAGTATCGACTCAATGATTGAAAAGATGAAGTGCACCATAAATGTGAAAGAGCAAGACCCTAAAGAGACTTTCTTCAAACAAGTGCATGCAATTGCTGAATAAAGAAGGAACAAAATGACCACTCCATTACATCTTCTTGCCTTTGTATTGTCTCCAAAATACTACAGTAGTCAGATTCTTTTTGTGCCAGGAAGGCTTCCCCCATATAGAGATTTTGAAGTGGCTGAAGGGTACAAGGAGGCATTCATTAGACTCTTCCCTGAACCTGAATTGCGAGGTATAGTCACGAGTGAGTTCATTGATTTTGTGCACTCAAATGGTCAAGGTATTGAGGTTTGTGATAGGTTCTTAAAGGATGCTCATAGTTGGTGGTACTTCCATGGCCAATACTTCCAACATTTGTAACCCCTTGCAATCAATTTCTTTTACAAGTAAGTTTAATAAATTTTCATATTTTAATTTTTTAAAGTTTCATTTATAATTTATAATTTTTTTATAATGTATAACTTTAATTGTTTACTTTGTCTTCATAGGTTGCTAGTTCATCTGCATCTGAGAGGAATTGGAGCATATATTCTTTCATTCACTCAGTAAAGCGTAGTAAATTGCTCTCAAAAAGAGTGGAGAACTTAGTATATGTGCATTCCAACTTGTGTCTCCTTTCACACAAACAAAATGACTACAAGGAAAGGGAGACGAAGTTGTGGGATATAGAGCTAGAGCATATTGACTTGGATGCTTCCACTTCCCACCATATTACATATGAGGAGTCCAATGCTAACGACCATGCCATTGGCATTGCTTGTGATTCATTTAGTCTTCCTACATCATTTAATGTCAATGTCGACAATGATATTGATGATTTAGAAAATCCATTTGATGATTAAAAATGTTGAACTTGATATTATTATTTTAATAGTGAGCTTGAAGTTTGAACGATGAATACTTATCATGCATGTTTTAAATGACATTCAAGTTTATGGTGGTTTTGTTGTTTATATGATGTTATGTGATATTCTAATCCCACTACATGCTTCTAGGCTGCATATATTTGATTTTTACATATTTTTTGTACGAACGAACCCAAAATGAACTGAAACCCCAAATTTTTTTTTTAGCCAAACCTACAAACTAAACCCCTGAATCCAAACCTGGACTAGTACCAGAACTGGCAACTTAGAAATATAACAATACAATAATTATATTAGTATTATAATGTATTATGTCAATTAATATACTAATTATATTATATTTATATGATATTATAATATCAATTATTATATAATTTTTTTGTGATACCTTCAATTATTATATAATTTAAAAATAATATAATTATTTATATTAATTATTATAATTAATAATTTAATATAAATATTAATAATATTGATACTAATAAATATTATATCAGTACTTCTTTGATATGCCTCTTTGCCTGTTCTTTGAACTGTTGGAGTCATGGGTATAGGATTGGCATACACTGCCTCGGTTATGATATGTTTCTAAAATAATTGTTCTCTATATTATATCTGGTCTTTTAATTATTTGTCAACTTCTATGGCTTTCTAATGCTTTCGCTCCCCATTCTACAATTTTCTATCTTCATGGATTTTTGCAAAAATCTCCATTACTTCTAAAATCGAATATCTTTCCAATTTTTCTACCTTTATCTTTGAGCTTGATCTTCTATAATTGAGGCAATGCAATTTTTTCTCTATGAAATCTTGTAGACTATGTAGTCCCTTGGAGTAGGTAATGGTCTAGTAGTATCCAAGAAAGCTACAATATGATATGGCAAGAATTTTCAAAAAAATTACACAAGTTTATAATAGCCCATTTATTCCCCAATTTTAGAGTGATCCTTGTTATGTATTTGCTGAGAACTATTTGCCCATGAAATGTTTCACTATGCACTTGTTTTTGTAGTTGCTTCTGAAATGTAGAAAAATAGGGGCTTTCTATATTAAAATGGGGTGATTGAATATGCGATGCACCTATCTTCCTTATTTCAATCATCCACAAACAAAAGAAAATAGCTGCACCCAGTGACTGATGCTATGTTCATTTGTCTACAAATATCTGCATGAACCAACTGCAAGATTTCTTGGCTCTTCAAGCTTGTTCGTCATCAAATTATGTTCTATGCTGCTTCCTTGTTTGGCAAGCCCCATACACACCTTGTATCTATTGTTGAATGTCAGGAATTCCACCTACCAAGTTCTCTTGAGCCAATTGAGAGAGGTAGTACAAATTTAGGTGTCACCACTGATGCCAAAGTGTAGCAATGGCTAATGCACTCTTGGCTGATAATGCATGTCCCTTGACCTATCCAAGTTCAACTAATCTATACAATCCATGATTTTCTATACCAAAAGCAATAGTCTTCTTGGTCTCCTTGTCAATGATATTACATTTGTCTTTGCTGAAAATGACATCTAGATTAGGATTATGTCGCATAATTTGAGTTACAAAAAGTAGATTGAGCTCCATTCCCAATACATAGCAGACATTGGGAAAAGTAACTTTTTCCTTCTAGAGATTATTTGTACAAACCATCTGCCTACAACTGTCATTCTCACCACCACGAAAGATCATGAAATCATAGCAAGTAGTGTACTCTATGAACCTATCTTGCTTGTTGATAAAGTGACATGATGCTCTTGAATCGATGTACCATGTAGATGATTGACTAATCTACTGGTCTTCAAGCCATGAATGTATAGAAAGTTGATGCCTTCTCTTTGAAATGCTTTGCGACATGAGCCTATTGTTGATTTTGTTGAGGCCCTCCGTGGTTGGGTTTTTGTTCAGCCAACCTTTTTCTGTAGTGCTTCTTCATATGACCCAACGTACCACAATAATGACATGTGATATTTACAAATTCTTTGTTGCATCCTCGTTGTGACCTTGTCCTTTCTTGTTTGACCATTTTCATGTGCCGTTGTCTTTGGTTGCAAATGCCTATTCCACAGTCGTCTCACTGCTGCTACCAAATCGTTTCTTCTGTTTGTCCTACTATAAGAGCTTATTGTATAGCTCTTCAAACATTAGATCAACCTCTATAGAGGTGATATTGAGTGTCTCAATGAAATGTTCATAAGCACATGGTAAGCTTTTCAACGTGATTACCACCATGTCCTCTTCTTCCATCTTTCAACCAATGTTTGACAACTAATCTTTGATGTTCGTGCTCTTGAATAAATGCTTCTACAAGGACGCTTTTCATCCATAGTGATCGAAAAAGGCATATTCTTTAGAAAGAAGGCCTTGCCCTTATCCAAAGTCTCATGAAGTTCTTGCATATGCTTCTAAATTTTAGCTGAAGTCATACCTGTTTGAACTTCAGGAAGCATGGCAATTTTCATTGATAATTTGATCAACATGAATGATTCTCTATCACGTTAGTCTTTACATGCAACCGCTAGTTGGGTGTTGGTATTGAGGACGATCTTTTCGGGGCATCTATGCTCGAAGATTGTTAGCATTTGTTGCTTCTAGGTGTTGTAATTCTTGCCAGTAAAATATTGGCTTCCTTCCAACATGATGTTGGGTAAAGAGGCCATTTTTCCTCCAACAATTTGTAATTACATAGTAAAAATGAACCCTCTAGTCACATTGTTGTAGTGACCCTAAAAAATTTCATAAAACCCTAGTTTTGTAAATACTAATTTTTTTGCTAATAAAAATGGAAAATACTTTAAATTGTTTCGGTTGAACGCTAGTCAGCAAATGAACACCCATGATTTTATAAAAAAACTGTCAAAAATTGCTTTTCTAGCCACAACAAAAAATAACCTTTCAAACCCTTGTTTGAAACTCTACAAATCTTTCGATTTTTGCTCTAGTTGCAAATCTTGTGGCCTAGCTGCAGATAAAAAAAATTCATAGCCACCAAACTTGCAAAAACTATTGAAAAATTGGCTGAAACCCTAGCCTTTGTGGATTGGCCAAAAAAATTTCTGAAAAAATACTTAGTTGCAAAGGATTTGCAAAAATATAAAAAAAACTCGATTTTATTTTAAAATCACCACAAACCTGTTCCCTAGTTGTTGGACCTGCACATATGCCCTAGCTGCAACCTAAACTGCCAAAAAACCATCGCAATTTTTATAAAAAATCTAATGCAATTCAAAAATCTAGCTACATTTTTTTTTTTGAAAAAAAACCATGGGTTTCTCAAAAAAAGGGTCAAAATATGTGATTTATACTAAAAAAATAGTCACGATTTTTCTACCCTAGATGATTATGTATAGTTCCATACAATTCCATATGAACTCTTTTGGGTCTTTCCTATGTTATAGGTGTTCTTCAAATCGTCACTGCTGGCAGCAGTCCCTAGATCTTAATGCGTTCACCAGTCTTGAAGTTCAACTTTGGCTCTGATACCATATTACAAAAATATAACACAAATAGATAACCAAGATTGCATTACTAATTAGTTAAGAAATAAGGAGCAAAAACATCCTTATATAAGACTACAAATACTTTATCCAAAGAGGATAAGAGCGACGACTAAGAGGATAAGATTGAAAATTAATAAAGCAAAAAGCAATAACCTAAAGTCAACATGACTTTGTTAAAGAAGATTCCTAAAGTCTATCCTAAAAGCTAATTGATCATTATAAATAAAACTTTACTGTAATATTTGAGGCTTGCAAAAGAAATCTTATGTGTGCCACTTACATTAAGCACAATAAAATGGACATCCATCTGTTTAATCCATGAATCTAACAATTGTGCATTTACTTGGCCTTAAAATTGTTTTATTTTAATTTTATTTCAACTTCTAATTGATTTAGTTTATATTATACCTTCCTTTCTAAGGATGGCCTTTCCCTCAAGAAGGATTTTACATCAAAATCATCTTCTCCATCATCTCCAATACCAACTTCTTGGTTATAGCTCTCACCAATGAATGAATAGATGATTGTTCTTGGGCCATTTGTCCTGGTAGCTGTGTTATGTGCTCTTGTTGTTGGCTGATTGAAGTTTGATTATTCATCAAACTATCCACGTGGCCCTCCAAGGTGGTTACTTTGTATTCAAATCTCCATCAATTCTTGCTTCTTGATTCTACTTGTGGATATTGATTTCCAAATTTCAAGGAAGCATCTCTTTCCTTCTTGAAGATCTATTGACTATCATACAAACTCTCTTTCCACAATTTGTAAAGATTAGAAAACTGTTCTGATACCAAATTGATCTGTAATTTCTAAGATTTTGCTTGTAGGAATTGTTAGAACATCAAATTCAACTATCACCTTATTGTTCAAACAATTAGACATTCTTAGAGGGTATGATGCTGTGTAAACCAGAAATATAAGTGCAGAAATAAGAATAATTAACTACACAAAACTAAAAATTTATCCTGAAAGACCCAAAGAGGCGGAAAGCCTAGCTGGTAGCAACAAATGCTCATTTGCCAAAATGTTATTAATCAATAAAAGAACAAGTACATATAGGAGATACAACCATAGTTGGTAGTAGACTCTTACTTGGCAAAAACTTGATAGACCCAAAATTTGCGACTCGACAACTTAAAAAATTCCTTAAATTTCTTTATAAACACATTTCTTTTGCAAAATTTAATGACAAAATGTATCCAATGAGTCCATAAATGAGTACAAAAGTGTTTTCTATAAAATTTGATTTATTTAAATACAAATTGAGTACAAAATCACATCATCATGCAAAATCCTGATACAATAGTTAGTTGGCAACTATTATAAATTCATGATGATTGCCTTTGAAGCTCATCATAATAATTCATAAATTGCATATTACAACATTTTACATCTTCATCTTCCTTGGTCTAGTGAAAACTAGGGAGAGTTTCTAATCCTTGCACTGAGTTGCAGCTCCTTGCTCGGCATTGAAGGTGTGTTTGTGACTCCGATTCGACCAAATTAATGACCTCCTCTGGTTTATCCTCCACCTTTCTTGTGCAAAGCTTAAGGTTGTATTGTGTTTTATAAAAATAATGACATTTGAATCTTTGATATTGATAGTATGGGACTTCATCATTTATCAATGATATTATGATAATGATAAAGATAATTGTCTTAGTTGTCAATTCTAGTCTCCACTCCCGAACCTCCTCATTGTAGTAAAATTTCTTATATGAGAAGAGATCCCAATAAGCTGTGGGGGTTTGGGAGTGGAGACCCCAATGGGGTTGAGGGGCAACGCCCCCAACAGGGTCAAGGGGTAGCACCCCTTCGTAGAGGTTTGGGGCAACGCCCCCAATGGGGTTGCGAGGCCTAGGGGCAACGCCCTTGGTGCATTCCTTGTTGCGATACAAGGTAGGGTCAAGGGGTGGAACCTTCGCCACCAAGCCCAAATTAAGGCCTTTGAAACCACACAAAACTTCACGTCGCACAACATTTTCACAATTTTATCACTTGAGGGAGAAATTAGGGATTTGACATATTTTTGTTTATAAAAAGTTAATTGCACATACTTGCTGAGTTTTTTGAAAAAACTTTCCAAAAACTCGCCAAAAACTCGACAGAAAAACCCTGCAAGTTTTTTGGCGAGGTACTCGCCAGACAAAAAATCTAGTGAGTATTCGCCGACTTTGCTAACTATGGATACAACTGATAGCTGCTCCAGCCGCTCATTGTCAAGTCCCCAATGTCTTCTACAACTTATTTCTTCTAAATTTGATCACTACAACACACACAAAAGCTTCAGATGATGTAACCCAACCTCCTCGTGCCTTTGTATAGATGTTGGAATATCTCTCTTGTGCACTAGGACCTAGAAGTGGAATTGGAATGAGATTAGTTGAACTATTCATTTCAAAATTTGTTATCAAATTGAAACTGCCCTTTTGTGCAGGAAGTGGTTATGAAACTGCCTCTTCAGGGAAATTGGTGGTTTTGAAATCGCCTTGGGGTGGTTACAAAATTGCCTCCTGCAGGGACCTTCAATTTCATTCTAGTAACAAAGGCATTTCTGCTGCTTATCATTTTTAGAAAACCTCATGCTCTTAATTTTTTTCATATTTACTCCATTGCTAGTTTGAGGGTACATGGGATAATTGGGATCTATCTACACAACCTATTTGGACTTTCAGTTCTTCACATGGACAAGTTGGACATTTGTTGTTTTTTTCCGAGCAGAAGAGTGGAAAGGAAGGGCTTGTTTTTGTGGCTAGATCTTGGGAATAATGACAAGTAGTGGCACTCTTTAAACAGGTCTTGAGAGTTGATGCCAGCAGGCAAACTACATTCAAGAGCTTTCTAAGACAATTTCTAAAAAATGTCTTTCCAAATTGCAAGTACAAATGCAGGTCTGTATTGGAAGTGAAGCAGTAAAAAATCCTTCTTCAACTATAAGGATTTGCGTAGTCAAGTGAGGCAGTCTTTTACCTCTTGATTGAACAAGCAGTGGTAAATTAAGGACCCTGGGACTAGATGACATTGATGTTGTTAAGTCTTGGAAAAAGAACCCCTTTCACACAAAAGTTGCTGTGATGGCTTGTAATGCATTAAGATTTATAGCTGTCGAATCATGACTGAATAAGGTGGCATTGCTGATGCTTTTTGATCTTTATATAGGGAGGAGGAGACAATTGAACATATCTTTTGGAAGACTTATATAATTAGAGGGTGTTGGGATTGGTTATGAGCTGAATTCAATTTCCCTTTGCTGTCCCTCTCTTGGTAAGGACCTCTTCTAGGATTTTTTGTATCCTCAGAGACAGTTGCAAGAGTTTATGGTATACAATTTGGTTGGCAGCAATCAGTTTCCTTTGGAGGACATAATGCAAAGCATCTTTTTTGGATGATAAATCTCCACCCTGTTTAGGGAAGTTGCGACTTTGTAGACAGGATTTGGCTTTGATTGATAAAGCTAAGCTTGACTGGTTTTGAAAGAATGAGAATTATTTTTCCATTGGTGTGCAAGTCTAAGTGCTTTCTTTCCTTGCATATATAGTCAGATTTTTCTTGTAATCAATAATGCTCAGCTGATGTAAATTATCACTGGAGTGATATAAGGTGCATTTCTTAAAAAACATTTGATTGTAGTATAGTAGCTCATAAGATGTTTATAGTTATGGAATGGACAGGAAGAAATTGAACTTCTTCAGGTTCTACATCAAGGATAATAATACTTTTCCTGTAAAGAAAAATAATATGCATATATCCAATAAAAAGACTGCCCCTTCAAGCAAAATACATCAATATGATTTTCGATTTAGGTTTTGTTAGGAAGCCATTACATTAATAGACAAGCCTACAAAGTTAGTCAGAGGACTGGGGTTAGCAAAAGCTCACGACAGAAGCCCACTTCAAGAAACTGGATCAACATCGAGTATTGAATAGCTTGTGTTCTAGCTAATGAAGGATGCAGTTCTAATGGGAAGTTCAATTGGTTTATACACTTACCACTACCTCTTCTATGACTGTCAAACCTCTTCTATGACTGTCAAGTAGAAGACAAAATGACCAGATCTAAAACTTACTATCAGCATGGAATGGTCTATTTCTAATTTTGGAGAACTCTGTAAAATATAGAATACACATGCATGTTTGTGTGAACAATTGAAAAAAATGGATTGGTTAATGAGATGGAGATAAGTTGGCTGGTTGCAATTTTTTTAAATAGATGTCTGATTTGATACATGATACACTAGTCCATCCATTATAGTTTATCAGAGAGATTCCTTAAAGGGACTGTCATTTACCAGACTTTGCTCGCAGGGATACTATTTGCATGTTTGAGAATTAATTAAAGCTTCTGATTCATGACAAGATTGTGTGTCCAATTAAGGTTGAACACCATCTGTGCATATGTACCAATATCCAGGGAAAAGCTTAAAAATGATTAGATTCATCAGTTAGATGAATAGCCTAATTAATTCTAATTTTTTTCATGTCATAGTGAATGCTTAATGAGTTTTCTATCGACCCTATAGTTTCCTATGGAGGGGAGATACATACCTTAATGGGGTTAATATTAGGCTATTGAGACTTGCAGATAGGAATAGAAAGATCTCTAAGAATTCATGAAGTCTCTTCAAAATTTAAAAGATGTACTTGTGCTGAAAGAAATTCACTCTTTTTTCTTGTAATTTTTCCGTTGTATGTTTTGTATGTAGTTATCTAGAATTTTCTTGCAATGTTATCTTGTGAATATTTGAAATGATGATGATATAAGTTCAGTGGTACTTTACAGATGAGATTTCTACTTACAAATGTCAGTGGCGAAGCAAAAGCAGGGCGTCTACTTGCAATTATGGGACCATCGGGTTCAGGGAAGACCACATTGCTTAATGTTCTAGCAGGCCAAGTTGTTGCATCCCCTCGATTGCATCTCATGGGACGACTATTTGTCAATGGAAATCCATTCTCTACTGCTTCTCATAAGTGAATTCTCTGAACTTGTCTTTCTTTGGGGCTGTCATGGGAATGCTCTATACTGATATAACGGGTTTTAATTTTTAATCCTTGGCTGATAATGATACTGTATTTTGCATATTTTGTAGGATAGCTTATGTAAGACAGGAGGACCTTTTCTTCTCTCAGTTAACTGTCCGGGAAACTCTGTCTCTAGCTGCAGAGCTCCAGCTTTCAAAGTTAACATCTGAAGATAGAGAAAAATATGTGGATGATCTTCTTAATCACCTAGGCCTGGTAAGATATTTGCAAGTGAAAGATTTGGTGCATTGATTTGAGTGTAGTTGGAAAGCTGCTTTTTTGATTCCATAAGAGTGCATACGAAACCATGAAGCCTGTGTAAGTGGCCAGACTTAGCAGTTTTAGTTAACTAAATCATAAATGCTTGAATTATACCATAATTATAGGCTTCATTTACTTGTTTCATTGTAGGTGAGTAATCCTGCTTTATTAGTAGCATATGGTTCCTTAGTGTCTAAACTCTAATCCCTCAAGCAATGACATACACGGGTCATTACTACAATGGCATCAGGGACCTTGGGAGCTTTAAAGTTTATATGATACCTTCAAATATGCTTGCATAAGCTATACATAAACTTTGCGTTTTCTTGTATATTTCTGCTATCTATACATATATATTTTTTTCCCTGACATAAATTTTTGCTGATGCTCCATGACAATCTCGCAGGAATATGTACATTTCACCCAATATCTTCTTCTATACTTAGTTTGGAAACCCTCATATTATAATATTATTTTCAAACCATTATAATGTAATTTTAGGGAGAAACCCAGTTCACTTGGTTATACCATTGAATCTTGAAATATTTGGTGATTACCATGACTAAGTCCAATTCTTTTTGCTGTTAGACTAGTGTGCTTCCAACTTGTTTAATGTTTCCTTCTTGTGCATTGGATCAGGTAAGTTGTGCAGACTGCATTGTTGGTGATGCGAAGGTGCGAGGAATCAGTGGAGGTGAAAAGAAAAGGTTGTCTGTTGCTTGTGAACTGATTGCCAGCCCATCTGTGATTTTTGCAGATGAACCGACAACTGGTATGTACTAGTAATTTGCATTTATTTGTTCCTGTTAGGTGAGTTTATTGAATTTTTGCATCTATTTTTTATCCTATATTTCTATTTATTTATAATGCAGATATTGCATCTTTCTAATCCTATGATTATCTCTCCTTTTCTTGTCATATCAGGAGTGGATAAACTCACTTGTTTTTAGATTCTTTCTTCTGTCTCCCATTTGCTGCCTTGAAGCCTTTTATTCAATGAATTTCAGTGTCTCTTTAATATATGATTGTGTTGTTACTATGCATTGCTACTGAACTCTGATATGCCATGTAGAAAAATGATCCCAGTTGCCCCAACAAAGGGATTAGGAAGAGATGGTGGTCTAATATTATTAACTAGTGATTGCTGAGATATGGTTCTACATTTTGTGGTGACCCATCTGTTAGTCATCTGTCCCCATATCCATATTCCAATCTTTCCAGTCCCATTTCGTACTATGTTCCTTTTCAAATATTGTTCCTAGGATTTTTGGGTGATTTTAGCTTTCCTTTTTCTTGTTATTATGTTTCCTTATATTCCTCCAAAAGAGGACTCAGTAGAAGGCAGGTGGGCTAATATTAATAACTAGTGATTGCTGAGATACGGTTCTACATTTTGTGGTGAGATGTTCCCATCTGTAGGTCACCTGTCCCCATATCCATATTCCAATCTTTCCTGTCCCATTTTGTACTATGTTCCTTTTCGAACATTGTTCCTAGGATTTTTTGGGTGATTTTAGCTTTCCTTATATCCCTCCAAAAGAGGACTCAGTAGAAAACAGGTAGGGGTGGATAATGTGCCATTGCAGATTTATAGGTTAAAAACATGCCTGATTTCCTGTTATGAAATCTCCCCTTCGTTTCTAGATCATGTTCTCTTTGACTGCTTTTATTCAAAATTGTTATTTTTTAATGAAACTGAGGTTATTTAATACATAAAATTGGTTTAGAAACTGACCGACTGTGAAGTTTTATCATTAAATAAATACAGTGATCAGATTTGCAACATAAATATTACACTTGCAAAGACTCAGAACAATATGAAGCTTAATATTTGAAGAGGACTGCAACTTTGTTTCAACTTCAATTTCTGTTGGTGGGTTGATTACATTCAGTGTTAGTTGACATTATTTTCTTATTTTTAGCAAACTACATCTATTATGCATGTAGGGTTGGATGCTTTCCAGGCAGAGAAGGTCATGGAAACACTTCAAAAACTTGCTCAAGATGGACATACTGTAGTGTGTTCTATTCACCAGCCTCGGGGTTCAATCTATGCAAAGTTTGATGACTTAATATTATTATCTGAAGGTGCAGTTGTATATGCTGGTCCAGCCAAAGAAGAACCTCTGTCCTATTTTACCGAACATGGGTTTGTAATTTGTAACTTCTTTCTGATCATTTCACAGTTTAATGATATGTTGGATTTTGTGTGATTATTATTTGTCCAACTTTAGATTTTCTGTGGATGGCTACTGTGGGTTTTTTGTGGAAATCAAGGTGTAAGGCCACCTTTTGCAAGGACCTATCCTCTCTCAGGCTAGTGGAGTAGAAGCTTTTAATCAGGAGTTGGTTTTGTTGCTCATAGTTAAATTTAAGTTTTTCCATAAATAGGGTAAGCCATTGCCACTTGAGACATGGACTCAAACGAGAGATTTACTAGCATATTCAAGAAGAGACCATCCTCGTGATCCTGTTTTTATACCGATGTAAAAGTTTGCTTCCTGAATTAAGATAAGAATTGTTTTTCTTTTCTTAGATATAATCTTGAGGATCTCTTATGGTGCCCCAGCCCCAAGACTAACAGAAGCAAGAGAACTGAAAAAGCAAATAAAATGCCTATATGTGCAGCTTGCAAAGGAGTGTAGCTGGCGAAAAAGAAGCTGACACACCCAAACAGCTATAGAATGATAATCAGCTATACCTAATAAAAACCCATACATAAATAAACAATATCATTAAAAGTGGGTCTCACAAACCCCCCATCATCCAACACCTTGTGAATGAGTAGCCCAGTGATCATATGCTTTGTTGAAGAAACTCCTGGCAAACATGATCACCTCCTTATAGCAACCCCACCTACCCAGCAGGGTCCACTAAACCATCAAATTGAACACATTTGATTGCTTCTGTCCTTCTCATTGCTTGAACCAGCATATTGCCTTAAAGAGGCTGCAGGGTAAACCTATTGGAGACTTCCAATAAGCTCTTATGGTGCAGAACAATTTTTTTCATAACCATTCTTAAATCTTGACAGAAAGTAGTGAGAGTGTCCACATCCAAAATCGCCACTGTAATTTTGAATGCATTGCCTTTTGTTGGTGCATTATTTTAGTTTCTTGCATTTAGTTTATTAAATATTTCCTTATATGCACCTAGGATAGAATAAGCTTACTTAAGTAGGTATCGACTTGGTTAGGTTGTACTTGCATCATGTGACTTGTACTTTCCTAGTTTGGTGGAGATGTTGTGCACACGTGATTACATTTTTCTTATCCCACATTGGTTGTACATTCACATCTCTTGGTGGTGTATCCTATATATAATCATCTCATGTACTCTTGTAATCATCATATTGATATATTTAGTTCTTTGTTCTTTCCATTTGGCCTTCTAGATCTTGGATGTCTATTTCCATAGTCATATATTACATGGTATTTGAGCAGTTGAGAGCCTTTGATTAGTTTCTTAGGAGGTTTGGGATTGCATATATTGTATTTTCTTGAAATATAGGATAATTTGGAGAATTAGAAAAGTGTGATAGAAACACCAAATTTTGGGGGGTTCCTCTTTATGGCTTTGTATTGCATGATTGGTGGAGTAAATTTAGGCCCACTATTGCATCCTAAGCATTTGTGAAAATTATATTTGACTTTTGTTGCATCTCAAGTGGACATTGGAGGCCAAATTTGCAAGGGTTTGTATTTGGGAGGTGGTTATTAGATCCAAAATGTAGCCATCATTTTGGAACATTTTGGCTCGAATCTCACCTTGCCATTGCATTTAGAAGCCCTAAAGACCTAAAAATTGATTGTCATTTCATCAAAATTGGAGCAATTTGTCTTGGGCCTTTAGAGATTTTTTTGCTCTCCTTGTTTGTACAGAGGAGTATTTTGAAGAATATTTTATGATCTTTTGGTTAATAGGTGGTCGATGGTGCATGTTGACATCTGTGTGCAGGTGTATAAAGGTATTTGTTAACTTATTTTAATTATATGCAATTTTTTTTATAATTTTTTTGTAGGTTTTTGTACCCTCCAAGTACTTTAAATAAAGATATTTAAAGTACCACCATACTAGGCATGGGCCTCCTTAAATTCCTACATGCTTTCCTATACACAACAAGTCCAACCCCTTTGCAAAGGGGTTTTCATGGACACTTGTAGATGTGTGACAAGGTTCAACCCCTTCCACCCTCCACACACCCCTTCTCCAAGTTGTTGCATGGAAAACACTTAATTTCTGAATCACCAGTTGCTATTCAAGCTCACCACGGCTCTATGATGGTGCCACCCTCTAATCATCACCACCAATTAACCCTACCTTTGTTGGTGCCCCAAAATTAGTTCTACTTCTTAATACTAGCAATTTTCCTATCAAGTGATTTCACGTCATTCAAACAATGGTTCTATACCTTTTTAGAGTGGTTTCATTGTACAAATAGCAATTTTCAAAAATTTGGTGGTGGTTTGAAATATTCTATTGAATTTGAGCATATTTTATTAGTTTCAACTTTCAACATATTTTTTTAGGCGATGTCAATTGACACCACATTGACGTTCAACATTTCTACGCCCATTTTGGCCCCCCTCTCTTTTAGGATCTTGGATTTGGAACTTGATTTTTGAAGTTTGATATCTTAAGCTTATGATTTTTTTTAAGGCATTTTTTTTATTTGTGCTATTTTTCTACACTTTTCATGGTCTTGTAGATTGTTCTTAATTTTGATGCATGATTCATTCAGAATTTTCAATTTGTCATAGGGTTGCTTAACAATTCCCAGTTTGGGACCTTTTGAGGCTCCATTTGGGCTCATATGTTCTTTTTAGGTGCAATTTATTCTTGAAGTGCATGTTTTTTTAATGTATTTTGCAGTGGTGCTATTGATTTATGTTTGTTGTGATATAAGATTGTACTTTCAACCTTATAGCCTTATTTTGATAATTGTAAAGCATTGAAATCTAAACGATTTCACATACTTTGCAAGATGCAATTGTAATTGCACTAAGTATAAAGTGCCTTATTGATTTTGTTGGGAGGGTTCTTTGATTGAATAATGTGTTGGTGTAATGTCCCCACTCTCAGAATGACATCATGATGGATTAATTCTAGCCCATCCAGCATTCCCGTGGGTTAGATGGTGTGATAAGGGAATGATTTTTGGCCATAAGAGTTAAAGTTTGGTAGAATGTGTTTAGAGAATTAAGAGAGTGTTACCTTTAATCGAAGCTAAGCTTAATGCTGATCTTATTTTCCACTTGAAAAGTCAAAGCCACAAGGAGGTCAAAGCAAGCAAGGAGGTCTATTTGCTGGTCAAAGCAAGCAAGAAGGTCTACTTGCTGGTCAAAGCAGGCAAGGAGGTCTATCTGCACAACCAAGCACACAAGGAGGACAAGCAGGCAAGGAGGTGAGTCAACCTCATCCAATCTGATCAACTTCTAGAAGCTTCCCCTTCCTAAGGCAGTTTAGGTAACTTAGGGGGGAAGCTACCATAAATTAATATTTTAAGAACAGATCTTATCTCTTCCTTGGGGTGGCTGAAGGAAGCTTCCAAGATAGAATTTTATAATCTCCAAAAAGACAAAAAGGCAATCAGATTTTTCTAGAAAGGCTTGGGGAAGCTTAGTCAAGAAGTAAGTGAATATTTTAATTGAACAAATCTGATCTTCTTTGGGACACTTGGCTAGTTGCCTTAACCTTGAAGCAAAGTTAATATTTTAATAAAAGCAAATCTAATTCAACCCTAGGGCGGCCTTGTCTTAAGGGCCTTGTTGAAAGAAGGCTTGGGGGATGAGAAAGGTATTTTTTTTGTGTTACTATTTTGCTGTGACAGATTGAGGAGAGAAATCTCTTTACTGAAAGTAATTTTCAGTCCATTCAAGGTGGTGCTCCCTTGAATCCTGTGGCATGGTGATGTCCCCATCCCACCAAGTTAGTTGATTTCAGACAGAATTCAACACAAAGCTCAAACAAATTGCTTTGGCAAGTTCTAGTTGCAGATTACATCCTTATTTTGGTGGCACTTTCATCTCTACTTACTGATAGGAAACTTTCAAAAGGTTTGTGTGGCAAAGAAGGCTATTTTGGGCGGTTTCCAGCTTCAAACATAACCAGGTTTTGCTACAGCAGTTCTCAAACAGAATTTATCATCGAATCTGAAGAATTTCTGGGCATATTCAGACTCCAGTGAGCTGTTACGGTGTTTTGTTTCAGTCATCTCCAACTAGGCTTATCATCCCACACTCTTAGCTTCATTCTCCATTCTTGTAGCTAGGGTTTTGTCTTGTGCTTTAGTACAAACTGGGTGTCATTGAAAGTCTGAAACCCAAAATCAGACCTAGCAAATTGTAATATTCAGTATTTTCTGTTGTAACCAGCTTCAAATCAAATAAGAAGATAAGCTATCTTGTTGGGTATGTTCATCTTGTTTTTGTTGAATTACTAAAAACTATGTTCTAGTGCATCTCTTTCTGTTTATGCTTGGAATCCTCTAATCTACATGTTATAGTAAATATTTGTTGAAACATAAGTTGAAGGCAAGACAGAGATTTTCAGACCAGCAAAGAGAAAAAATTCAGTTAGAACTTGAAGGGGTTCTTACAGTTGGGGGGGGGGGGAGGGGAATGTTCGTGTTGTTGTGCACATTTTGTTTACTTTGAGTTTCATTTGTGCTCTCCAATCCTACAATAGGCCATCCTAAGTTCCCTCACTCAACTCCATACAACTCTTCATCTTGGGAACAAAATGTATAGATTACTTCAATGCATGAATGAAAATACTCCTCTTATATTGGAATTTATTCCAGAACTAGTAGATCATAAAGAAAAGAGGGCATGACTAATTGAAAATGCTAGGCACTTGAATATTTACATATGTTTGTTTCTCTTAATATTCTCACATTGATGAGTGTAATACATTTAAGGAGGCATGGGACAAACATGCAAAATTGTATGGTTAAACTAATGAGGTTAAGGGATACCAAATATATAATGATCTCATGAACCTTTCCTAAAAGTTTGGACAAAATTCAAGATTACGTAGGTAAAGTCAATGATCTAAGAGCATAATTTAAAGATTGTGGTATTGACAATAAGGATGTACAATTGGTTTCAATGTGCTACGCGAACTTTCTTTTGAATATGTTGCATTTGCTTCTAGTTTTCGTACTCATCAACTGACTATGGGATAGGCCTATAGTGTGTTCATGTTTGAGTCTCTTTTTTAGAAATGTTAATGCATGAATATGCAAAGTTAATTGCAATGGATCTTCGCAAGCCATCTAAGTCATAGGCTTTGGTGGCTAGTCAACCATAGAATTGCAAAGGGTCTTGTAATCCTAACAAGAAACAAAAATAATCTAAGCACAAGCCATAGAAATATAGAGCAGCCATTTCTGCTTCATAAGTAGAATCTCAATCCTTTTCCAAGAAAGGGGATGTTTTAGGAGGAGAGACCAACTTGTTCCTATTGCAAAAGAGTTGGTCATGATGAGCATTATTGTTATGTTAACCAAATTGATGAGTTGACACATCTTCAAAAGAATCACATCAATTTGTCATCTTTCTACACATAGGGATCATCTCCTTTTGCTTCTTCCAAATCAGGGAAAAAGAAAGGATAGGCACTTGTTGCATTTACAAATTTCCTCATAGTAGTGGATTATTGACTTTGGTGATATGGACCAAATAGGTTCTTATAAAGAATAGTTTTCTTCTTTGGAGTCTTGTTTTGTGCCACATGTTCTCAACAGGGAATGACATGATAGTAGATGTTGTTGGGAAAAGTTTGGATGAAATTTCATGTTAGGATATCCATTGTGTACATGATCTGTTTGCCAACCTTCTTTCTATCTACTAAATCTCTCATCTTGGGAATGACAAGAAGGTTAAGTTCACTTTGGATTTAGTAGTGATTCAAGATCTTAAGGATAATGCTTTGATTGCAATGGAGAAGGCCAACCATTAGTCTTGTCTTTATGCATTCACCCTCTTCATGCCTAATTCTTCTTCCAAAACTTTACTCACTCATTCAAACATTGTGAGTAAATTATGGCATGAGCAGTTTGGCCATCTCAACTACCACTATTATGAGCAATTCAACTCATGGGATATGGTTACAAGTCTTCCTTGTATTATCTTTTTAGATGGTGTGTGTTGAAGTTGTGCCACAAGCAAGCATCTCAAGGAGAAATTTGACAAAGTGAAGTCTTGGAGGGCTTCATCAGTCCTTGAATTGGATCACTGTGATTGAGCGTGATCTTTTCCATCCTTGTCTTTGCTATGTTCTCACATTCATTGATGAATTTTTCAGATATATATGGGTCTACTTCAACAAAAGGATGAAGCCTTTGATAGGTTTCAATATTTTAGGGCTTTTGTTGAGAAGCAATTTAAGAAGTATGTCTAGACTCTTTGCACAAATAACGGTTGGGAATATGTGAACTATAGATGTGAGCAATTCTATACTCTTGAGGGGATTGATCTTTAGCATATAGTTGCATACATCACAATAGAATGATGTTTCCAAACAAAAGATAGGACCTTGAAGGAGACGGCTAGCTGTGTGTTTCATGTTCATTCTTATGTACTAGAGTTTTGGGCTGAACCTATTAACTATGTTGCTTATATTTAGAATTAGTTTCCCCATAAGGCCTTGAAAGGTATTACTCCTTTTGAAGCTTGGTGTGGCAGGAAATCAATTGTGCAACATTTTTTTGAGTTTTTGGCTCCCTTGCATGGGCACATATTCCTTTAGAGATACACAAGGCTTTGTAACCTCAAAGTTGGCCTTGCATCTTTGTTGGATATCTTTTTGGTGTCAAGGGGTATTAGATCTTGGGTCCTAAGACACATGAGGTTTTCATTGAGGGGAGTGTTAACTTTGAGGAAAGATCCTAACTTGTCCTCTCACATTGCTTCCTCAATAGTAGACTTAGATGATAGTGACTTAGAGGATTCTCCTCCACCTCGAACTTGTGGGTTTGATCATGAGGGTTCATCTCGACCTCTGTAGGATTCACATTCAAGGATTAAGGACTCTTCTCATTCATCCCCATCTTCTTCATTGCCTCAATGGGCTTGACAAATTGTACAGTTAGCAAGCACATTTGTTGGAGATCCTTTGGATACTTGGAGGACTAAGTTACAACACAAGATTTTCCACATGTATACATTGCCTTTGCTTCAAATCCATAGTCTTTTATGAAGCATTAGGTATTGCTAAGTGGTATTCAACAATGGAGGGAGATTATAGTTTCTTGATGAGGAACCACACAAGGGACTTGTCCTTCTTCCTTTCTTATTGCCTAATTCAAAATGCTTTGAATATAATAGAGTGAACATGATAGGTGAATACCAATGACTATAAGAAATTCGTACCAATTATTGTAAAAAGATATCACAATGTATCATTCATATGTACTTATACAACTATTGTTCAGGGAATTCTCATAACATGCTATCCCTTTCAAAAGTACAATAAGAGTATATAATTGAGCTAATGGTTTCTAAGAACTTCCAACTATTGGCAACTACCAAGAGTAATTGCATACAATCAACAAAGAGAAACTAATCTTGTCGACTACTATATAATTAAAATATAACTAATATGTAGATTTCTCTAACTACATCAGCCCCCTCAAAAAAAGGGTCGTCTTCTAGATGACTAGAGAAAACAAAATCTGAAAATTGAAAAGTAACAAAACTAAACATCACCGAGGGGCCGATGGAGAAGACATCCTTGGTGGTGTGTAGACTGATGAGGATGGATTGGACTACGAGGAAATGGTCTTTCGCAAGTGATAGACTTCTTTTGTCGAGTTGTAGGTGATGGGCTGCCAAAAATTCACTTTCTCCTGTAGTTTTCACTAGTTGTATGACCTTTGTCAACAGACACTTGGTTTTCTCATGGAGCTGCAACTCGACAATCTCCCTATCTTTCTCGGCTACTTGGATGTCCATCAACTTTTGATCTTTCTCAGCTAGTTCTTTCTCTTTCTTGACAACCTTGGCTTTTTCAAGTTTCATGAGGTGGGATTGTTGAGCCAACTGAGTTTGAAACCTTTGGTTTTTCTCATCAACTGCCTCTTGTAAATTTTGAGAAACCTATGTTGACTCATCTAATGCGGTCCATGAGTTGTTAGTGGGAAACCATTTGTTGTTTAAGCATATAGAATATCTCTTTGAAGATGGACTCGATGGAATAGAGGGCTATGATGACATTACCATATAATCCGCCAAATGAAGGGATAATGCGGTTGGGTTGCCATGCCTTCTTCATTCCGAGTTTTGAGTAGTAAGCCAACACTTCAAGAGGAAAATTCTTGTCAATTCCTCATGACATCCTTCTTCAACAAACTTCTGTATGTGGCGAGCCTCTTGTAGGATGAGAGGGCAATGAGTGCTATCCAAACGTTTGGCTATGTCAGCGACTTCACTCATAATGGTGGCCATGGGTTCCAAGTCTTGAATGTATCGCTGGATAGTGCCCAAAGGATCTTGAGGGTTTGGTTTGGAGATCTATATAGTAATATCCTCATCACTATTGGATTCCTCTTGGGGTGGTGAGTCCTTCGATAATGTGGGCTGCTCCTGTAACTTGGAAGGACTATTGTCTCGCTCATGTAGTGTGGAAGAAACACCTTTGTCTAATAGTTGAACATTGCCTATGGTCTCCTAAGTGCTGGGAGGTTGAAAATTGTTGGTTGGGTCATGAAGGTTGGGAGTGGACTGTAACGCTATTGATTGCTCTATTTCTTGAGTGGGGCTTAGGGGAGGGTACTCTTTATTTCAATAGGAGCCCTAAGTAAGCTTGACCACCCACCGATCTGCTTTGAAGCTTCTACTAGCAGTTCATACGGGGTGGTGACTGGAGTAATGTCATCGGCAGGAGAAATAGCATCTGCCATAGGAATAGCCCCTGGTGTAGTACTCAAAGTAGATGTAGTTAAGTCAATCAGCTCATCTCCCTCCTCATTGCTATCTCCCTCTTCTAATGATGCATCTTTAGAGGATGATGCAACTGCCACATGCTTTCTTTTAATGCTTATAGGATTGACTTCCTCTATGGCTAAACCTGTGTGCCCAATTTGGTTCATCTAAAAATAGTGGGCCAAGAGGAATTATACTCAAGGTCGGGTTGAAACTTGCCGGTTTCATCTGAAGGAACTTGTGCAAAGATGGCATCCAAAAATAGAGCTATAGTTGGTTGGGTTAAATAAAAAGATCTATGCTTCAACGACATAAATTCTTGGATGCAACACCGTTGCCCAATTATAATTGTACCTTCGCTTAGTCCAATAATGTAGTCGGTCATCCAGATGGAAATGCTTGATGCTTGGGTGGCTCTCGTCAATTTGTACTTGATTAAATTTATAAGGCATTTCCATTCAACATTTGCCAAATGATCTCATTGTAGACCCCTACTTCTTGCACTCCATATGTTGGCCTTCTCTTGTTTGGTGAGATTTTATCTGCACAAGCACTAAATAGATGTTTCCTTCCAACTTTGTGTTATTTTTGTGGAAGGCTTTGACATAGTAAATCCCCACCATGTAGTGTCAAGAACCCTCTGGAAATCCTCAGACTTGAACATAATAGTGATTGGGGAATTTGTGTATTTTATAATCGTTTTGTTTTCTTTGTTGTTGTAGTGGGTGACCATATTTTTCAAATAAGGTTCAAATTCTCGGAAATTAAAATATTGAATTTGAACAACTTTATTTGCTTTGGCATCTCTAAGGGCACCCTTTAGTGGGTCGTCTTTTGGATTATTGAGTCACCATGTTCGGCATTCTATTGTTGTCAAACTTTCCCACATTAAAGAGTTTATGATGGGTTTGTCTTTTGCTGTTGGTTGTGCTTTCATCCTTCTTTTCTTATTTGTTAACTTTTTTGGTCTGTATGCTGTAGCACATTTGGGTGAAATTTCCTCTTTTGAAGTGTACAATCTGGAATAAAATATGAAGCTAACTTTTGCCAATTTATTTCCCATTCAAAAAGGTAGTTATTGCAAATGATGTGAAAATTTTCCCTCTGATTGCCTAAAATTGAAATTGCTTTACTATCCATTTGAATAATGATGCTAAGAACACATTGTTGCTGAGAATGGATTGTGTTGTTCCTAAGAATAGACCTTTTCTGAGACTGGACTATACTACTATTGATTACTATTGAGAATAGACTGTACTACTTTCGAGAATAGACTATTGCTAAGAATGGAATGTGCTGCTCCTGAGAGTAGATTGTTGTTGAGACTGGATTGTATTGCTCCCAAGAATAGACTGTTGCTGATAATGGACTGTATTGCTCCCAAGAATAGACTGTTGTTGAGAATGGACTGTACAACCAAGGGGCTGTAGGTCCTATGATTGCAGATGTAATTGAAAGGAACAAGGAGTCAGCACAAGGTGTATGGTGATAAGACTCTTCAGTTGAGATGGGCATATGGTAGATGAAGGAGCTAAAGTATGTACAATAGTTGGGTGAAGTGAAGGACGTATGGTGGTTGTACCAAGGAAGGAATGATGTATGAATGAGAGGTTGGTGGGTTCTATGACCCATCAAGGGAGGTGCTATATAGTATAATACTAACCGTACAATGAAATTTACTTTAAAGGAACTGCATACTATATGATGAATATGGAGAAATTCAGAATTCGTACGGTGGATGTGAAGAAAACTAGAAATCATATGGCAAATGTATCAGTAGAAGATTGATATATGGACCAGAAAGAATGGGTGTGATTCAAGAGTTGT
This sequence comes from Sequoiadendron giganteum, assembly GCA_007115665.2. NCBI lineage: Eukaryota > Viridiplantae > Streptophyta > Pinopsida > Cupressales > Cupressaceae > Sequoiadendron > Sequoiadendron giganteum. The sequence goes on from CM021103.1 coordinate 54,254,711, forward strand.
ATGATTGTTTGCTCCTAAAGAACATGTCATACAATCTGGCTGGGTGGTTGGATTGTTCAACAGTCTATAGTAAAGTCGTACGGTAATCAATAGGAGGGGTCATATGGTTGAGAAAGGAAGAGGGTATGGTGGGAGGACATAGGATCAAGGTAGGTCGTATGGTAGAAATAAGTGCAGTAGGCTGTACAATGGTTTTTATATGCCATATGGTTGTGTGATTTTTTCTTCTTTTATTATTTTTTCAGTTTCTTCATCAAATTTCCTTTTTCTGTAATTAATTTTTTCAATATAATATTTTTGCTTTTTGGTTTTCAAATTTTCTGAAAGATCCCTTACCAATTCTACCCTGAATTTTTCAGTTTTGCCCTCTTGCCATAATGTCAAACAGTTGTCTTGCATGGTCTGATTTGGTTTTGCTGATTGTTTGTTTGAGTTTCATTGCTTGTTTTTCATTGCAAAATCATAGAAGAAAGCATAGAAATGAAAGAGAACTATTGCATAAGTGAAAGACAGCAATTACAACTCAATAGAATCCCTTCTATTCAACTGTATCAGATCTGATTACAAGTTTCAGAGGTTTGATATACATTATATCAGTCTGTAACAACAGTCTAAAACCCTTATATAATGCAATATTTGACTACCCAAAATGATAAACACATACCCGGATGTATAGCTCTAATTTGTAGCTTGATTATTGAAGTCAAATCATGAATCACTTCGTTGTTACAACTTCAAACGGTATGGCTGAGCATGATGATGAAATAAGTGTTGTAGAGGATCACCAATAGGTTGGAAATAATGATAAAAATCAGGAACATCAACCTTTTACCAAACCCTAGGTGCCTCCCAAAATACCCAACAAGCAGCCTTGATCAAAACTACACGAATAAGGTAACAAATTGAAGATAAATTGTTGCCGTGGAAGAATATGCAATAAAATCAAATACCCATGTGCCTTAGCTGCCATAAACTATCAAAATCTGCAAAATATATATCTGAAACTCATCCAAATAAGCCCAAATGAAGACCCAAGGTAGGCCCTTCCCAAAGGTGAACTGGGTTCTCGTCCAATCCACGATAGCCTTTGAGAGTTTTCGTTCCCAGAAGGCTAAAGCAATGTTGAAACCCTTCTCCAGAGCTCAAACTTGCAAAGTGTTTTGTAAAAATGAAAGTAGAATGCTCAAAAAAAGAGCCCAACACTTTGCTTTATAACCTCTCATGGAATTTTTAAATAAAAGTCAATAAAATAATTTTCTTGAGGGTCTTTCCTCATCCAAATAAAAGGGCCACTTTTTAAAAACAACTTGAGTTGCTAGGATGGGGGCACTTTTCACTATTCACCTTATGATTTTCAGTTACTATTCACCTTTTACTATTCCCATAAAGCAACTTTAATCTTTTCACTTTAGCTCTAGATTCATCAATTGAAATTTAAACTGAAAGGCTTGTAAGGCTCCCAGTTAGACTCCACAGCCCTCGGTTGGGTACCCTAATCATGTTGTTGACCTATGAGAACCCTAATAGTAGGCCAACCTTCGCTATAGATTGAGTTGTTCAAGGAAGGGACATTACATTTTCCTTATTGTTTGATTTTCTTTTTTCTTTTTCACCCTTAAAATTTAATTTTTGCAACTTTACCTCCATTTCACGCCTCATAATGGTCCTCTATAACACTCATTCGCACAACAAGTTTCGACATATTCCAATGAAAAAATTTCTTCAACCATAGAATTTTTTTCCATACATTTATTCATTTTATTCCACCGAGAATCAATAGATAGTCCTCCTTGTTGTTGGCACCATGTAACTTATTTACCTCATATTGATGGACTAGTTGTGGGATTATGTATAGTGTGCCAAACTCCAATTGTTCATGGTATAGAGGGTGATGATGCATCAAATTGCATTAAGCGATGCTTTTTTGCATATTCTTGTACTGCTTGATCATGTCTTGAGTGTTACACCACATTATAGCTCGGCCATTGCTATCAAGTGAATATTTTGCCCTTGTTCTTCAACCGAAATTAGGCTTGGGTATTGATCAAAGAACTTTAAGTATGCCTGAGTAGGTTGATTGCAAGAACTTTAAGTATGCCTGAGTAGGTTGATTTGATCTTGCCTCATCCAAATGTAATTCATAACTAATGTATCTTGATCATATCCCAAAGTATGGGGCATGTTATCTCCATTTGCCACATATGTTAATCCATTTGGCTAGTGGACCAAACATACATTTCGTCAGGTATGGGTGTGTTTGGGCTATTGCACTTCCAACTGGCTTCTCTAAGATCTTCTTGGTTACCACTATGTCCTCTTTGGTCGTCCAATCTATCATATTTACGATGATGGCAACTTCTTGTCTCTCCTTGTACATCTTCAATTTAAACTTGTTGGCAGTGTCTTTTATCAAAGTGCCATCTAAGTTTTCCAACTTTATAGATCCATTCCCCAGTACTTATCTTAATTTAAATTGTCCCAACTCCCAACCACCTTACCTTAAACTTACCAGGCTTAATTTTGTTACAATTGCTATATTTTAAATCTAACTACCCTGGTTAGAAGTTCATTGGAGAAGCTTGTCATCTTAGTATTTCCACCATTTTTGCATTACCTTAGTTGCCCATTGTGTAAGTACCTTTGTTCATTGAGCTTATTTAATTGAAAAAGCCTTTCTTGTGGTATCACCCAACTGATTCTCCATGACAATTCTTAAGTTTGGTATCATATATTTTGCAGGGATCACGACTTCGTGAGCGTAATTAATTGGAAGGGTGTGTATCTCGTAGTTACTTTCTATATCGTTCTGTAAGCCCATAGTACAATTGGTAGCTTCCCAATCGGTTCCTTCAATGCCACACATTTATGAATGATGAAGATGAGAACTTTATTCATCGATTTCGCTTGACCATTTTCTCTTGGGTAGTGTAGGCTTGAGATGGTATGAAATATCTAAAAATCACTCATCATAAGTCAGATCACATGGTTTACAAGTGTCCCCCTCTGTCACTAGTTACTTGTATGGGAATGCCATATCTAGTGACTATGTGTTTGTAAATGAATCTGATAGTGCTTAGTGCTGTGTTGTCCGACAATGCTTTAGCTTCTGCCTATTTAGTTAGGTAATTTGTTGCTATAATGATATATCTACAATGATGGACTTGGCTAACGTTAAGAGAACCGATAAAATCAAATCCCCACCTCTTGAAGAGTTCTTGTGGTTGCGATGGCTAGAGTGGCATATAATCTCTTTTCAACTGTTTCCCTACTCTTTGCAGGTGTCACATTCGACTACCCACTCTTGTGTGTTTGTATGGAGTGTCAGCCACCATAGGCCATCCAAGAGGACTTTTCTAGCAATAGCATTGGGTCCCATATGGCCTCTCACCAACCCCTTGTGCACTTCCTCTAATACTCCTTTTATTTCTTCGTGCATGATGCACCTTCTGCGAATGTAATTAGATCCCATTTTATATAGGAGCCCATTGACGACTTGGAATGTTTTACTTTTTAGAGCTAGCTTCCTTCTTTCCCTTGATGGCATGTCTTTTGAGAATGTTGACATTGAGAGGTACTCAATGTTCTTGTACCAGGGAGGTAGTGTAGCTATTTGGAATAAGAGAACATTAGGGAAGTCTTCATTCACTCATTCAGATGTTTCTCTTGACTTAATCCTCGATAGTTGATCTGCTATTATGTGAGTCTTCGTTGGTCGTATAATGATAGTGAATGTGAACTCTTGAAGTTATAACAACCATCTGCTTATCCGACCTTGTATAACTGGTTTGTTTACTATGTACATTAATGCTGGGTGATCCACCTAGAATGTAAAAGGCATTGCCAAGAGGTAGTGTTGGAATTTTTGCACTAAATAAACCATTCCTAACGCTTCCCTCTATGTAGTACTATAGTTAGGCTTGGCACTTGGTAGTAGTTGATTGGCAAAGAAAATAGGATGATGAAGTCCTTGAGGCTCGACTTGTGCCAATGTTGCTCTAATCGTGAAATTTGATGCATGTACATGGACATGATACTCTTTGTTCCAATCTAGATATGCTAGAATGGGTGAATTGATTAGGCGTACCTTTAATTTGCTAAATGCATTCTCTTGTTTTTCTATCCTTGTAAATGTTATCCCCTTCTTGTGAGCATGTCCAATGGATATGATATTTGGGCAAAATTCTTTATAAACCATCGGTAATAACCCACATGGTTCGGTAATGATTTGACTCCAGTGATATCCTTCAGTGCTTCCATTTGGACAATCACTCTTATTTTATCTGGATTAGTTTTCAATCGTACTTTATAGACAATGTGCCTAAGGAGCTTGCCTTCTGGTACTATGAACTAGCATTTCTTTGGTTTAAGGCCCATTGTGCAGATCTGCATTGTTCCATGCACTTTGCGAAGGCCTTCAAGTGAGTTTCTTGGTCATTGTAGATTGACCAATCGTCCAGGAATTCTTTGAAGTTTCCTACCGACTTTTTTTCGAAGATGTGGAGGATTATTCTTTGGAAAGTAGTCAGAGCATTGCATAATTTGAAAGGCATGCTATTGTATGCATAAACTCCATCTTCTACCATAAAGGTGATTTTCAACTTATTATCTTCAGCTATACTTATTGTTGGTGTGTGTTTTGAATACGCCACCATACACAGAATAAAATGCCCAAGGACACTTTATCCTCTCTTGAAAAGTAATTGCAAATACCTAGAAGATAATACAATGACTCCAATGTTTCTTTTGGCCAGGTTATGACATATGGACAAGGTCAGTGGTGTTGGTGTGCGTTTTAATACCCACCGAACACAGAATAAAATGCCCAAAGACACTCTATCCTCTCTTGAAAAGTAATTGCAAATACCTAGAAGATAATACAATGACTCCAATGTTTCTTTTGGCCAGGTTATGACATATGGACAAGGTCAGTGGGCGTTGTGATTTGTTGGTAATCACAAGGGGACTTACATAAAATTCATTTCTCGGGTCGAGGACTTAGACAGTTTTATCATTGAGGCTCTTTAGATGGGTGTTTCAGATATTCCAAAAAAAAAGGCAAAAGGATAAGGGTTTAGAAATCTAAACTACGCCTAGGAACTCAAGAGACGGCAGTGACAAGATAAAACAGGGTAACCACACTTTGTTTCGCCTCCTTCGGACAACTACGCAAAGTGGGTGCAATCTTCAAAGGAAGTGATAATAATTTTCATGTTTGAATTGAAAACAAACAGAAGTTAAGCATCCACAAATCAATGGCTCAGACTAACTTTACACATCAAATGCAAATCATCCATTTGACAAAAGTATGAGCTAAATTTTATCTACCACTGCTATCAAATCTATCATCCACTTAACAAACATATAAATGAAATACTAATCTAATTCTACTCTAAGTGTTGAAGGAGAAATATTAAACCTTGCACACTATTTGAAAACAAAAGTGATTCTAAGCAAATCATGCACTAGAGCTTTTATTGACGGAAATAGTCTTGTCGCAACAATATTATACTACTCACTTCACAATTGTAAATGAGAGTAATCAAGTTTATATAGAGTTCATGAATTTGAATAAACGGCTCAGATTAAAAATGAGCCAACGGCCAAGATTAAAACAAATAAACCCTAATTAGGGTTTCCCAAAATGACTTCAGTAAACAGAGAGTTGACAGGGTGATGTGGCGCTTTGGAGCTATTTTCAAGGAATTACATCCCGATCCTCCCGCGTTGCCGTGTGTTCAATGAATATGGACACGATCAAGGCGATTTCATCCATGGTGACCTGAGGAAGCATTCCGATCCTGAATTCCAGTCCGTCCACACTCTCGACGCATCTGGCAAAGGTATCCTCCCACTCTGGCTTGGTCTTCTCAAAAGACTCTCGGATGCTTAAGAAGTTCGCCAATTTGGCCCAATCCTGCTTCAAAATAGGTCCTGTGATGGCAAAGATGCCTTCTTGGACCTTCCCTTTCAAAACCTTTAACTGCAGGTCATTCTCTCGTAGAGCCTCCTTATCCAGGATATCGGCAATCATGTTGAGAAGTTTGGCCTGAACTTCTTTGACCTGTTCTTCCAATCTGATACCATCAACCTTCACCCTCTCCAAGACTTCGCCTCGTGCTGTCAAGGCCCAATACTAGGTGTGGAAGTCATAGGCTGCTCCTGCTGCAATAACACCTCTGTCTATCAGCTCCTGCTTAGGAACTCCTTTCAGAATCCTAAGGCAAGGGATTATCCTATCTTGCACATCCGGAAGGTTATCCCATACTTCTGCCAAAGCGGCCAGCCTAGAAAGTAGGGTGGTGGCCTGACCATAAACCAGAGTCAACCTCTCCACGAATGCCTCAGCTTCAGTCCCCTTTGCTGCTATCCATTCTTTGGCTTCCCGAACGGTGACCATGTTTTCTTCTATCTCCTTAACGGTCCCCTGTGAAGAGTTCGGAAGTAGAGAAGCTGCCGTGTTGTCTTGATCAAGTGGCTTGATCAAGTGCTGGATATACTCCTTTAGGCGCTCAATTTCCAACTGGCACTCCTTTCTCTTGGTTACCTCCTTTGCCAACCTTGACTTGATAGTGGACACTGAATTGTCCAAGTCTTCAATTTCTTGGCCCTTCGTGGTTGGGCCCAAGTCAATGGTTGTGATGGCATAATCCTGTGGAGCCATGTCCTCCTGTGGCCTGTCCATTGTAGGCACTGCAATCTGCACTGTCCTGTTGTCAGCTCCATCTCTCTGTATGCTCGAGAATTTCTTTGCTGGCTTCTTAATGGCAGTCTGCGTAAGTCTGGAGAAGAAGTCAGCAGTGTCATTCTCTTCTGGCTCCTCCACTGGCGCCTGTACTTTCAGCCTCTCTCTTAGCCAATCCGGGATCGTCGGCTGCTCTATGCCTTCATCCTCAGGCTTGTCTTCTCTGTCAGGAACCTCCAGAATTCCCCTAAGGGCTGAAATCATTCCTTCCTGGAAATCTTCATTTTGGGTGTCCACATTTTCATCATCGGACTCCAATATTTTTGTGCCCATGGGAGATGGTGGCGCATCTTCATCCGGCTGAGGCTCCATATTGTTTTCCGGAATCGGGGAAGGATCCCTAATGTCAGCCAGTGAAGCATCTACAATAGCTAGCATCTCCTCAATATTCCTAGATGCGGCCGAGTGGGAAGGCTTTACCTTAGCCTGCTTCTGAACTGGCTCCTTGCCTGCAGCTATCTCCTTCCTTTTCTTGGAAGTGGTGGCCTCTATCATTTCCACGCCTTGGGATGCATCCGCATTGGAAGAATAGGATTCTGCCTCACTCAACATATCATAAGTTAAGGTTACCCTTTTTCGCCTGAGTTCCTGAATCTGTTGATCAACCCACCACTGTGTATATTTGACGACTGGTCTCATCAAAGTATTCAAATCGGCGTGCTCGGGTTCTGACCATCTGACCACCGACAAAGGAAAGCTCTCATCAAGGTGCGGCTGTACCTGTTGTCCATCTTCCTCTAACTAATCCGGCACTCGACAAAGTTCTGTTGCTCTGATCAAACTGACTGGCAGTCTGGACCACATCTTTCGCCTAACTTCAAACTCGTCTGCAGCATTTGCCCAGAAATCTTCCAGTTCGACCCTATGCTTGTACCTCCTTCCATCCACCGTCTTGATATGGTGATGCGGGTTGAAGTGGCTCCTAGATGGGTAGGTAGCAAAAGGATAATGCTGAATCTCGAGCCTGGCACTATCCGCTGCCTGTGATGATGGGCAAGACTCTAGCATGTTCCCTATAAAGAAGGGAAAGGTTACTGCCGCCTTTTGCTTTGTCCGTTGGAGACCTTGAAATTCTTCTAGCTACCTTAGTACTTGCAACAGAACCATCTTGTTAGTTGGGAAAATGGGCAAACGATATGGGCTCCCAGTGAATCCCTGGATTCTGATGTACGTATATCGAGGATACTGGATAAACCATGACCCATATTTGCCAACCAGCTTCTGGGCCTCAGGAGTCAACCGTTGATGCGTCCCTCCCTGGAGTATTCTCGTGATATACATGAGGAAGGCGTCATGAGCTCACCGGAAGTGCGCCTTTTCTTTCAACTGCAATTGTGGATAGCAGTCGTATGCCTTCAGCTCATTTGATCCACTACCGATCGTGCCCTTGCATAGTTGTAAGTCCTAGCCAACATATAGATGACGTAAGAACTCATATAAAACGTTTTAGTTTTCTCTAGGTTGACAAGCTGCTTGTGGAGGTTGTTGCTAATCATTCGTGACCAGTTAAACATCTTTACGCCCTTTGTGATGTCCTCAATAAAATAGTACATCCATGGCTCAAATGGCTCCCCCAAAGGACTGCCTGCTATTTTGTTCAACAAGATAATGATGTCTCCGTAGTCCTCCTTGAAGTCCTTACGCATCAACCTCTTGGGCATTTTCTTGACCGACGGCCTAGGCTTGTCCAGCCATGACTTGTTGATGTTGGCGGCACAAAGGTCAGGCTACTCATCATACAATCTCTGGGCGTCTTCCTTGGTTTTATAAGTGGTTTTAGGATACGAAGGAATGCCAAAGGCCTCTTGTATGGCCAACTCTCCCAGATGTGCCAATATTCTCCCGTCAGGTGCCACAATTTGTCTTAACCCAGCATTATAATGCAGCGCACACTCCACCATTAATTCAGCACACTCCAGTGCAGGCGGAAATCCGGCAGCTTGGAAGATACCATTTCTCACCATCCTCCTGGCGGCAGGCGTTGGCAAAGGTCCATTATGCCCATATATTCTCTTCTTAAATTCTTCGAGGTCAATGTGGCCAAGGTTGGTGTCCGAGACGTCTTTCCATTTGGATTTAATTCTAGTCTCCGGCTGCGATCCTTTGCTTGCAAACTTCATTTGTGCTTTCCTGGATGTTTCTCCTTGATCGACTGTCAACCTGCAAGTACAAAATATTTAATATTAGTATAAGACCTTTTAAAATTAACTTATTCCGAGGTGTAGTTTGGACAAAATCGCACTTTTCAGCTTATTGAATTGAAATTTCTGTCAAAAAGCAAGCTGAAAGTAATAAATTCGCCTATCTATGAATGAAATTCGTGCTGGAAATGAAGTAGAAGATAGGAATGAGGTGTAAACATATTGCCGATTAACTTCGAAACCTCAAAGATCATGTTCTGGGTGCAAATGAATTTAAAAATTCAGAAAATATGCTAGAAGAAGTGCGCCAAAGCTGGGAAGTGAGATTTTCAGCCAAGAAATGACTTATTTCTTCCTAAAAATCACGCCTGTCAATAATAAATCACTTTCTTGATTCTCACAGCCACGTTACTTGCACTAAATTTTCCTTCGCAAACGATTCCCAGAAGATTCGAGAAAGATAGCCTCTTCTCAGCCGAAATTGTGAAGAAATGAGTTGCTGAAACTCATTTTATGGCTGGGAAGTGCGATTTTCCTCAAGGAATTGCTTTCTTTTCTCTGATTTTCTTCCAATTTTTAGAAACGTTTTTCTTCTCAGATCGGCAAGTTTCTAATTTCACTTTCAGTTGTTGAGGCAAGTTTCTAATTTTTATCTCTGTGCCATCTCCGTTTGAGATTTTCGAATTTCTCAAAAAATTGCCCGAGTGTTGGAGAAAATATCAAAAAATATTAAATTAATTGTTTAAAATTAAATTTCCAACGTTCTTTAAATCTTTGAATCACGACAATTTATCTAAGGCAGAATAATTTAATCCTCCAAATAATCTCCAGACTTAGAATTTTTTAATTAAAATTCCCTAAGTGTTGGGAAATAATTAAAAATATTAAAATATTTAAAATTCCAACCCGTTTAACCTTGATACATGGCTAAGTCCGTTTGTCTGAGGCAAAATATCTCTTTTCCAATCGTTTGCCTAGCTAAAATGTGCTCAATAGTTCATCTGCCAAATTTCAACTTTCTAGGCGGAGTTCTGACCCTTCTGGACATTTTACTTAGCCAAATAATTCATTTTCTCTCTCCATCTGGGTTGGGCAAACTTGGAGATTTCTCTGCGATTTTGCCATTTTTTATTCATGCCTTAGGAATTTTTCAAAGCTGAGAGGGGCGGACTTCATGGTTTGCCTTGCCTTGCATTCTTCATTTCTTGCCAAAGAATTTCATTTCGTCTTGCCGAGGAGTAATTTTCATGCCGTCCTAACCTCTTCTCTCTCTAGACATTTCTTCATTTTCATGCCTTAGAAAAATTTATCTTCTAAAGTTGGGCAAATTTCTCATAATTCCTTGCCAATGGCGTGTTTTATCTTGTATTTGTCTAGGGCGGACTTCACCCTTCTCTTGCCATGGCGAGTTTTGGTCTTGCCTTGTCCAATGGCCAACATTAGTTGTAATTTCACCATTTAATTCAATTAATAGCGAATTTTCTATGTAATTTCACCCCTTCCAAACACCTTGGAGCGGACCCCTTCATAATTTTACCCTTCTCCACACTTCTTGGGGCGGACTTCTCATATCTCATGCCATTTTCCATATGGCGGACTTCATAAGTTGTTTGCCATTTTCCTCTAGGCTGGGCGGACTTCACATTTTCCATGCCACTTTCCATATGGCGGACTTCATCATGCCTTAGCCACTTCCTATCTTGTTGGGCGGACTTGGAAACCTTCATGCCATTTGACTTTCTTGGGCGGATTTTGACCTCACCTTGCCAAGGGCGGACTTCAGCCTTCTTGTGCCATGGGCGGACTTCAGCCTTGGCTCGCCATCCACTTCCTCCTTCCTTGGGCAGACTTTGCTCTCTTTGTGCCATGGCGGACTTTGGGCCTAGCTTGCCAGCGCCTACCTTTGGCATGCCAAAGGTAGGGCGGACTTCCTATACTTCATGCCACTCCTTCCTTGAGGGTGCCATCTTCATACTTAGCCATTTTCAAATTTTTTTGCTATTTTACCTTGATTCTTTTGACATCTGGAGGTGTGCTGATTTCTTGCCTGATGGAATCCAAAAATAGAAACTTTCTAAAAATAGGAAAAGCAAAAAGCATCCCTAAAAAATAGCAACTCCAGAATGGCCTAAAAACGCCGAAAATCAAAAAAGCAAAAAGCAAAAAAGCAGAATCCCTAAAAAATAGGAAGTGTCAGAATTGATCGAAAGCAATGGCGTTCCTCGTCTACTGGGTGTTCTGAGCATTTCCATGACGTTTAAGCATTCAAACGGGTTCAAAATCTCACTTTGGTTGGACTGACTCTCAAAAAGTCGTTCAAATTCAGGACTCTCAAAGACGTTGCGAAGAGGACAGAACCAAACTTGGGGGTCCCCATTTGCAATGGGGCGATGTGTGAAATAGGTCACAACAAGTGGGTGTTGTGATTTGCTGGTAATCACAAGGGGACTTACAGAAAATTCATTTCGCGAGTCGAGGACTTAGACAGTTTTATCATTGAAGCTCTTTTTGATGGGTATTTCAGATATTCCAAAAAAAAGGCAAAAGGATAAGGGTTTAGAAATCTAAACTACGCCTAGGAACTCAAGAGACGGCAGTGACGAGATAAAATAGGGTAACCACACTTTGTTTCGCCTCCTTTGGACAACTACGCAAAGTGGGTGCAATCTTCAAAGGAAGTGATAATGATTTTCATGTTTGAATTGAAAACAAATAGAAGTTAAGCATCCACAAATCAACGGCTCAGACTAACTTTACACATCAAATGCAAATCATCCATTTGACAAAAGTATGAGCTAAATTTTATCTATCACTGCTATCAAATCTATCATCCACTTAACAAACATATAAATGAAATACTAATCTAATTCTACTCTAAGTGTTGAAGGAGAAATATTAAACCTTACACACTATTTGAAAACAAAAGTGATTCTAAGCAAATCATGCACTAGAGCTTTTATTGACGGAAATAGTCTTGTCGCAACAATATTATACTACTCACTTCACAATTTACAAATGAGGGGCGAGCTCAATTTATAGGCTCCCCGATTACAATTCAATGGCCAAGATTGATTTAGGATCAACGATCGAGATTACAAAATAAAACCCTAATTAGGGTTTGTCATAATTAACTACCTCTCGACCAATGAGAAAATTACATTTTGGGACACTTGTCCTTCTTGCTAAATATAAACCAATTCCATGGATAAGTCAAGTTCATTGAACCTAGACATGTTGACTTGGAACAATTTGATTGGTTTCGAAGATGACGAGGTGCCACCTCAACGTGCTGGATGTCCTCCTTGGTCTCCTTGTTCTTTTCCCATAGATTTATCTTCCTTTGCCGATGACTTTGTCCTTTGTGTTTGTTCCTTCCTAGCTGTGATCTTGGATTTCCTTCGGGATTTTGATTTCTTCTTCTCACTTGCATCAAAATCTGGAAGTCTTCCCTTGGAGCAATTATTGAACTTTTCCTTCCTGATTGCTTTGAAATTCCTTCAAGTGCCTTGAATTTGGAGAAGAGCTCTCCTGTGCTTTCGCCAAAATGGAGGAAATTGGAACTTTCTTTGTGAAGTAGTTCCCATACTTAGCCAAATTTTGGCTATTCAATTTCGTCTTGTAACACCTTCATGTGGACCATTCAACACTTAGCCAAGATTTTGGCCATCTTTATGCTCGAATGAACTTTGCCTATGGATTTGTCTTTAATTTCGAGTTTGGCTTGTGCTAAGTAGGGCAGACTCCATCCTTGGGCAAGAATTTTATTCATTTCTTCCTTATTCCTCTTCATTTTTCTTGTTTTCTTTCCAACACTTAGTCAAAATTTGATCCATTTATTGTAGGAAAATTCCACACTTAGCCAATTTTATGGGTTTTCCTTGGTGGACTTCATAGTTGTTGCGCCACTTTGCTCATTTGTTAAGGCGGAGTTTGTCTTCCTTGTGCTATTCCCATCTCGCTCTCAGGCGGACTTCATCTTCTCTTGGACAAGGCGGACTTTGAAGCTGGCTGGACAAGATGCATTTTCCTCTAAGAGTACTTGATCTTGTGGCTGGACATCTTCATGGCGGAATTCACCAATCTTGGACATGCTTCCTTGTTGGAAGGCGGACTTTGCCTTGTGCTTGCCATTGCTTTGGGTGAACTTTGCCAATGCTTAGACACTTCCTTTCCTGTGGCGTACTTTATACTTAACCAAACATCTGACTTAGTCAAAATTTTCAAATTTTCTCTCTCCTTCTGGGTTGGACGGACTTGGAGGTTTCTCTGCCATTTTGCATTTATGTCCATGCCTTAGAAATTTATTTCATGTTGAGTTGGGCGGACTTCGTGTTTGCCTTGCCATACACTCTTCCTTCCGTGCCAAAGAATTTTATTCCGTCATGCCGAGGAGTGAATTTCATGCTAGCTTGATCCCCTCTCTCTCTAGGCATATTTTTTATCCATGCCTTAGAAAAATTTCCTCTCCCAAAGTTGGGCGGACTTCAGCCTCTCCTTGACATTGGCGCACTTTAGCCTTGCCTTTTGGGAATCCAAGTTGGGACCCTGAGTTGGGAATCGAGTTGGGAGCTCGAGTTGGGAACCCGACGAGTTGGGAGCCCGAGTTGGGAATCCGGGCTGGGAATTCGAGTTGGGAACCGAAGTTGGGAATCCGAGCTGGGAATTCGAGTTCGGAACCCAAGTTGGGAATCCGAGCTGGGAACCGAGTTGGTAATCCGAGTTTGGAACCGAGCTAGGAATCCGAGTTGGGAACCGAGTCGGGAGCCCGAGTTGGGGGTCGAGCTAGAAATGTGGTTATTTCCCACAGGTGCATGGGAATCCGCTGAATAACTCTTATGGGGGAGTGAGAGTACCCTACCGTTGTTTTGGTGCCGCACGGAAGCATGGCCCCTGACAGTCAGGCCCCGGGTCTGTGAATAGGCCACCTTCGAGAATAGGGGTATCGAAAATGGGCTCCAAAAAGTGGGTCACCCGACCAAACACAAAAAAGGGTGCAACACCGGGACTTCCCGGGAGGTCACCCATCCCAATACTACTTCGGCCCAAGCGCGCTTAACTGCGGAGTTCTGATGGGATCCGGTGCACTAACGCTGGTATGATCGCACCCATGAAGGAATTGTCACCACATTGGCGGACTTGGACATCTTCAATTTAGCCTTGGCGAACTTCATGATTGCTTGGCCATGTTGGGCGGAGCTGCTCATTGCTTAGAGAATTTTCTTGACACTTAACCAAATTTTGAAAATTTATTCTCAACACTTAGCCAATTTTCGAAGTTTTTTCTCCCCAAGGTATCAACACTTAGCCAATTTTTGAGTTTTTTTCTTGGCGGACTTCCTGCTTGGTCGGACATTTTTTTCTTTGTGCTAGGCGGACTTCATCATGTTCATGCCATTTTTTTTTTTTGCATGTTGTTGGGCGGACTTGCTAGCCTTCTCGCCATTGAAATTTTTGGGCGGACTTTGACCTCACCTTGCCAAGGGCGGACTTCAGCCTTCTTGTGCCATGGGCGGACTTCAGCCTTGGCTCGCCATCCACTTCCTCCTTCCTTGGGCGGACTTTGACCTTTCCTTGCCAGGGCGAACTTCATGCTTCTCAGGCCATGGGCGGACTTGGCCTCTTCCTTGCCATGGGCGGACTTGGCTCTCCTTGTGCATGCCAAAGGTAGGGCGGACTTCATGTTTTGTCTGCCATTCTTTCCTCATGGGCGCCCTTCATCAAACTTGGCCATTTTCACCAAAATTTTGCTATTTTACCTTGATTTTCATGATTTCTGGAGGCGTGTTGACTTCATGCTTTGTGGGATCCCAAAATAGAAACTTTCCAAAAATAGAAACTTTCTAAAAATAGAAAAAGCAAAAAGCATCCCTAAAAAATAGGAACTCCAGAATGGCCTAAAAATGCCAAAAATCAAAAAATCAAAAAGCAAAAAAGCAGAATCCCTAAAAAATAGGAAGTGTCAGAATTGACTCAAAGCAATGGCGTTCCTCGTCTACCGGTTCTTCTAAGCACTTCCATGACATCTAGGCACTGATACGGGCTTGAATTCTCTACTTGGCTCAGATGATTTCTACAAAACTCTAACTCCTCATTGTAAATAAATGGTGATAAGCAGTTGCGCTGCTAAGGCAAAAACCGAAAAAGCAAAAAAAAGGGGGTCCCCATTTGCAATGGGGCGATGTGTGAAATAGGTCACAACACTTATTTGATTTATATTTGAAGAAGCCATCCATGAAGGAGTAAATTTGATGGCTGGCGACTTCCTCATGAATCAAATCAATGAAGGGAATTGGAAATAGATCCTTGATGGCAACTAGGTTAAGACTTTTGAAATCCACACCTAGTCACTTGTTTCTACCTTGAAGATAATACTTGCTTCCAAACATTTTTTTATTTCTTCTTGGACTTTTTCTGCATAATTCTTGTTCATCTTGTATGGTCTTTTCCATATAGGTTGTGCTCCTGGTACCAAGGGGATTCTCTGCACACAAAGTTCTAGCGATACTCCTTTCAAATCCTTATATGTCCATGCAAAAGTATCTTTATACTCCAATTTTTTTTAAATGTAGTTGCCTTGAGTACAAAATCCCAATTATCTCCTACCATAATTACCTCGAAGCTACGTTCTCCCAGGTTTAGTTTTCTTGTTACTAGTTCGTTGTACTTTATTGTTTTCTCTTGTTCAAAATTATGTGTCTGTGTGTCATCCAGTTTTGCAACTCCTTCCTTGTACTCATACTTTGGTTGAAATGTACGACTTGTCACCTAAGGATTTTCTTTTTTTTTTTCCTTTAATTTCTCCAATTTATATCATTTTACACTCTTGTTGGAACACTTTGCAATCTTCTAACTACCAAATAAAGAGCTTGCTTAAGGCGTTAGTTTCATCTTTTGAACAATGTTGAAGATCAAGTACTCTATCATTTGGCTCAATGGAACCTTTCTCTTCTTCTACCCATGTTTCTCTTGCATCCGATTCTGAATTAGAGGAAGTAGCTTCTTTGCTCACTGCTAGATTTAGTCTATAATATATTTCCTTCCTCTGTTTTCTATTGATAGGGTATTCTTCTTCCAGTTATGACCAGCCTTGGCTGTTATCAACCATTCCCAACCCAATAACGTGTCATAGGATTTTTCTCTAGAGGAATGACTACAAAGTTCAAAATATATTGTTGAGTTCTAAAAATTACCTTTTGTGCCATTAAAAGTCCCAATGGTTTGATCCCATGCTAGTTTGCTCCTACCAGTTGGAATGTCGACAGCCAAAGGGTGGGTTTCCCCAAAGATTTCCATGTGACTTATGGCAGTATGTTTACTCCAGAACCTACGTCAACAATTGTGTTTGTCAAACTCTTTCTGAGAATCCGCATGTCTACAAGGGCTAGTTTTTTTCCCACACTTATTGCTAGTAGCATTAGATTGATGATTTTCTCATCATGCAGTGGTGGTTCTATTATTATATTTGCATTTTTGTCTTCGTCACTTCTTTCTTGACTTTGGTTTTGGTCATTCTCCACTGTAGTGGTGATCGCCTCTTGCAGTTGTGGCATACTATGCAAAAGATCCGCCATTCTTATTGGTACAATGGTTTGTAGCACTTGTCTTGCAATGTTTTTGTCATATTCAAACCGTGTAGAAGTACTTGTCTTTTTATTGGAACTCCTCTGTTCCTTTTCCATGAATTGTTCTAGCTTTGTCTTTGCTTTTTAGAGTCTTTCTTTCTCAGTACAAGGGTTTGAATATGTAGCTTTTTTGATTTGCGCTTGAGTGATGACCATAATGGCATTATCTTGTTCTTCCACATCAATCATATTGATGTTGCCTTTTTGTTTTGGGTAGTCAGTATCTTCGTGGTTGCCTGGTTTGCATCATTTGTGTAGCATCC
This sequence comes from Sequoiadendron giganteum, assembly GCA_007115665.2. Taxonomy (NCBI): domain Eukaryota; kingdom Viridiplantae; phylum Streptophyta; class Pinopsida; order Cupressales; family Cupressaceae; genus Sequoiadendron; species Sequoiadendron giganteum. The sequence goes on from CM021103.1 coordinate 54,271,479, forward strand.
CTGCCTTGTTTTGGTTACTTTAGCATTCTCTTGCGAAATGCCCCCATTTGTTGCAATGACAACATTGTATCATAGGTCATCCTTTTGCATTGTACTAGATTTGACTTCTCACTCCATTGTTATTGTTGAATTGATTATTTTTCCCTATCCTGTTTCGGTACTCACCAAGTGACACATTTTTGTTATTATTATTTTGTTGCTTTGGTGGTGTGTTTGGTTGGGTAAATTGTTCGCCTTGTGTAAAAAACACTTGTGTGCTTCTTGTTTTTAATTTGTACAAGCATTCTTTGATTGAACATCCCAAAACTTGGTAGATGTCACATAATAACTTCTTAGGACAATTTGTTTTAATATGACCCTTGTTTTTGCATTCCATGAACCATAGATTTTTGTTTTCCTTAGTGGCTTCTTTTTCGGCCTTCAATTCTTTCGTCATTCTCATCGTCCTTCCTTAGGTCTTGGACAATTTTAGATTCACTATTTCTATTGTTGTCTAAACTCTTGTCTTCTTTTGCTTTGGGAGGACGTTTTATCCTTGCTCTCTATGTTCATTGCTTGGTTATAACTGTCGACATAAGAGGAGGGTGGCATTATTTCATTTTTTCCTTAGTGAAGGAAGTAGCCCTTCAACAAACCATTGCTTTTTTAGACCGTTGGTTAGTTCATTTTCCAATTTTACCAAGAGTTCTTTGAGCCTATGATTGTAAGCTCTCACGTTTTCATGCTACCCTTGCTTCGTGTTGTAGATTTTTGCTACAATCTCACTGTCATCTCGAAGAAGTTTGAATTCTTTTTTGAATGCTTTCCTTAACATGCCCCATGTAGTCTTGGAGGCTTCTTCGAGTTGTGTACCGATTTATTGCTATACCCCTCAAGGTTTTGTTAGAAATGATCTCAACTAGTAAGATCTATCATCCTGGCCATTGGCTATCCATATTGTTTCGTAAGTTTTACAATGCTGTATAGGATCTTCCAGTCCATTACCTATGAATTTTGGGAGTTTCTGCCTCTCCACATTCAAACTTGTAAGGGGAGTTACCATCTTTCTTCCTTGATGCAACCTTTGTGATTGGAACTTGTTTTGGGAGTCTTGACTTATACTTTCTGGTGCTTGTCTTACACTCTCAGCTATGTAAGAATCCTCTACTCATCCCATCTCAGCATTCCACACGCTTGAGTTTCCCTTAGAATCTTTCTTGTGCTCCCTTTGTATTGGAGTTTGAGGCTCAAATCCTCTGACTTTCATCCCTTTTGTAGGTAGTATTTCTTCAATGTGTTGGATGTTTTCATTTGTTTCCGACAGTGAGTTTTTGGATTCTCCTTCCCACTTCTTCCTTTGGTGGTGATTGTACTAATGATTTCTCTACTTGATTGATAAGGTCCACATACACTTTGTTAGGGAGCAGTAAGTGCCTTGTTATTTCTTCTGTAATGTCCCCCTTTGGGGATTGCTCTATATTTGCTTGAAATCCTTAATTTTCAAATGACCAATGAGTTAGCGAGTACTTTTCACCTAATTGAAACCTTGATTGAAGTCCTTCATTCCCACTCAATCTGGTCTTCACACTTAGAAGATATCGTTAGTGTTGATCAAGCGGATAAGAATCTATTATCCATACTTATTTAAAATTATTTATAAGACTTAATAATTGCTGCAAGCATCATTATTAGGCAATCGTAAATAATATCTATATGTTTTATATAAATATATGTATATCCATCATTCTTTCTCATTATCAATTTATAATAATTTCATATATATATATATATATGTATATATATAAACATATCTATATATATTAAAAAATATATATATATATATATATACTTATAATATTAATTTATTATATTTGAATTCTTAATTCATTTACTAAGCTGATTATTTACATATAGAAATACTTACCTGTTTCCTTAATCAGTTAATTATTGGAATCTCAGAAAATTCTTACTTCCTCCAGCCACCGATCTACTATTTATTCCTTTATTCACAGATTTTAGATGCTGCAACTTATATCTTTTCTCATAAATCTGCTCATGCTTGATACACATATTTTCCTTTAATTACATCTCCTCCAAGTCTACTCAAACTCCTCCCATATTATTCTTTCATTCTCCCTCAAGTTATCTCCTTTATACCACACGTATGTCTTTTCAAAAGAGTGCAACCCTTCACAAAGGTCACCAACATTATTTATATTAACTTAAATATGATATTTTATATTCTATATTTCTTTAAAATAAATTTATTATTATTTTATATCTCTTCTTTTTATATTTAATATTCATTTTATTTTATATTGTTAATATATATATATTTTATATTTTATATTTATATTTGTTTATTTATTTCATACTTTATATTTATGTATTTTATATTAATTTTATTATCTATTATGATTACATTATTTAAATTGTTTTATATTTTAGTATTTATAATATTGCATTTGATAATTTAATTATAGTATTATCTTGTGAGAATTATAATTAAATTACTAATATCTAGAATTTTCAAATGTATTTTATTTTTATCTTATTTACTTATTCCAATGCTCATTATGTTACGTTTTCGGGGACATGACAGTCCTCCCCTCCCAAATTTGCTTGTCCCCAAGCAAAAACATCTTAGTTTCTTCTAGGATCTCTTCTAATCTGTCACCAACAGTACCCAAGTTAGTCACGTTTATATATATAATGTAATGTTTTGTAATGATTACTCTATTTGAATGCAAATATATGAATATATTAAATGTATACTTATCTTAGATATTCTTGGGTGATGGGGACATCACATCTTCCCACTCTACTTTTGTGTATTTTCTTGTCATGGAAGTCTTTTTCTCTTCTCGATTACAACTCCGACTTATGCTCTGGTTTTTACTTTGTTCTTGGGATGGACTCAAACTTTCAATTAATAACACCCTTCAGTTCTTTCAACAATTTCCTTCAACCTTCTTCGTTCCCTTTGTTCTCTTATTCTTAGGAATTGTTTGAATTTTCGTTCTAATGGATCGTGACTGCTTTGTGATCTCTTTCGATCCTTGTTCAAATATAAGGGTATAATTCTGAGAGGTGCATCATTGGTTGGTGCTATGTTCTTCTTCTTCCTATTGGTTCATTTCCTCGTATTGGTGGATTATTTGTTGATGATGTTGTTCTTGTTCTTTTTTTTTTGTGCAAATCTTATAAAATTATAAAATACCATGCAAGGAAGTCTTGGAAGATGGTTCAAGAGATTATCTACTTCTTTGTTTACTTGCAAGTTATCCCAAATTGCATCCTGTAGTATTTGTCTCCTCTTGACTTCCTTTCGTACGTGCTCCTTGACAGATATGTCCCACAAATGTATGAGATATTGTGTAAGGTCGTCTTCTCATTTTTCGTTAGATTGTATTGGTTCTTCCTTTGGCTGCCCCATTTATATGGCCATTTTCACGAACCTGATTTCGTAAGTCAATCAAACTTCTTGTAGACAATGATGCCAAATGTTTATTGCCTAATTCAATATGCTTTGAATATAACAAAGTAAATAGGATTGTCATGCCCCCAAAATTGTAACACTCAGATATGAAGCTTTAAAATGGAAATAAAGAAAATAACAAAATAGTGAATACAAAAAGAAATATTAGCAATTCGATATTATTATAATTATAATTATCATAAGATAATATTATAATTATAATTGTCAAATATTAAAAATATAAATATTGACAATTTAATTATTGTTATAATACCATTATAATATATATATATATATATATATATATATATATATATATATATATAAACTAATATACAAATAATAATAATAAATATAATTTAATAAGAAACATATAATATAAAACAATATTAACAGATTAATCAATTAACTAATCTTCGTACCCCTCTTATTTCTGGCCGACCATTACAAAGGAAGTTTATAAGTGCTGGACGACTTCTTTGCTTTAGCAATGTAAATAAAGTTAAATACATTTATTATTATAGGCCGACCCCTTTTGGATAATGACAAAAACAATGATTAAAGAGGAACAGCGAATAATATAAAGTGCACAAATATGTTCCAAGGAAAATAATAATTGAAGCGCCCAGGTTTGTGATCAATATACAGCAGTGGTTCTAATTTACAAAGATCATTAACACATGAAGGAGGCAGCAACAATTTGATGCATAAGGCAGAGATTATCATTAATCTATATCCCAGCGATTAATATATGGAAATGAATCCATTATTAAGGGGCAGCGATTCATATTATTTAAATATCAGCACTTATGTCTAAAGGAAACATTAATATTAGTATTTAAAGGACACCTCCCTTGGTGAAGGCATGTCTATTGAGAAGTGCTGTCTTTCTTAAAGAGATTGTATTCTTTCAAGAGGAAGAAGATATAAAAAGGAGTTGAAGTGAGATGTAAGAGGAAGAAATATAAAGGAGTTTTTACTCAAGCATGTGTGGAATAGGAGGATAAATCAGATATATACCAGCAGATCTGCATTCAAAGGAAGATATTAATGTATATAAAGATAGCGACTAAAGTAAAATATGGAAAATCAAGAAGTGTTCTTAGGGGAATAAGATTTAAGGACAAATATATGGAAGAGGGAGTATAAGGAGATTTACCCACAGATACATAAATGAGGACAGCAATAGGAATACATATATTAATAGGGAATGAGAAACCTGATATGAAAGGTATATGGAAGAAGATAGTCAAGGGAAAGTAAATGAAGATAAACGACAAATTGATAAGGGGAGTAAGTTAAATATAATCACATATACACACACATAGGATATATATTTATATACGAATATGCAATAATGATGCTTGCAGCAATTATTGAGCCTTATAAGTTGTTATGCTCCCTTACTACGAATATGAATAATAGATTCTTATGTGATTGATTTACACTAACGATATCTCATGAGTGCTAAGAACATAGCATCGATTTGGGAATTAGAAAGAAGAAGAGAAACAGATCAGCCAGAAACCTATAGAATCTTTGTTTGCATAAGCTAGCTTGTGATTGCAGATTTGTAAGTTAATATATTTATGGTAGGGTCTATATAGGAATATAATGTATTGTTTAAAAATGATCAATGATTCATGCACATTTTCACTTATATCTTATGATAGTATATTCATTATGTATTGCTGATGTATTCACTGGTAAACATGAATTTAATTAATCTAATATGCACATACCTTCACCATGACTGGGGGCGGTGGTGGAAAAATGAGCCCACAATGGGCCAAGGGGGTATTGCCTTTGGGCCTAGGAGAGTTGGCTACCAGGACACCTTTTGCAATCTCACTTCCCCTATCATGGTGTAGCAATATAAGAAGATCAATCACAAGGGAATGGAAAAGCACAGAAGGATGCGGGATCCTCACTAGGCAACCTCATATGAATGGCATGCACCACATGAGGTCAAGGAGGCCACCTCATATGAATGGCATTCGCCACATGAGGTCAAGGAGGCTAAGACACCTCGTCAAACCACCCTCTTCCATGCTCCCCCATGATTGAGCATCCTCAAGGTGGAGTAATAATCAGGTTAACAAATTTACTTTAGAGTTACTAATGTTTAATCATGATACTCTACCTGTTAAGTCATTATTGTAATTTTTATCTAACTTGTTTGTAGGGATTAAATCAAGCCAAGGTACTCTCTAAATCCATTGTTTGCTTGGGAAATTGGTAATTTGGGTTAAAATTAGTATAATTCCTATTGGGGACATTACAAGGATAGGAAAATACCAATGACTATAAGAAATACATACTAGTAATTGCGAGAAGATATCACAATGTATTTCATTCATATGCACTTAGAGAACTATAGTTGAGGGAATTCTCATAATATGCGGTCCCTTTTACAAGTACAATAAGAGTATAGAAACTAGCCGATGGTTGCTAAGAACTTCCAATCGTCAACAATGACCAAGAGCAATTGCATACAACCAATGAAGAGAAACTAATATTGCCAACTACAATATAATTAAAACATGACTAATATGTAGATTTCTCTAATTACATTCCTAAGGGGAGGAAAATGGTTTAGTGTAAGTGGATCTGTAGAACCAAATATGCAATGGATGGAACTATTGATAAGTTCAAAGTGTTAGTGTTTCTTAGATCAGATTAATTTAACCAATTGAATAAAAGAAATGCAACACATAAGACAATGAACACAACAAGATACCCTGGGAAAACCCTCCTCTTGAGGGAGAAAAACCCAGCAAATATATCTCTTATATATTGAAGGAATAAGAGCAGAAATCTGCTTGAACTCAGGCCCAACACAATGCCGAATTTGATACAATGAATAATAGCACCTCTCCTAGATGCAAAGATACAAATGAATATGTTTCTCCTTGAAATCGGTCTGCTGCTACAAAATGATGATCTGCTGCTACAAGATGATGATCTGCTGATTAAGTATGAACTTCTTCTAAGACTGCGAATTCTGCTCTGCCAAAAATGCGAACTTGTTTATATTCGAATTGTTCTTCATAGCCAAGAAGTGACCTTGTATTTATATCTCCTAGGCGCCTCTTCACTTGGGTCGGCCTTTGATAAATATTTAATAACAATTAAAGTCGGCCAGAATAAGTACATGAAATAAATCAAATATAAGGTCGGCTCATGATTAATATGGGTCTTAGTGAAGACCGACGCTGTATTAACATCAACACTCCCTCTCAGCTAGGGATGAACTTCCATCTGCACAAGACACATTATGTTAGAATGAAAACAAAATAAAATATCACCTCAACATGATATTAACCATTATGGCTACTCCCATAGATGGTAAAAACTCATCACGGATTCTCTCACGTGATGTTGTCATGGAGTCACACACATGACATCCACCATAGCTTCTCCCAGAGGGTGGAAACAAGGGCTTTCACCTCAACTCTCTCTCATCAGAGAATTGCATTATCAAGGACTTACACCTCAACTCTCTCTCAGCAGAGAATTGTATTAACAAGGGCTTGCACCTCAACTCTCACTCAGCAGAGAGTTGCATTCTCAACAAGGATCACTGATTACTGAGACTCTTTCTCAGTCAAGGCTGCATTCTCCACCATACCAAGTTTCTCTCGGAAGTATACAAACTTCATCCTGGCGAGAGGCTTGGTGAGAATGTCTGCCGTTTGCTCTTCAGTGCTGATATACCTCAACTGTATAGCTTTCCTTTGCACCATATCTCTAATATAGTGGTACTTGATCTCAACATGTTTTGTTCTGTCATGAAACACAGGATTGACAGAAAGCTTCACACAGCTTTGATTATCACAGTGTATGATAGTAGGCTCCATTGATTGACCAAACAATCCTGCAAGGAGCTTACGAAGCCACACTGCCTCACGAGCTGCCACACAAGCTGCAATATACTCTGCTTCAGTTGTACTCAAGGCCACTGAAGACTGTTTCCTGCTACACCAGGAGATCATAGCAGTCCCCAAACTGAAGCAACAACCAGAAGTACTCTTCCGATCTGAGACACATCCTGCCCAATCAGAATCAGTAAAACCATGCAGCTCCAAATCCACATTTGAAGAATATCTCAACCCATATCCAATTGTGCCACATAAATATCTCAGGATATGTTTAGCTGCTACAAGATGTATTTGCTTTGGTTCACACATAAACTGGCTAAGTGCACTCACTGCATAGCAGATATCAGGTCTAGTGTTAACTAGATACATCAATGAACCAATCAACTGTCTATACATCGTAGAATCCACTGGTTCTGAACTAGCTGCAGCTTCTTTCAACTTATCTAAATTAGACTCCATGGGTGTAGACATAGGTTTGCAGTCAAGCATACCAAACCTTTTGAGAATGTCAACAGTATACTTGCCTTGACTTAGAATCATCTCATCTGGCTTTTGCCAAACTTCTAAGCCAAGAAAGTAATGCATAAGACCTAGATTCTTCATCTCAAACTCTGAAGCTAATTCCTTCTTGCATTTTAGTATTAGATGTTCTTCACCAGTAATGATCAAGTCATCAACATATAAAACTAAAATCAATGCTTCACCATTTACTACCTTGAAGTAGAGGTTAGAATCTGCATCATTCTTTGAGAAACCCAAACTTGAAAGGTACTGATCAATTCTTTCATACCAAGCACGAGGAGCTTGTTTAAGACCATACAAGGCCTTCTTCAGCTTGCAGACATGAGATTCTTTCTCATGTACCTCAAATCCTTCTGGTTGCTCAATGTAAACCTCTTCTTCTATTATGCCATTCAGAAAAGTTGTCTTTACATCCATTTGGTGAATCTTCCATCCTCTAGATGCGGCAATAGCAATGATGGTTCTAACAGACGTGTAACGAGCCACAGGAGCAAAAGTTTCTTCATAGTCAACTCCCTCTTTTTGTGAGAACCCTCTAGCCACAAATCTAGCCTTGTGTTTCTCAATGCTCCCATCAGCTGCATGCTTGATCTTGAAGAGCCACTTAGAAGACACCACAGATTTGTCTTTGGGTCTAGGGACTATATCCCAAACATCGTTCTTAAGTATAGACTGATACTCCTCAATCATGGCATCTTTCCATACTTGTTGACTAGAAGCTTCTTCAACATTTGAAGGCTCTGACTCAATAATCTGACTCATCAAGGCAACATAGCTAGAGAACTTGTGAGGTCTCTTGCTTTCTCTGAAGGCTCCTCTTGGAGCTGCAAACCTTTCTGCTTCCTGCATTGTCCTGCGAGCCCAAAGAGGTCTTTTCTTTCCAATCACAATGTCTAGAGGCCCATCAGTAGGATCCAAAGGCTCAGCTGGATCAATATCTTCTTTAGGTTCTGTATCCTCCTTCAGATTCTCTGGGATATGGTCAACTTCCATATCTTGAGGAGGTTCTTCTTCATCGACCTCCATCGGAGTGCCTTTGGACTTTCTATAAGCAACATCTTCCTCAAATGTGACGTCTCTACTAATCTCAATAGACTTCTGTCCTGGAATGTAGATCCTGTAAGCTTTTGATGTCTCACTGTAGCCTACAAGAATTCCTTTCTTCCCAGAAGGTTCTAGCTTTGTTCTCTTTTCCTTTGGAATATGAACATAGACTGGACAGCCAAAGATCCTCAAATGACTAACTTCAGGCTTCACGCCTGAGAATGCTTCTTCAGGAGTTTTATTCTCTAAGATCCTGTGGGGACTCCTGTTTTGAACATAGACGGCTGTTCTTGATGCTTCAGCCCAAAAAGAGATTTGTAAGTCTTGATCATGGATCATAGCTTTCACTGCTTCCACAATGGACCTATTCTTCCTTTCAGCAATACCATTTTGTTGTGGATTATAGGGAACACTGAACTCCCTCTTAATCCCTGCTTCAATACAAAAGTCTCGAAAAGTGCCAGAAGTGTATTCTCCACCATTATCAGATCTTAATACTTTGATCTTCTTCCCAGACAGATTTTCAATCTGCGCTTTGAATTCTCTGAATCTTACTAATACTTCTTCTGATTCTTTCGATCTCAAGAAATAAATCCAAGTCTTTCTAGAGTAATCATCAATGAAAATAATATAATACAAGAAACCACTAGATGATGCAATAGACATTGGACCACACAAATCAGAATGAATGAGATCAAGAATACATTTAGATCTACTTTCACTGGAATGGAACATACCTTTTGTGTTCTTGCCTAGGGCACATCCCTTGCATGTACCTTCATGTTCTTGATCGAATTTTGGAAGACCGGTGACCATCTTCTCCATGATAGGTAGAGCACGAAAGTGAATGTGAGCCAATCTTCGATGCCAAAGTTCACACATGCTGGTACTGTTATGCACAAGTGCTTGAAGAGGACGAGTGCACAGCATGTAGAGACATTCATGTCTAACTCCAATCACTTGAGCAGATTTGAAGCTGGAGTTCTTTGCCCATATAAGAACTTTCCCTTTAGAGAAGGCAACTTGATAACCTTTGTCTTCTAATGCCTTTTACAGAATATCTAGCATCATCTCCAATAACAACTTGATCACTAGAGTTGCTTTCCATTAAGTTTGAAAGGTGACTTCTGAATCCGGTGATGTGTCTAGAAGCACCACTGTCAATCAACCAAGTGTAAGAGTCCGTAGAAACATTGCTAGACAAGGCTGAATAAAATAGATAATTACTGGAGTCCTTTTGTGGAGTGACTTCTTCAACATCTGCAGTGGCAACTTGAAGCTTAGGTCGTTGAGGGCACACCCTCGCAAAGTGACCATACTTATCACAACGAAAACATTGAATCTTGGACATGTCTCGTTTTCTTTTGAAGGTAGGAGCATCATCATTTCCATCTTCTCGATTCCTTTTGAAGAATCCTTTCTTAAGGCCTTTTCCTTTGTTTGATGAATGAGAGGTAAGAACTTGTAATTCTTCATTCTTTGAGCTTTGACCAATCCCCCTTGTTGTTAGTCTTGACTCTTCTTGAATACAATCAATCCTCAATCGATCAAACTTAGGAAGTTCGGATCTTGCACTGATTCCTTGGATGAATGCCTCCCATGAAAGCGGAAGACCATTGAGAGCAAGCATAGTCAGTTCTTTATCATCAATCATGTGTCCAATAGTGGAGAGCTAATCTTTTATCTCTGAAATCCTCATGAAGTATGTAATAACAGATTCTCCTTTCTCCATTTTCACATGATGAAGTTGTTGCTTCAGAGCAAGGGCACGACTGGTGTTGTTGATTTCGTACATCTCTTCCAAGGTTGTAAACATCTCTCTTGCTGTATCCAACTTGAAGATAATTGGTACAATATGATCTTTGACGGAATCAACCAATGCTTTCTTTGCCCTAGTGTCTTTCTTCCTCCATTGCAGCTTCTCTTCTTCCCCCTCAGGTTCGGGAACTTTTGTTTTCACAAACTCAGCCAAATCATTCTCTTCCAAGGTTAGCATGAACCTGAATCTCCATGATATGTAGTTTCGAGATCCCTTCGAGTCTATCCTCGATTTTCAGACCGTTCACCATCTTGAGAAATTTGGAAGATAGACTGAAAAAGAATAAGTGTTGCGAACTAAATCTGATCACGATCTTTTTCACACCCGCTCTGATACCATGTTAGTGTTTCTTAGATCAGATTAATTTAACCAATTGAATAAAAGAAATGCAACACATAAGACAATGAACACAACAAGATACCCTGGGAAAACCCTCCTCTTGAGGGAGAAAAACCCAGCAAATATATCTCTTATATATTGAAGGAATAAGAGCAGAAATCTGCTTACAACTCAGGCCCAACACAATGCCGAATTTGATACAATGAATAATAGCACCTCTCCTAGATGCAAAGATACAAATGAATATGTTTCTCCTTGAAATCGGTCTGCTGCTACAAAATGATGATCTGCTGCTACAAGATGATGATCTGCTGATTAAGTATGAACTTCTTCTAAGACTGCGAATTCTGCTCTGCCAAAAATGCGAACTTGTTTATATTCCAATTGTTCTACATAGCCAAGAAGTGACCTTGTATTTATATCTCCTAGGCGCCTCTTCACTTGGGTCGGCCTTTGATAAATATTTAATAACAATTAAAGTCGGCCAGAATAAGTACATGAAATAAATCAAATATAAGGTCGGCTCATGATTAATATGGGTCTTAGTGAAGACCGACGCTGTATTAACATCAACACAAAGCATAGCTTGTGGCCAAGGGTTTCTCACAGGTTCATGATGTTGATTATAATAATACCTTTGCCCCCAAGGAAAAAATGAACTTCATTTGTTCAACTCTTGCTATGGTTGCAGCTCATGGTTGGGTTGTACATTAGATGAATGTGAAGAGTGCATTTCTTCGTGGGAATCTTTAGGATGAGGTTTACATGGAGCAGCCACATGGGTTTGTACAAGATTTTTTATCGGTTTGTAGATTGAAGAAGTCTATCTATGGCATCAAATAGGCCCTTTGGTTTGGTATGCCAAGATGGACTCCTTTCTTCTCTTAGTTGGATTCTCAAGATGTCACTCAAATCCAAATGTTGGTGTGTTATTTTATTTTCTTGCATTTAGTTTGCTTACTTTATTGTATTATACATACTTATAATAGGATAAGTTTACTTAGGTAGGTATCTACTTGGATAGGTTGTACTTGCATCATGTGACTTTGGTGGAGATGTTGTGCTGTAGAAACCCTTGTTTCCCCGTTTTCTCTGAATCTGATTGTTTTTATGGTTTTTGAAGGTTTTTGGTTTTTTTGACTGTTTTGTGGTTTTTGAGCATAAATGCAATAATGCGATTTTGCAAGAAATAGAAAATAAATTCTATAAAAATTAATCAACTCTGGAAACAATAGTATTTAAAGCAAATACGGATGCCAGTCTATTAATTAATCTTTTGAGACGATTACAATAGAGATCCAATGACTTGTAATCTAAAAAAGTAATGATTTTTATTAAAGAACCTGGTATTAGCAGCAAACTGGAAATAACCAGATCTGGTACGGCTGCAATAAATGAACCCTTCCCCTCTGTCTAATGCTTGCAGAATGATCCAGACACCGAGGCGCCTCCCAGAATGAAGATAGAGAACCAGAGTGAAAGGCGTTTTGCACAAGATGTGAGTACGGCCTGAAGATGAAGAAGTACGGCCTGCAACAAAGGTACGGCCCTGTCACAACAGCAAGTACAATGGTACGGCCTCTTGGAAACAAAGTCCAGACTCCAATATAATATGCGCCTTGATGAAGAATGACTACTGGATGAAAACCTAATAAAAACTCTGAAGGTAAAACATCTCTGAATGCTCTGTAATTTCTTCTGGATGAAGAAATTCCTCTGCCTGGCAATAAATCGGATGATATTTCACACCCTTTGAATCGCTTTCACTGGAGATGGCTCGTTCCCCAATGCTTTGAGACTGAAACCCTTGGCTTCTGTGCTCTTGACGAAACTTGATCAATTTTCAATAAACAATGACATAATGGCTCGAATTTCCAAGCAAATGCCTTATACTCATGAAAAGTGCGAATTCCTTAAAGATAGGGAATCATTAAAAATTCGACTTCTCTTGTTTAATTAATTCAATAGTCTCTGACCAAATTTTTCATTATAATTTAATATCACAAATGGCCCCCTTCCATGATGGGCGACCCCTCAGCTTAAATCACTTAAGTCATAATATTAAAATATCACAACTTTATATTATATGCTCCAATTAATTAATATTTAATTATTTCAATTAAATATTAATATCTCTCTAAATATTCACCCGATGCACGAGCCGTCTGAAGCTGTCGACTAAGGAAGTCATTCTGCACGTAATCAATCCATACTGCTAAAAATAGCAGGGGTCCCATGCTGAGTGCCAGATAATGCTAAAAATAGCAACTCAGGCTAGAAGTGTCCGAATGAGCCTGAACGAAAGCCAACTGATCAAATACTGACAACTGAAGCTGAGCCAAGCTCCATCAAGACCCTCTATCCAAACTATCAGCCTACGAGGGTCGCATAAATAGGCTAATCCTGTGCTCTGAGAGATGTCAACTAGAAGGGGACATGACATGTGCACACATGTGACTACATTTCCTTTATCCCATATTGGTTGTAAATTCACATCTCTTTGTGTTGTATCCTATATCTATCCACCCCACATACTCTTGTATATCATCATATTGATCTTCCAAACTTTTTGTGCTTTCTATTAGGTCTTCTTGATCTTGGGTGGTAATCTCCATAGCCAAACCTTACACCTTCTAAGGAGACTCCTTTGAGGCCTCTATGATTTCAATTTTCCCCTCTTGTTTAGCACCAACTACCTCAATTGCAATCTCTGCCTTAGCTGCAACCAAGTCCTTCGACAATAGTAGAAGGAGCTCCAACTATTTTCTCACCTATACAAATGGAACAATATGGGGGATTTATCTACAAAGTCAGCCAAACTTGAATCCTGCAACTTGAGCGGACCATTGTCAACCAACCCTTCCTCAAAATACCTTTTGTTACTAGATTAAATAGGATAAGGTTATTGTAGTTAAAAATTTGTTTAAGGTGATTGTTCGAGACTGTGTCATGCTTTAAGGGGTTGTTGAGACAGCTTTACTCACGGGAGCCATGAAACAAGCACCGACAACCACCACTACACATCCCAAGACTAGAAGCCACACCACTACTAGTAGAGAGCGAATCCACAAAAGCTAGAAAGCCAATACCTAGCATCCATCACTGAACAAGTCAAAACCACAAGGACTCATAATTCTCATCTGTGAGCATTTAAAAGTTAAAACCATCAATCTCTATTACTTCGATCCATCCATAGAAGAAGAATGATGATGCTGATCTAAGGGAAGCTGGGAAAACACTAGGGAAGAATAAAGGTGGCTGATCATAGACTATAATAATAAGAAAATATTGTTATTAGATGCCATCTTCTAGGATTAATTGTGTAGAGCATTCAATACTCAAGTCATTCCTTCAGTTACCTATATTTGATTTATTTAAAAATTATATTTGGTTGTACACTATCTGCCAAAGCCTTTGCCTTTACTGATTCAATTGCATTATAGTTGGCGTATTTTCATTTGATGTTTTCATTTCAATCTTCATTTAGTCATGAAGGATGCATTTAAATCTTGCATCTCATGAAGGATTTATTTAAATCTTCCAAAGTTTTGATAGGAAAAAACTAAGATAAATTATGTTGCAAGAGAAAGCAGAGTGAAATGAAATCATAAGCTCATACATATGTTCAGATAATTTGCATTTTTTTTTAAAGCTTGTTAATTTTTTCCATTTCATAGGCAAGATAGCAATATGATTCACTGTTAAAACTTGAGAGGTATGGAGGTCTCATGGCAGCTTGAATGTATTCCAGGTTTGTTTGTGATGAGCATGTAAATCCAGCTGAGTTTTTCGCAGATCTCATATCAATTGACTACAGCTCACATCAAAGTGAAGAATCATCTCATAAACGGATTGATTACCTAGTAGAGGTGTTTGCCAAGAAATCTGCAAAAGAAACAGATGGTAGCTTGAATATGGAAATGCAAACTGCTAAGATATTTAGGGCACCTCAGAAATTTCTTTCCCCTCACAAGGGTGGATGGTGGAAGCAGTTTCGCTTATTATTGAAGCGTGCATGGATGCAGGTTGGGTAGTTGACTAACTCTGCATTTTCTTGGAATGAATTTTTGATTTTGCATGGCCACAGCATTACCATATTTTTGGAAGCATTTTATTATTTATTTTGTAGGTAAATTGAGAATTTTTTGTTTGTCAAACTACATCATGTCTTCCTCATTTAATCATCTGAGTACACAAATCCAGCTGATTTTCCATTATCAACTTGGGTGCATTTTCTATTTTAACTATGCCAATGAATTCTATCCATATTGCATAAATGTTACCATTTAAAACTACACTCGCATCAGAGTTGGTGTTACCAAAAGATATTTGTGTCATAAAAGCTTTCTAGTTTCTACCAATGTACTTTTAGGCATAGTGATTGCAAAAGTCAATCCTCCATTAATCATGCTTCACTACTGGCAAGCTTTTGAAATACACATTTTTTCTGTTGAGTAATTGTGATCTGAATTCTCATAAGAATTTCATTTATTCTGTTATGGCCACAACTGAGACTTATGATGACCTGTGAACATTAGAGTGAAAACCCTGGGTCTGAAAATTTGAATCTGAAGTGAAAAAATGAAAATATGGATTATGTGTGCTTACTGCAAGAAAAGCTTTTTCTCTTTTTATGACTAGAAAACATATTTTTTATGAAAGATCTAACTGCATAAAAAATGGAAATAAGAAACAGAAAACTAGTGCCTTCAAAATATTAGTTTGGGAAGTATGTAGGATAGAACTGAACAATCTTGAGAAGGTTGGGGGCCAACTCAGGCTGAGAATATCTACAAGGAGGGTATGGTTGCTGCAGATAGCAAAGATACAGTGTCCATAGACCTGTGTATAAAAGTACTTACATGCAAATACATCCTTAATCTAATGCTAAAGGTCATATTTATAGCTACTGTCTCACATTATGGCTCTAGTCTTTTGTTTAGATGCTTCAATATGATTTACTAACAAAAAGTACTATTAAAGACACTAACATTTAAGAGCTAACAAAAATGTATCGATCACTATAAGAATCCTTAGGAGTGACCTAAAGTACTAATAACTAACTTTGATTTGGATTATGTTCTGGCATTGCAACATTATCCCTTCTCAGATTACTTTGCCGCAATGCGATTACATTATAGTATTATTTCAGGCCCTTCCCACAAATCCTCCAATGGAAAATCCTTTTGTGGAATGAGATGTACTAATGATCTCTAGCCTAGCTTCTCATAAGTTGCTGAAATGCATTCTAGAATCAAAGGACTATGTTCTTTATCATCTAGGAGAGGCAAGGAATGTCATGTCCCGGAAATTATAACACCTTGAAATACAAATAAATGAGAAAAAAATAACAATTTAATGCTATTATATTTTAGTATTAAAATATGAAGTATTAAAAACACAAAATAAATATTGATGTAAGTAAATGCAATCTAAAATATAATACTTCATATAGTTTTACTATACATTAATTCAATCTAAAAACATCATTATAATTATAAAATAGAATAAATAATATTATGTGTTAGTGTAAAATAGAATAAATGATACTATAAATACATGACATGATATTAATGGTGACTACACTTTAATAAATCAATGAATAAAGCATCAATCCAAAGAGTCATCATTAAGATCGAATAGCATTAGAGGCATTTAGCATATTAAGTAAGACAAAGTCAGCGCTCGAGTAGAGAGACGTGACTATTCTAAGGAGCCCATGGTTTGGGAAAGGGTGTGATCCTCCACCAAATCATGGGGTATTTAAAGGAATAGACTTGGACTTTCAAAGAAAAAAGGAAGGAACACTACAAGAAAAGAAAATAAGGAAGAATCAGAAATAAATAATAATGAGATCTGTCATTAGGAAATATATAAAGTCTAATAATATGATTAAATCTGCATTCAGAACAGCAGAGGTAATTAGGAAATAAAGTAAAGAAAAAGAAGGGAATATGGGGAATACTCAGAAATATTAAGAGCATCGGGTGATATTGGAAAATTAGAGCATTATGGTAATGTGGTAATGTTATTCTTTATTATGAATGAGATAATATTAGAAGTATAATATCATTTTAGGATATCATTGTGGTGGTGTTCTGCTTTATTGTGAATAAGGTAATTCTTTATTTTGAATAAAATAATGTTAGGTGCATAATATTATTCTTTGGGATGTCTTATGATAATGTTATTCCTTATTAGGAATAAGATAAGATTGGATGCATGATGTTATTTAGAATATCTTGAGGATAATATCATTCCATTATTAGGAATAAGATAAGATTGGATGCATGATGTTATTTAGAATATCTTGAGGATAATATCATTCCATTATTAGGAATAAGATAAGATTAGATGCATGATGTTATTTAGAATATCTTGAGGATAATACCATTCCATTATTAGGAATAAGAGAATATTAGATGCATAATATTATCATTATGGTAATGTCATAAATAAGATAATGTTAGGATTTATATTATGATTTATAAATATATATTGTGATTCATATACACAGCATAAGTGAATTTCACATATAGAAATAAATGGGTGTTATTTGTCTAGCCACAATAATATTGCTTACAACAATTATTGTTGTCTCATTGAGCTTTTATGACTTTACCTTGAAGAATGGACTTTGGGCCAAAATTCTCTTTCGCTAATGCTCACCAGGGAGAGGATGGTTGTGGAGGGAAAGGCGGGTAAATTCGGTCCCATGATGGATGTCCCAAGACGGGTAATAACCTTGAGGGGATCCACATGGAGATTGGTCACACGCCCTTGGCATTGTAAGTTCGTCCCTCCTCCAATGTGTCTAAGCAAGAGAGATGAAGGAAAAATCTATTCCGATCAAGAGTAATAAGTCATATCAGATTATGTTAGTTATGCTCTAGTTGATAATAATGCATTTCATTTATCTTATTCCACCAATCTTTCATTACTCTTTTATCAAACAATCTTTAAAATCAAAATTTTAATTTGTAAATTTTATGTCTCTAATAAGGGGACATTACAAGGAATCTGGCATTTTAACTTATTCAAGCTTGAGACTTGAAAGACACTATGCTCTTATTATCTTCTTGGCAGTTCAAGGGTATACTAATTGTTCCACACTTGCTAGTACCTTGTAAGGTTTGAGTTTTGTCACTCCTTTACCTTTGTGAAATTTATGTTAGTAAGGATGTAATCTCAAGGAAATCTTAGTTCTCACTTCATTTTCTTGCAGATTATGGTACTAGTCTTGTTGGGACTTCTTCTGTAATGTCCCTTATCCTAAGCATGAGGATGTCTAAGTCACTTTCTAGCATTGTGTGGGATTTTGGACTTTCTCATACTGTCATATCTATTTGCCACTCCTTGCTTACCCGTTGGTATCAGATATCCCAAAACCCCGATCGTCAGCCTTTCACTCCCTTAATATTTTTGGACTTGTGAACTTTCACTTCCTTGTGCACTCGGCATTGCCAACCCTTGATCCCCACTCCCTCCAACCATTGCATCCCTCTGGCAAGTGTTTCTATGGACCCTCACCTTCTGGCATGCTCTTTCATAGAGCCTCATTGTTCGAATGAAGGAATTCATTGATCATCAAGGTTGACCAAGGATGCAATTAATGGGCCCAAATTTGAATGTAAAATGGCAGGAAACTTTCAAATGACTCTCAACATGAGGGAGCCCATGCTAGGCCTCTGACCTCTATATAAGGTGGGCAATCTCATCAACTTGGATCATCTTTGAACATCATCTCAACAAAGCCAAAATTGCAGATTTGAGCACTTGTGTTCACTTGTTGGACCCGAGGATGAAAACCCTTAGGTTCTTGAGATCAGTGGATGAAATCCCATTGGTTTCTTGGAGTTTGGGGGATGGCACCCCATTGGTTTCTTGGAGTTTGGAATACAAATCCCCTTTGGATTTGGGCAACTTCCCATGGAGGTTTCATTTGCTTTTGAGCATTCTAAATATTTTTTTGAATATGTTTGTGGTATCTTTATTATCAGCAAACAATTGAAACAACTAATCTTGTAATCATTGAATTAACTATTTGAGCGAAATATTCCGTTCCTGCCAGTTTATATGTGCAGATCTGTTTATTTTATGTGGGCATTTTGGACTTTAGTATTTTGTATGAATGCTTTGTTTGATTTTCATTACATTATTTCAGATATATGTAATTTGTATGAATATTTTAGTTAGGGGTTATGACATCTTCATTATCAGTTTTTGATTCCCATCTTGGGGTGCATGAAGATTCAATGCACTTTTTCACATACAGATGACCTTAAGAGGCAATGTTCTATTGCCAAATCTCAATTGGTTAGAAGCTGATCAAGAAGACATAGCTAGCAAGTATGATAAGGTTTGTTTTTTTGACAAAACATGTCTAGAGCATTGGTGTGCTGCTTTTGCTGTTTTAGAAGTAGAAAGAAGAGCCAACATGGCTGCATGGATACTAGTCCCTCCTATTCCAACACTCCAAATTTGTAGAATGATCATTTGGGTAGATGATATTTATGCTAGATCGTGAAGACAAGTTGGTGAGACTGATCTTTATTTTTGATTTTCAAGAATCTTATAATTTTACTTGTAGTACTCCTAGAGATAGAAGAGCTTCAACTTCCTTTGCATCTAGGCCTGATGTTGATAAGAAAAATTTAGAAGCATATCATGTGGAACAATCACTTCAAGTAATGAGTGCTCATGATCAGAAATCCACAATAGCCTCCTCCACCCCTTCCTTAGGGTAATCAGATTGGGCCTTTGGCTTTAGCTAAACACAATGAGCTATCTCATGGTTCAAGGAAGAACTTCCCTAAACTCTTAGGCAATAACTGCCAACATCTGGATGATTTGATGAACAATTGTTAGCCTTCACTACTGCATGTTTCTAGTTGTTAGGCATGAAGATGTAGCAATCTGCCTCTCTGTACAAACTTTGGTTGCAGGTGATGCGGATTGGTTTCATCCTAAGTTGCTGTTTTGGGTATAGGTTCAAGGTTTGGGTTCTCTGGTATGGTAATTTTTGTCCCCAGGTTTGGGACGGTTGGGTATGGCCATACAATATATATATAATCTGCAAAAAAGAAGTATACAGAATTGAAAGCACATTTGGTAATGATAAAGGTAATAGATAATTCAATGTTTTTTATTTGGCAAGGGGGGATTATTTAGGCTGGTCTTGCACCAGTGGAGGTCACAAGAGGGACTTTCTCCCCTTCCACAATCACTTTATTCAACATATTCAACATAGAAGCCACATATTCAACTTAATCAACTTAGAAGACACAATAAAAGTCCAAAAGTCACTTCTTGAAAATCCACCAATTAGATGTCACCAGGATTTGAACTTGGATCCCCATTTTGAGAACCCTATGCCCTAGCCATTTGAGCACAACCCCTTCCACATTGATAATTCAATGTTATATCATATATATCAAATCAATGCAAAATACGATCAATAATCTTGATCTTGCTCTTTGTTGAGAGCGTCAAAGTCATCACTTGGTTCATTTGAACCATAAGCAATTGTAGTGCCACTCCCACTAGCTACATCATGTGTGGTAGCCCCCTAATCCTCTAAAGTGACTTTGGCAAGCCGTGCGACAAATGCATCCAAGTCAACATGCGTAGGGGTTACATTCCAATTCTTCATTGTACTTTGCTTTTAGTCGATTTTCTCATGTGACAAGAGGCACTAGTGTAATATACATACACCAGCAAATATCTTTTTGGAAAAAAATGATAAATTAAAAGATTAAGGTTTTGTTAAAAGAATCAAGATATAATTGGGAAAAAATCGAATTTTCAAAAGAAAGATGCAAAAGGAAGAGAAAAGCTCGTTTTTTAATTCAAAGGCATTTTAATAACATAGAGATATAGAGAGCAAACAAAAACGAGTCTAGCCTATGAATTGGAGAATATAGACAAGTTAATGAGCCCGTGTGGTGAACAAACGTGTGTACAAAAATAAGAGAATCGCTAAAATTATTCCTTGTCATTTAATTTTCTCTTCAATGCTTGTGTTACAACACATAGGTTTTGGTAAATAGGTGCCATAATTGTTGAAGTTGGCCAGGAGCTCATAAAGTCATCGAATACGTAAGCAAGGGATTTTGAATTCGTTGAAGTCACAAGAACTAAACAAATTCAAAAACACAAAAGTAAAATGTGTTAAAAAATATATAGACAAACACATTGAAAACTAAGGTTGCTAGGAGACTAGTATTGGTATTGGCATGAGAGACGTGTTCGTATTGGTATGTCATTTAAAAAGAATAGGAGATGGGTACTTGGAGATGCCATAAATATATATAATTCAAATTAAAAGGTAACATAAATTAAAAAATAAAAATTAATAGATATTTAAAATTTATTGAATTAAAGTTTAAAATTAAAATTTTGTTTTAATCTTTTAATAATAAATATCAAATATGATAATATCTAAATATTAATTAACAATAATAAAATATTAAATATTAAATAAGCCAATAGAAATTAAATTTAATTAAATGTTAAAGTTTTAAACATTAATTCAAGATTTTATTATTTTAAAGAACCTAAAATTTTAAAATCTAAACTTAAAAAACTTTAAGTTGAAAATTTATGGCAATATTGTAATGTCTCCAACGGGTAATAATGCCAATACTTCTTAAACCCTTGCAAATATATAATTTTAGTGATATTCTTTGATACCACTATAATGTCTTGAGCTAAATTTAGGGTAAATAATTTTAATATATTTGAAAATATTTAAATTGGAACCATACAAACGCTACAATTCACATCGATGTTTAACAACACTTATAGCTGAGCATTATACCGCAGAATTCAATATTTTACCCTATTATACATACCCTAATTGATTTCTACTTGACTCTAGCAAACTCAAAAATTTGCCTTACATTGGTGCAAATAACATTAAACCCTAATATTGTAGGTCAGGTTCACCATTAAAGATAAATTGTAGCTTTAAATGTAATTTACCAAACTTAGCAAACTATAACTGATAATTTACATTGGAATAATAGTGACCTAGATTTAAAAATGTAGCTAATGGATGAAAGAATGATGCCAAAGATTTTCTTGCACTAACAATTCATAAATACAAAAAAATGCTTCTATAGCAACCCAAAAACACACAAAAGATGCACAACTTACACCCACAACAATTGTAGGTGTTGTGCAAACTAAATATTGTCAGTATCCACCACCATTAAAGTTCAATATGACCTTTGGATGAGATTGCTCTTTTGGCCAAAAGGGTTTTTGTCCTTCGACCTTTTACAAATTTGTGGGTTCATCCACAAATCTAGTTGTTTGAATACACGTGCTCATAGTAAGTTTATTGTTGGGGTTTTTGTATATTCGATTATGTCGAAATCTGCAACCATGCCCTCCATCTCAAGATTGGTATGTAACAGGGATTGCTTGTATTGAGTGAGTGTCGCTCCCCCTTGAATCATGCTTGAAACTGTGCTTATGTGTGTAGGAATGGGCTTTTGGAGGCATGGAGAAATGTTTCTCATGAACTGCAACTGTCCTTGATAGTAACGGTGAGGGTCCCTTAGGGTTTGAAAACCTAACTACCTCATTCATGGAAACACTCGTTGTTCTCTTCCTATGCATAGCTAGGTGTGCACGTGGAGCGATATTCTCATTAAATGATACTTTGGTGCCCATGAACTCTTCCAAAATATGTGCTATCACCCTATGCATAAATGGTTGACTAATCATGTAGGGAGGTAGGTGAGGTGAAAAATGCAAAATAGGTGGGAGTGTTGAAGTTCGCGAGTCAAGAGTACTCCATGACTCGTACCATAAGTCAGAGATCGAGGTCCGAAAGGGAGGCATGCTAGTGAGAGGAAGTGACTCTTCAACAAAGGCTTGTGAAGGGGTGAGGTTTGGCAGAGAGGTATGATGGTAGGGGAAACTTTGAAGTCTCAGTGGGATAAGGAATGAAATTGGCAAATGAATGGGAGGCATGACAAGATGGGGAATTTCGATATGTTGATGAAAATAGAGAAAAGGGCATGCCGGGAAGGACGTCTCAGATAGCTTGATTGGCAGGAGGAATTAAGGTGAAGGATGGACATGAGGTAAGCTTGGATGGATAGGTCCGACACTCCAACGAGCAAAAGGGGAAAGTAGTTGGGAGGAAAGGCATCTTGGGAAGGGAAACTCGATAGCTTACATTGACTTAGAACATTGGTCATGCCTCCATACTTAGAAAAATTTGGGATTAAGTAGATATATGGGGGATGAAGGGGAAGAACTCTTCACCAATTTGGATTAAGGGGAAAGATAGAGATAGAAAATGGATATTTTGGGCTACAACATAGATTATGGAAAAAGGGGACATGACAATATGAATAAAGTTGTTTCTCTTCATTTATCCATCTAAAATCCCTAAGTTATATAGGTAGTGACCTCACCCCCTTATATATTAGGGCTCAACAAATACATCTAATCCTCATGATCACACCAATTACAAAGAGAAGGGAAGTGATTGTTCTATAATCAAGACAATTGAAACATAGAAACAAAGATAGGGTTGCCATTGATTGTATTTTGGGCTACAACATAGATCATAGAAAAATGGGACATGACAATATGATAAAAGTTGTTCCTCTTCATTTATCCATCTAAAAGCCCCAAGTTATATAGGTGGTGACCCCACCCCCTTATATAGTAGGGTTCAAAAAACACATCTAATCCCCATGATCACACCAATTACAAAAGAAGGGGTGCGATTGTTATAATTGAGGCAATTAAAACATAGAAACGAAGATAGGGTCATCATTGATTCAATTATGGGACAAAGACTAGAGTATAGAGGAACATTGATCATACAAAAAGTGGTCAAAGCACTACTCTTTCTCTCTTGAAAAACAAACAAATGAAATTAGAACAGGCCGTAAAACAAAAATCCTACTTTTTGCAACGTATTGCTCATGTCCACAATCCACACATTTTTCTACACTTGATTCCTAAGTTGCCAATTTTTGTATGAATCTTGGTTTGGGTTCGTGGATTTGGCAATTTTTTTTGGGTTTGGGTTCATCTTGGATTCATCTGTATAGAAAACATGTAAAAATCATATATATGTATACATATATTATGCAACCTAAAAGCATGAAGTAAGATTAGAAGATCACATAACATTATATAAACAACAAAACCACCATAAACTTGAATGCCATTTAAAACATAAATATTATAAAATATTCATTGTTCAAACTTCAAGTTCTATATTAAAATATAATATCAAGTTCCACAATTAGTTTTAAACTTTTAATCATCAAATGTATTTTCTAAATCATCAATATCATCATCATCATTGACATTAGATAATGTAGGAACATTAGATGAACCACAAGTAGTGCCAATGCCAGTGCCACTTGCACTAAGAGTGTGCTAGCTATTAGAATCCTCAAGTGCAATATGCTGGGAAGTGGAAACATCCAAGTCAGTATGCTTTGGCTTTATATCCCACAACTTCGTCTCCCCTTCCTTGTAGTCATGTTGTTTTTGTGAAAGGAGACCCAAGTTGGAATGTACATATACTAAGTTCTCCGCTTTTTTTTAGTGCAATCTTTTGCGTTTTACCGAGTGGATGAAAGAATATGTGCACCAATTCGTCTTAGATGCAAATAAACTAGCAACCTATAGGGACAAAATAAAGAGTCGAGTTATACACCATAAAAATAAAAAAAATTGAAAACTATAAATGAAAGTTGAAAGTTTAAACTTTGATAAAACTTTGATTGCGAGGGGTTGTACCACCAACTATGAGCATCCTTCTTAAACTTATCATGAAGAGCGTCAATAATTTGACCATTTGAATGCACAAAATCAATGAACTCACTCGTGACTATATATTGCAATTCAGTTTTAGGGAAGAGTCTATGAAATGTTGCCTTGTACCCTTCAACAACTTTCAAAATCTCTATATGGGGGAACCCTTGTTGGCACAAAAAGAATGTCAACACTGTAGTATTTTGGACTCAATGCAAAGGCAGGAAGATGTAATGGGTGGTCATTGTGTTCCATCTTTTTTCAGTGTGCATTTTTTTGAAGAAAATCTTTTCAGGGTCTTGCTCTTTTGCATTTATGATGCTCTTCATCTTTTCAATCATTAAATGGATGCCATCATATATCTATCCCAAGCAAGGCTTGTCCATGTCGGTATAGTGAATCATGCTCAAAATGAACTTCGTGAAACTAAGGAGATACTCCACATGATCCCATCACGAGTCATCTAAGATCATCTGCTTAATTTTTGTTGCCTTTTAAAGTTGCAAAAATATCTTTCTATGATCTTCTTGGCAACCAATGGACACTTGCAAATGCATAGGAATCACAATGCAGTCATTGTAGAACCTTAAAAGATCAATCTTCAAGTCCCTTTATTGATCCAACAAGCAAAAATGAATGTTCAATGTCCTAAAATGATGTTTTTTACAATAGAAATGAACTAAAATGAACTTGTTTTAGTGTTTTAGAAGTGATTTTTAGGGTTAGGAGCAATTCTAGGGTGTTCAATCAAAGTCAAATATTAAAAAAAGAAAAAGAAACAAGAATTCCATTGCTGCTTTGATGGGTTCATCCTTGGTGGGCTTGGGTTTGCCTAGACGAATTGGGCTCCTCTTGCCCACATCTTGCCTAGATCCACAAATGGACTGGACTGAAACTTGGATCGAATTCTTATTAGACTTGGATTTGGCCTATTCGCAAGTAGATCTAGCTACATAGCTTTATTCAAATGAAACACATTTGCACATTGTTGTAGGATTTTTTTTTGAGAAACTCTTGAATTTTGGGAAAAAAAAAATGAACTTAGTGATTCACAAATACTTGTGATTTTTTGCCGATTTCTTCTTTTTTATGCATAGACTAAATCTTTTGCTTTTTTTTGCAACGCATTGGTTGCACTTGATGAGTAGATAAAGGAGTAAGCATAGACTATCACTAAATCATTAGAAGAGTCTGAAGAAGAAAAGGAAAGTGAAGGCACTCTTGTCCAACCTTCTAGTTTACATAAGAATGAATCTTTCAAAGTTTGTGGAGTCATGAGTGGGCAAAAAATTGTTGCTCTCATTGATACTAGGGCTACACACAAATTCATTGATGGAGTTATTGCTCAAAGAGGCCTCAAGACTGAAGATTTTGAAGGCTTCAAAGTTATGGTTATTGATAGATTTACTCTCACATGCACAAAGCGAATTCCTCAAATGAATATACAATTTGGTAACTATTAAGTCAAATATGACTTCTATGTGGTGAGTATTGGAGAGATTGATGTTGTTCTTGGCAGCCAATGGCTCCATTCTTTAGGAGAGATCATTGCAAACTTGCAAACAATGGAGCTGAAATTCCAGGCTAATTGGAAGAATATTGTGTTGAGAGGAATGTCAAATGGAGGTCTTCATGTTGTCACCTACAAGAGGATGGAAAGATTGCTTCGTCAGAATCAAGTTGAGTGGGCTGCAAAATGTGTCATCATGCCTACTTTTTCTCAAGAAGAAAAAGAGAACATCCAAATGTGCAAGGTGTCTTGAAAGAGGTATTGAGCATGTGATAGAGTTGGAAGAGAGAACCAAACCAGTCATCACCGCTCCCTATCAACATCTCAAGAGACATAAAGATGAAATTGAGAAAACAATCAAGGAGCTTTTGGAGATGGGGCGTATCCATCCAAGCAAAAGCCCATTTGCATCTTTGGTTGTATTGGTGAAGAACAAGGATAGGACTAGGTAATGTCCCCTTTTTAGCCCTATGCCTTTTAGTGGCTGATAGCCTATTTCCGGAGTCTTATAGGCTTCTTGAAAGCAGTTTTAGGGTTTCCAAGATTTTTGGAGGTTTCATGTTAGTTTTTTAGGAGTTCCATGAAGGAGTTTTCCAGTATGCTTTCTGGGGCTTTATGGGTTTTCTAAGAACCTTAGTGGGTAGTCACTACTATTTTAGCAGTGTCTATTTTTAGACTTAGTATTTTTAGTAAGATATGACGGTTGCTTGAAATGTTTTTATTTTGAGTTTGGAGTCACTATTTTTAGTAAGTGCTTTTTCTGGCAGTGGCTTTGGTAGTAGTTCACCATTCGGGTACTATTTACGGTAGTATGACAATGTAGTGTTTGGCGTCTTGATATTTTGAGCAGTGGCTTCTCCAAAATTCTTGGAGTTTGAAAATGGAAAGTTTGCAACTTAAATTAATGTTATAATGTCAAGTGGCCCCTTTCAGACCCCATGCCTAGCTTGATGACTTAAGTTGTTGCAATGCTAAAGGTGGATGCCAAGAAGTGAACTAAGCATTTTAAGTTGAATTTATGCATTTCAAGGTTGGATGCCTAAAGTGAGAGACTTAAGTGATTTTTATTAAATATTATTTCTCTCCAAAAGGTGGCGTTCCTTTTTGGAGGGAAAGGGATTTCAAATTCCTGGCTTGTAGAGTCTATATACAATGCTTCATTTGCTCTCATTTGGTTATGCTATCTTGATGTAACGAAGTGTTGCCGAATTGTAGAGTGACTCTTGGGCTTTGAGGACAAAACCCCTCCAAGCTAACTTAAGTTTCGAGATTGAAAAATATCTCCTAGCTAAACAGTGTTGCAGCTTCATCTCAAGAGTTACACTTGAGCTTTCTATGGTGATGACTTTCATTATGCTTTCAGTTTTTGTTGGGTTTGATGTTTTCTAGGATATTTTGGTGTGGGTGTGTGTTAGTTTGTACTTAGCATAGCAACAAAAATATTTTGGGGAAAAAATCGGCAAACCAAAAGTTGAAGATTTTTTGAAAAAAATGGGAAAAAATCGAGAAAAAATCGGATTTTTAAAAAAATGTAAAAAATTGTAGAATAAGAGACAAAAACTATTTTTTTCTTAATTGAAAGGCATTTCCATAGCAATAGAGTTATAAAGAGCAAATAAAATAGAGAGTTTAACTAATGAATCATAGAAAATAGATTTTGTTGTTTATATTCATATCGTTGATTACATTGCATTCCACATCTTTCAAAGCATTAGTTCATGCATAACTGATAGATGACAAAATTTCAATTACAATATAGTTTGTACAAAGTCAACCTATAAACTGAGTACAAATTTTCAAAAAAATCAAAAGTAGCCAATGACTCTTGCTAGTTGCTAGTATAAATAGAGCTATGCTAGAGGGATGCTAAAGGGATGCAGGTCTTGATGATGAAGCTACTAGGGTTTTGCCTCTCCTAAGTCGTTCAGTCAAATGAGTATCAAAGTTGGACTCTACTAGGATCTCAAAATCCTCAGCCTCGAGAAATTCATCACCAGCAACCCACTCATTGTCTGGATCAAAAATTGCCTCAAAGAAATGTGGTCTCATGGTGATGGAATGCCATGACAATCAATAGCAGCCACATTTATTTGAGGCAATTTTTCAACCAGTTCATTGCCTTGTCTATGCTACCACATTTTTCATACATGTCTACCAAAGCATTTTATCAAACAGTTCACTGCCTTGTTGCTATGGCTAAAATCCTAAAACAAGTGCTTTCGAACAGGCTATGGATGCTTGGAAAAAATTCTATCAAAGCATAATAGTAACAAGTTATGGTCTCATGGCTTTTTCCCCACGAAAATCAGCTTGATTTTATTTGCAGGTTTTAAACACATTTTATCGGGGAAACAATCGTCCAGCTTGCAAATTTTTTAAAAATCGGGATTAATCAGGTTTTTTTCCAGATTTCCGTTATTATGGTTTGTAGTTTGAGGATATTTTGGAGTGTTTATCAAATTTTTCATGTTGCTGGTTATTACCTTGCTGACCCATGTTTTTGCTCACGCCGGAGAGAGGAGTTGCTAAGTTTTTGTGGGTACTGATCCTATGTGTTCTTCATGCTTGGGCACCCCTTTCCTTGAGGCTTCATGATTTTTGGAGGAGAGTTGGATTTTTAGTTGCTGGTTGACCTCCTTGGGGGTCGTACACCTTGGCTATAGGTGCACTAGGTTGCGTGCCAGAGTTTTCCAGGCTTGTTGGTGGTGGCTTGCTTCCTAGACTTGGATGCCTAGCTCATTGGGATCATATGCAAGTGGTTTGAGGTGATTTAGAAGTGTATTGGAGGAGTTATGGGTGTTTGAGGGTTGGTGGTTGAGGTTTCATGTTCACTGTTTGGACATATCCGACTGCTGCTACTATCATATCAGACCTGATATAACCATGTCCTTTCAAGTTTTATGTTGCCTAATCACTCTTATGTTGCAGGGATTGCTTACTGTATCATTGGGCAATCATATTGATTGGTTATTCTCATGATTTCATGTACTGAACATCATATTGTAATGCTGAATTGGTAGTACCAATCAACTCTTTTCTTTTATGTTATTTGGATAGTTAACTCACTACATAAGTGGTTACTCCCGTTGAAGAGTGGTTGAGATTTTGCTTTATGTACTTCACACTCCCGTTGAATAAGTGGTTGGGTTTCTATATTTATTTCTTGTTGCCTGCTGAAAAGTGGAAGTGGCTGGCTTTGCTGCCAAGTGCATTACTTTCCTTGTTACCTGCTGAAAAGTGGAAGTGGTTGGCTTGCCGCCAAGAGCATTTCTTGTTTACTTTCATGCACTTGTTATTTACTACTCACCCCACTAAAGAAGTGGTAGTTTAGAGAAATCTCAATATTGTAAGCCAACCATCGTATGCTCTCACCTTGCCCATAGTGGGATTTGGGTGATCAAAATGTGGAAGGTGTTATTTCAGTTAGCATTGTTACTTTCAGTATTTGCAAAGATCCCCTTACACCGTATGCTCTCACCTTGCCCACTTTGGGATTTGGGTGATTAGAAAGTGGAGGGTTGTTATTCCGTTGATTATCTTTTCTTTCATCTAATGCTAATGGGTGAAAAATTTGTGGAAAAAATTGGGGTGGGTATTACAGTGGTATCAGAGCTGGTCATCCTGCCAGCCCATGCTTTTAGTGCCTATAGTTGATAGAAAATCTCTATGAGTGATAGAGAAATCAGATACTACAACAGAGAGTAGAAGAGACAACAGGTTTAGATTTCGTTAGTTCTCGTTGAGGGGACATTTTCAGATATTCTCAGAAACCGTGACAGAGCAGTAGAAAATATGGCAGAAAAGGATAAGGGACCAACCCAAGAAGAGAGTCCAGATGTCAGAGTTGAGCTGAAGTTTGATTGTATGATGGACATGATGCCGCAGTTGTTGGCTAAGATGAGCCAAAACATCACTCTTGCACCTCAATGCCAGAATAGTGAGACCAATGCTTCGAATAACAACCATATGGTGGAACAAGTGGTCATTTTGTTGAAGTGACTAGAGGATCCGCTCCTAGACCTCTCCAATCGACCTTCACTCGAAGGGAAGAACCTCCAACATAATCAAAAGCTCCAATTCCTATGGTTGATGAAGTGAGGAACAACCACATGGAATATGTTACCCTTCCTATGGAGATAAACAAGATATTGACATTGGACCAATTCATAAACTAGAAAGAAGAAGAGAGGAGGTGTAATGTCCCCTTTTCAGTAATGACCTTGTTGTGAAATGTTAGCCTATTTCCGGAAATCTGTAGGCTATTCAGTTAAGCAAATTAGGATTTCCAGTGTTTCCTGCTCAGCTTGGTTTATTGTGGTTTTGATGTGTTCTTACTATTTTTAGCAGTGGCTATTTTTAGTAAGTCTATTTTTGGTATTGTCTTCATCAACAGTGTTGTACAGTTCATTATCCAGATTTTGGTAATATCTCAATTTCCAGCTTGGTGGTGGTTTGTTCCTTGGACTAAGTTTCATACTTAGTTAAAAATGTGTTTTGAAGTTGTACCCCACACCTAGCTTAATGACTTTAAGATTGTTTTTAAGTTGGGGCCATGAAGTAAGATACATTTAATATTTTATTAAATGTTTATTTATCATCTAAAGTGGGACGACTTGAAGGAGTGGAATAAAGAGTTTATTTTATATTTTAAATGGAGTCTTTTTTGGAGATTGGCGTCCCTTTTGGGAAAAGGAAGAGTTTCTTTGGAAGTTCAAATGTTTCATCTCCTCTTGGTAAAAGCTTATATATTGGTGCTTTGCCCTTTGTATCTCATCTTGGAAATTGGAAAGTAAAGTTATGCTGCTGGTTTGAATCCAGAACCTGGCTAAGGGGAAGCTTAGCGAATTCAATCCATTCTTCGGGCCTGAAACTATGGCTCCTTAGGTGGATCATTATGATTGTATTTCACCTTGAAATACAGATGGAGCTTCAATTTGATAAAATCGAGCAGGTTGCTGATGTAAAGCCTGTTTTTTAAGTTGCTGATTTGCCATGGCTGAAGCTGATTTCTGCTCATAGCTTCAACGTGGATTTTTGTTTCGTTCTGGGTGATCGTCCATGCTGTTCTACTGTGAAGGGCGCCCCTTTCTAGAAAGTTTCAGAATTTTTGGTTGAGTGTGGATTTTTTAAGAGAAGGCCGACCCTCTTGGCAGGCCATACCATCTCACTAGGCTTGCATTGGGAAACGTGCCTCCTGTTGCTGCTGTATTTGGTTTGTTCTCTCCTTGAGGTTCGGGCGCACATCTCCTAGCTGTTGTTGGGCTGTGGTTTGGGAGCTTTCCGAGTTGATTCGGGAAAGATACGTCCGTTTTGGTGAAGTCATAACTTGCTGGTCTGATTTTCTGTACCTTTTGTTTTTGATCAGATTAGTTAAGTTTTGTTATTTTGCTGTTTTGAGCTTCAATTATTCATTTATTCAAGTTGTAAATGTTAGAGGAAGTGATACTCTAACCATTGCTTATTCTGAGAACTCATATTTGACATATTGCAGCTGTTTAGTAATTGTTTGTAAGCTGATTAGTAGTACTAACAACAATTTGTTTACTTGCTGCAATTTACTTTGTTGTATTCCCCCCACGAAAATAAAGTGGTTGTGTGGATTGTATACCCCCCACAATTTAAGTGGAAGTGAGGTTAATTGGCTGGCTTGCCGCCTTCAAATAATTGTAATAAACACACCCACGAAATAAGTGAAGTATTCCCACTGCTTGTGGATGCCTGCATCAACAAAATAAGTTGTATTTCAGTTTAATATCTAGCACTCCACCATATGTTAGCACCTCGCCTTGCAAAAGGATCTTGCGTGCACATTCTTGGTGTTGAGTTTAACTCTCTATTTTCAGTTGTTATCAAGTTATTAGATCCTAGGGATCCTCTGACCATATGCCTGCCCCTCCTCCTTAAGTGGTTTTAGGGCGCATTCTTGGTTAGAGTTGTTTTAGCTGTGTTTTGGTTTAGAGCTAATTCTTAATGGGTGCATGATTTGCATTGTTGTGATTGAAAAATAAAGGGAAAAATTAAGGGGTATATTTCAGGAGGCAGAAGATATGAGAATCGTGCTCCTATGCCTCCAAGGGATTATTAGCACGCCCTTGGGAAGGTGACTCTAGCACATTTTGATGGGAGTGACAAATGTTCCGTTAGATCATGGGTCTAGAAGCTTGATAACTACCTTTCATTGAGGCCAATGCCAGAGTAATATGCCATCAAGTTTGCCACTCTTCATTTGGATGTAAGAACCCTTGCCTATTCTGCCCTGAATTTTTTTAGTTTGTGTTGTTTGACATTTTGTCAAACACTTTGCATGCAAACTGATTTTCTGAGTATATTGATGCTTTTGGATACCTATTTGTGATTTATGCCTTATGTATTGGTGAACAATGACATAAAATGATAACATACATTTATGTAAAGCAACAAATTAAAAAGGAACCCTAATTGTTTCTTATTAATCCTTGAAAGCAAAGTATATCAGACTTAATAAAGTTCTGATCTGAGTACAACAGCAAGCTATTCGAGTCTGATTTTCACATCAAAAGAGAGTTTATTGATAATGCAAACATACCCGGTTACAAAGAAGTCATATTGGACAATAAGAGCAATGATATGAAAAAGACAATGACTCGAAAATGGACTGATTTTCTGAATATTTTCAGACCAGCAACTCCTCCAAAGCAAATCTGGAAATGAAGCTCAATTTGATGCCCTAAACAATGTCCAAACCTTCTCCAATGCAAATTGGCTAGGGCAATTATGAAACCCTAGAAACCCTAGGCTGAAATAAGACCAAAAGATGCCAATTGAAGTCTCCAAACCTTAGCTCCAACAATCTGAAATTAAAATACTGAAATCTGAAACTTAAATCTGCAATTTCCTCTAAACCCTAGTTGCCCAAAATAGAGGAAAATTCATATAAAATCAGGGACAGCTCCAAAAATTCTGAAACCACCTTCAAATGATGCCAAAAAGTCCCTAGATTAGGTCGCCCAAGTTGAAAAATGCATAAAAATTCTTTAAAACCCCAAAATTTGCAAAACACCTCCAAAATGGGTCTCAAACCCTAGCAGCTAGCTTAGTAAAATCCTGCTCCAGCATGTACAAACCCTAGCCGTCCCAAATCTTATGAAAATATGATTCAATAAGCTCAAATCTGCAACTTCAATCTTCAACCTGCAAATAAATCTTCAAACCCTAGCTGGTTGAAGCTCCAAAAAGATTGTAAAACTTGCAAATATGCCCAATGATGAATCCTGAATGAATCAACCTCACAAGTAGGATTGGATTTTCGTCTTTAGAGTTGGCTGCAACTGAATTCTTAGTTGAAGATAGAGAAAACTCAAGTTTATCAAATCCACAATATGCCCAAACGACTTGCACTCGACTCCTTTTAAAGGCACAACTGAATCTTCTAGGAGAAGCCAACTTATAACTAACTCTGACTTCTAGAAGAATACTTTAATATTTCCTAAAGTGACTTTATAATATTATTTTATTTTTAACTTAAGTCACTTTAAAATATTTAATAAAGTGACTTTATAATATTTTATTCTTTTATTTAAGTCACTTTAATTAAATTAATCAAAATAAAGTTACCTTTATGATTTAATTTATTTAGATAACTTTATAAATAATTAATTTAATATTATTCCCTTTATCTCCATTGGCCAATAATATAAAAATATGACCAGTTGCAGCAAATCATTCCCTATCCAATTGGATTAGCCTACGAGAATGGCTAATAGGCTAATTAACTTTCTTACTGGTGATCACTTCGGAAATGGGGACATGACATTGGACAGGGCTGCCTATGAATGGTGGTATCATGGTTTGGTCACTTTTGGCCATAACGTTATCGTGACATATGATGAGTTCGCTAACAAACTCATCGAAAGATTTGACACCAAGGATCCTGAGGTGAAATTCCGTGAACTTGCCCAGTTGACGCAACATGGCTCACTTGATACTTACATTTTTGATTTTCGAAGGCTTTTCGTGATGGTGCCCAACATCACTGAAAGAAGACTTGTAATCCTTTTCTCTGAAGGACTAATGGAACTGTTGAAGGGGTGGGTGAAGGCTTTTGATCCACCAACTCTCGTGAAGGCAATCAAAAAAGCAAGAAGTATGGACTTGTCTGCCCCTAAGCCAAAATTTCAGTCCAAGACCTTTCCACATGATAAGGACAAGAGGCATGATGGCAAGGAAAACTTTTAGTCCAAAGAAAACCCCGCAAAGGTGGAAGATGATTACAAAAAAGACCTAAGGAAGAAGAATCTTTGTTTCACATGCAAAGAGCCATGAGCCCCAGGTCACAAGTGTTGGGAAAAAGGGAGAAATCATCAGTTGGATGCCCATCAGCCCTATTCAGCTGATGGATTAGAATCAGAAAATTTAGACCAGCAAGCTGAAGGAAAGGATAGTGAAGAAGGAAGCTCAGAAGAAGAGACTGAGAAAGTGAAGGAGAATGGAGGCACTCTCGCAAGGATCTCTAGCTTTCAAAGAAGCAATTCTTTCAAACTTAGAGAACTGTTGAAAGGGCAGCAAGTTGTTGCTCTAATTGACATTGGTGCTACACATAATTTCATTGACGAGGATATCGTGGCACAACATGGGCTCAAGACTAGAAAATTTGGAGGTTTCAGAGGAATGGTTGCCAATGGTAACATAATGTCTTGTGTTAGGATAATACGACATTTGAGGATCCTACTAAACTACTATGAAGTCAATGATGACTTCTATGTTGCCAACATTGGAGGCACAAATGTTGTTTTGGGTATGTTGTGGCTTTGCTCCTTAGGGGAGATCACCTTGAACTTGAAATCTGTGGAGCTGAAATTTTAGGATGGTAATAGAAAGGTGGTGTTGAAAGGAATAAGTAGTGGGGGATCCATCACCATTACATGCAAAATGATGCAAGGGATAGATTCCAAGCAAGAAGATGAAAATAGTTTGAAAACTCACGACAATCCCCTATTTGATGTGGAAGTAGAGCTCACATTTCCTAATCCTTTGTTTGAGTTGCATGAAGACAAGATGATGGAAGAACCATTATCTCTAATTGATTTGCTTCCTATGTTGAGATATGATGGAATGGATCCTTGCGATAGGGAGGTTGGCCTTGTGGATTCACTGCAAGAAATGGAGCATCATATTGATTCAGATAGTGTTGGTGTGGTGAGCCCTTGTGAGGAGGTTTCAAAGATTCATAAATTTCTTGGGTTTATGTCACACGAGTTGATGCATTGTTTGCAGCCCCAATATGATGGTGTCACTTGGGGAGAGATTTTCCATGCCCAGGATCGTATGCATGGGAAAATTGTTGCAATTACCTCTCTTTGCAGCGATCTTATGAGTCCATTGATGTCCCTACCAATGGATTGGAGAGAGATTTTGAGTAAAGGATGGCTCTGTGGCAAGTTGATGACACTTGAAAGGGATTTTCCGGCTATGGACATGAGCAGATGTGGCATTTTGGCTGATGTTTCTCAGTATGGCAGCAACTGTTCTTCTTGGGTGCTGATTTTCCAAAAATCAAACCTCAAGTTGGCCATTTCAAACTTGGAGAGCTGCTGGTATGCTTATTTTCAGTCCATTCAGTCTCCTAGTAGGATTGATTTTTGGTTTCAGATGAGGGAAATGTTGAGCTTGAACAATTAGAATTTGTGTGGGAGAAGTATACAAGCACCAATCAATGACTATTCCAATCCATTCACTTGTGCTTATGATTGGGACAACGAATTATTTTTCAATTACGACCTTGATGATGGTTTGCAAGAGGCTGAGTAAGGGGAAGTCGGCATTGACTTTCTCAAATCCACCTATGGAATGCCACAAGGTTTTGATTGTGGGGAGCAATTCCCCAAGGAGTTGGCCAAGGTTTTGTTGAGTTTAATTGATCTTCTTATGGGGGAACTTATGAGATTACATTTGCGGGCACCCAACTGAGTAGTGTTCTTATTTGGGGGAGCTACGAATTCCTTAGACTTATTTAGGATCCAAGAGTCATGGTGAGTTTATCTCAGAATCAATCAGTGCATGGCATGCGATTGCTTGAGGACAAACAATCTCGGGGAGGGTGGACTGTAATGTCCCCTTTTTAGCCCTATTCTTTTCAGTGGCTGATAGCCTATTTTCGGAGTCTTGTAGGCTTTTTGGAGGCAATTTTAGGGTTTCCAAGATTCTTGGAGGTTTCATGTCAGTTTTTCAGGAGTTGTTTGCAGGAGTTTTCTAATATGCTTTCTGGGTCTTTTGGGTTTTCTGAGAACCTTGGTGGGTAGTTACTGCTATTTTTAATAGTGTCTATTTTTAGACTTACTATTTTTAGTAAGTTACGACAACTACCTGGAATGTGCTTATTTTGAGTTACGAACTCAGGAGTCACTATTTTTAGGAGTATGCTATTTTTAGTAAGTGTTATTTTTGGCAATGGCTTTGATAGCAGTTTGGCATTGGGTTACTATTTCTGGTAGTGTAGTGTTTGGCGTCTTGATATTTTGAGTAGTGGCTTCTGTAACATTCTTAGAGTTTGAAAATGGAAGGTTTGCAACTTAAGTTAATTTTATAATGTCAAGTGGCCCCCTTTGGACCCCACGCCTAGCTTGACGACTTAAGTTGTTGCAATGCTAAAGGTGGACACCAAGAAGTGAACTTAGCATTTTAAGTTGAATTTACGCATTTCAAGGTTGGATGCCTAAAGTGAGAGACTTAAGTGATTTTTATTAAATATTATTTCTCCCAAAAGGTGGCGTCCCTTTTTGGAGGGAAAGGGATTTCAAATTCCTGGGTTACAGACTCTATATATACTACTTCATTTGCTCTCATTTGGTTATGCTATCTTGATGTAACGAAGTGTTGCCGAATTGTATAGTGACTCTTGGGCTTTGAGGACGAAACCCCTCCAAGCTAACTTCAATTTTGAGATTGAAAGATATTTCCTAGTTGAACAATGTTGCAGCTTCATCTCAGGAGTTGTAGTTGAGCTTTCTATGGTGATGGCTTTCATTATGCTTTCAGTTTTTGTTGGGTTTGATGTTTTCTAGGGTATTTTGGTGTGGGTGTGTGTTAGTTTGTAGTTTGAGGATCTTTTGGAGTGTTTATCAGATTTTTCATGTTGCTGGTTATTGCCTTGCTGACCCACGTTTTTGCTCATGCCAGATGGAGGAGTTTCTAAATTTTTGTGGGTACTGATCCTATGTGTTCTTCATGCTTGGGCGCCCCTTTCCCCGAGGTTTCATGATTTTTGGAGGGGAGTTGGATTTTTAGCTACTGGTCGACCTCCTTGGGCGCTGTACACCTTGGCTGCAGGTGCATTTGGTTGCGTGCCAAAGTTTTCCAAGCTTGTTGGTGGCGGCTTGCTTCCTAGACTTGGACACCTAGCTCATTGGGATCATATGCAAGTGGTTTGAGGTGATTCGAAATTGTATTGGAGAAGTTATGGGTGTTTGAGGGGTTCTAGTTTTGGTCTCATGTTCGCTGTTTGGACATATCCGACTGCTGCTACTGTCATATTAGACCTGATATAACCTTGTGCTTTCTTGTTTTATGTTGTCTAATCACTCTTATGTTGTAGGGATTGCTTATTGTATCATTGGGCAATCATATTGATTGGTTATTCTCATGATTTCATTTATTGAACATCATATTCTAACGCTGAATTGGTAGTACCAATCAGCTCTTTTCTTTCATGTTATTTGGATACTTACCCTTTTGCATAAGTGGTTGCTCCTGCGGAAAAGTGGCTCCCGTTGAAGAGTGGCTGAGCCTTTTGCTTTATGTACTTCACAAACTCCTGCTGTATAAGTGGTTGAGTTTATATATTTCGTGTTGCCCGCTGCAAAGTGGAAGTGGCTGGCTTTGCCGCCAAGTGCATTAGTTTCCTTGTTACCTGCTGAAAAGTGGAAGTGGCTAGCTTGCCGCCAAGAGCATTTCTTGTTTACTTTCATGCACTTGTTATTTACTACTCACCCCACTGAAGAAGTGGTAGTTTAGAGAAAGCTCAATATTGTAAGCCAACCACCGTATGCTCTCCCTCTTGCCCATATTGGGATCTAGGTGATCAGAAAGTGGAAGGTATTATTTCAATTAGCATTGTTACTTTTAGTATTTGCAAAGATTCCCTTACATCGTATGCTCTCACCTTGTGTATGTAAAGTTCCTAACTAGAGGGTATGAAGTTTTGCATTTTTTTCTCTAATTTGATAGATGTTTCATTTTATCAAACTACTTCATTTCTTTGTACCCAAAATAGAGAGATAATGATTCACATTGCAAAACATGAA
This sequence comes from Sequoiadendron giganteum, assembly GCA_007115665.2. Classification (NCBI taxonomy): domain Eukaryota; kingdom Viridiplantae; phylum Streptophyta; class Pinopsida; order Cupressales; family Cupressaceae; genus Sequoiadendron; species Sequoiadendron giganteum. The sequence continues at coordinate 54,310,123 of CM021103.1, forward strand.
CAATATTGTTCAACAGTTCTGAGATATTTTTGACTATAACTATGCCTGATTTTTACAATGTTTGCTGCTTAGAATTTATAATCAGAATTTCTACAAACCCAGAAAATAATATTCAGACTGTTTACAAGGATATTTTGAGTGGTACATTGATCACCAATACATAAGACATCACTCAAAAATTAATAGTAACTGGATTGACTTCATACTTAGATTGAAATAAACTTACATAGCTTAATAAATTGAGTCTTTTACAACAGCAATGCTATTTGAACAATAGATATAACAAGTAACAATCTTAAAATACCTCAAACCTGGAATGAGTCTGCTCATTGTTAGACAATGTAGACTGCCGCCCAGTTTGATGTCTAAACCCCACGCACAGGTTGTGATGGCTAACACGTCCCTCCAAAGAAGTTTGTGATTGTTGATACGCACATAATGCAGCCTCACAATCAGTCGCCTTCCTCATACAAGCTCACGCCTCCTCACTAATTGCACTCAACTTCACTAAGGGCTGCGATTTGTAACAATAGAGCCACGTCCTCTGTTGTTGCTTCACAGTCCATAATCGATACAAGAAGGCTGCCTTAGAAAAAATGTCTTCCTCAGAGATATGGATGCCTATCTCTAGGAACTCTAGCCTATGCAATAAACCACGATTTTGCTCATTGTGTTAGTATCTCCAGCCAGAAAAATGAGCTCATACTCTTTCTCTGAAACCCACAACCCTCATTAGAAGACCCACGTTCTGCCCTGAGTGTTCTTCCTTTCCAAACACAGACGTCAAGCTCTTGCAAATATCAATAAGAAGAAAATCATCCAAGCTCCCCAACCCTACTCTAGTACAATACTAAAATAACCTTTAAATTCCAATTTGGTCTCTGAAAGAGACCCACCAAATTTACATTCTGCTTCTGTAGAAAACCTGTGTGACTTCCTCCACAAATCCAGCTAGGGTAGATTAGTTTCACTATCGAAACTGGTGCCCTTTTTTTTCCAGCCCCAAGATCAAATAGCTTTCGAAAAGCTCTCTAGATGAAAAGTGAGAAAATAATCCAAGTATGAATGAGAAATGAGCCTCTCAACTCCTTTTATATTTCCTATTTAAATTCCCGCTCAAATATAATAAAGTGACTTAATAAAGCTAATTTTTCAATATTTCACTTAAAGTCACTTTATAACCTTATTTAATTAATCACTTAATATTACCTTTTAACTTTAGCTTTTCCTGCCAGGCAATATAAAATAATTAAATAAATGAATTCCCTTATCATGCCTTTAGCCTTCGGGAATTAATAAGGCTAAAACAGCAACCTAGGTGATCATAGAGAAGGGGACATTACAGTGTAAGAACCCTTGCTTGTTCTGCCCTGAATTTTTCAGTTTGTGTTGTTTGGCATTTTGTCAAACACTTTGCATGCAATCTGATTTTCTGAGTATGCTGAGGGTTTTGGGACATGAAATAACAACAAACAACTATATATTAAAATACAACATGAAAGAACATAAATAGCTTCTTATTTCTCCTTGAAAACAATGTATATTAGACCTAATAAGGTTCTTATCTGATTACAACAGCAAGCTATTCCAGTCTGATTTCAATATAGAATGAAGTACATTCACAATGCAAACATACCCGAATACAATGTAGCAATGGTAGACAACATGTACAATGATATGGAGAAGCTAATGGCTGATTAAGGACTGATTTTCAGAGAATTTTCAGTCCAACAATTCTCCTATAAAGAATACCTAGAAATGATGCCCAAAAATGATGCCAAAACTGATCCACATTCAAATCCTAGAGACCTCCAAGCTGGAATAAAGATTTGACCCAAAGAGTGCCAACCCTAGTCATCCCAATGCTGCAAAAATTATATAAAATCATAGACAGCTCCAAAAATTCTAAAAGTTATGCCAAATGACTCCAAATAGCCTTCCAAATCAAGTCGCCTAGCTTAGGAAATTAAATAAAATCTTTAGAACCCAAAATCTGCAAAAGCATCTCCAAAATGGGTCTCAAACCCTAGTGGTCAGCTTGGTAAAATTCTGCTCCAGCAAGTATAAACCCAAGCTGTCCCAAATCTCATGGAAATATGACTCAATAAGCTCAAATCTGCAACATGCAATCTTCAACCTGCAAATAAATCTGCAAACCCTAGCTGGTTGAAGCACTAAAAAGGTAGTAAAATTTGCAAATATGCCCAATGTGACCTTCGTCATGAATCCACTCCTAAAAAGAGTTAGGTTTTCGTCCAACCTTTTTCCAATTTGCTGAAGGTTTTCGTCCTTAGAGATTTAGTTGAATCTGAGATTCAAGCCTTTGTAATAATGCATAAGAAATATTAACTCAACAATAGATGCCCAAATGCCTTGCACTAAACTCCTTTTAAAGGCTCAATTGAATCTTCCAAAAGAAGCCAATTTGCAGCTAACTCTTGTAAGTGGTCAAATATCCTTAGTGTAGTCGGCCGTAGTCGGCCAAGTTATTATGATTCAATAAACTATAGTCTTAGTGGGAATAATTATTGGCATGTACATTCGGGTAATTAAGTCCCGATTAGTTTTAACGGGTTGTTATGGAACGTCACGACGGTTGGTTGCTCAACCACCGCTGAACGTTATATGTACTCAGTTTTGTAGTCGGGAGATATCATTATGATTTTGGGTCCATGATTGATAGTATGGGAATACTTTGTGATTGTACATGGTGATATTTACTAGAAATGAATACAAGCATCTCATGATTCAAGCATATTGTATTGTTATATTTTATGTATTGCATATAGTTCAGTTTACTTCCTGTGTATGTAGTACGTTGATATAAACACTCAGAAGGGTAAACATTTGGCACCGTTGCCTAAGTGGACCAAGGAAGCACTCGTTACAATGGCAGCGTAATGGGCCGACCGGTGGAAGAACCCATAGTAACGAATGAAGAAAGAGAGGACGACTTGACACGGGATTTGACAAATCTCTGGAACATATCCCTACGAGATCATGTATGGAGGCAAGCCCTCAGGCGATAAATCCCTGAGGCAGTAGTTTGGGATTGACTCGAAGTGAACGATGAGGTTGATCACCTTCTCCACTGCATGCCAAGATTGTTGGCCCGCCACTCCATCATCCTACAAGACCTTCGGGCGGAAGAGGAACAGGAACGCTGAAGGCAGCAAATCTTGCAACAGTACGAGGAATGAACCAAACGGGAAGAAGAGGAACGAGACACTAGCCATAGACGTACCTCTGGCAACCAACAATGATCCTTTGAAAGACCTGTAATGCCTGTACGGCCGAACAAGGACAAGAACCTAATACCATTCGGGCACGAAGTGGAGGAGGAAAGAATTCGGCGATCATTAAGAGTACAAGAGCAAGAAAACCGACGACAAAGATTAAATAGAGCACATTAGAGTTTTGTGGAAGGGAGGGACGAGGAACCATTCGTCACCCCATACGTAGAAAAATATAAAAGTCAAGAAAATGAAGATGAATTGAGTGGTGAACTTGAGAACAACATCCAACGCATTCGGGAGTTGTCCATATTGGACGACGACGAAGGGCTGAGGACAGGGAGATCTAAGCTCAAGACCCCTTGGCAGAGGGAGCACCAGAGTAGAGCCCAGGAAACCCAAGGTGTAGAGGACGTTGACGGAGGACGGAAGAGTGACTCGTACGTGGCCGAGAGTGCAAGTAACGTACCAGAACGTAACGGGAAAACCGGTCTAGTCGGGTTCAATACACACAAGGAGGACAGAGGGACAGGATGGTGACTCCAGAACGACAAAAGTTGCCGAAGTTTATGAGGAATGGGTCAGAGGATCCAGTACAACACTGCAAGACGTGCAAGACAATTTGGATAGCGAGTGGAGAAGATGACCCGGATAACTGGTTGAAAGCGTTTCCGGCGACACTCAGAGACAATGCCATTGATTGGTACTCGGAGTTGGACCAAACACAAAAAGCTTCATGGAGGGTACTGAAGCAGGCATTTCAAGATGAATTCAAACTGTTGAGGGACGACAGTGAAATTGTGGCCGAGATTTATAACACCAAACAAGGGAAGCACGAAAGTGTACGAACCTACAATTGGAAACTAAAAGACTTGCTGGGGAAACTGGAGTCACAGCCAGCAAATGGCTTAAAAAAGAGATGGTTTATTGAAGGGCTGCTTCCCTCGCTACGTAAGAACATGAAGGTGGTACCTCCATCCTCGTACATTGAAGCATACAACCGTGCGATGGATATTGAAAGCGAGAACAAGACATCCTCTAGACGGAAGAAGCATGATGATGAAGAAAGCGCAGGGGAGAGCGAGGATGAATTAAAAACCGTACAAGCGCTTCGTCGCGACATGCTGAGAATGATGAAGGAACTAAAAGCAGACAAAGAAGGGCCTAAGGAAGCGACCGAACTATGGTGTACGAAATGCAAAATGGAAGGCCATACGAAGGCAAACTGTCTGAAGAAGATGTTCTGTGACATCTGCCAAGTTATGGGACACTTCGTCAATGAATGCCCGTACAATTTGAAAACACGGAGTGCGCAAGTGTTCTTCACACAGGGGGGACGATCCACCCCTCCGACCACACCACCGAAACATTAGAATAACAATGCATCCCCTGGCGGCTATCACAACAATCGGAGAACTGACACGCCAAGAAGCAAAATCCAATATGACAGCAAAGGTCGACCCATGATCCAGTGCCGGAGATGTAGTGAATGGGGCCACTTTGCCAGGGAATGCCAGAATGGTCAAGGCGCCGAAGGGAAGCTGTGCAAGTGGTGCGGTCCGGGCGATCACGAAGACACTGATTGCCCAAAGCAGAAAGGTATCAACATACTGGAAGTAGCCAACGAAGAAGTCCTGGCACTTACAAGGGCGCAAACGAAGAAGGCCAACTATTTGGACCCTTGTACGGAGAAAGAAAGACTCCGAGAAGCCGGGGCAGAAGTGGAAGAAGCAATGGCAAATGAACAAAGAACTTCCAAAGTGGCTAGTATGCTGTTGCAGTCAGAGTTGGAAAAGAACATCGTACGACAAGTGCTTCACACAACTATACTAGTCAAGGTAACGGACCTTCTACAAACTATGCCTCAACTAAGAGTAGCACTCACAAATGTCATGACAGACAATACTTAGATAGGTCCAAGCAAAGACACCACATAACCGACAGGAGAAACCATGGATCCAATGCTACTCGCAATAAGTGGCGGGAGGAAACCAACTGTCGTATAGATGGAAATTTTGGGGATGAAACTCTCCAATACCATCGTCGACGGAAGATCAGGAGTTAACGTACTACCTGAGGATACATGGAAGAGCCTCGGGAAGCCCACACTCTGGCCGCCGACATTCCAACTAGTTGGCGCCAATCAACATAATATCAAACCGATCGGTACTTTGATGGCACAGAAAGTGGTGATAGGTATGCAACAATTCCTATTGAATTTTGTTGTCATCCCACTAGAGAGAAAAGCGTACGATGCACTACTTGGACGAGGATGGCTGATTGCCGCGAAGGCGAACCATAACTGGAAGAAGAATACCCTCTCGATCGAGAGCCATGGGAAGAAGTATATTATTGATTTAAAGAGTCAGGCGGTCAGTGAGGACCTGACGTCTTCAGAATCAAAATTTGACGAAGGGTTGGATGGCGATGAAGAAAGGAGGACAATGGAGCCAAACGAGGAAGGCGTATTGGAAATTGGAAGTTGTTCGGAAGATGAAACCAGTTCACTAAACGGGTTATTTCACTGGCAGATGGAGGACTATGAAGTTTTCCACCCGGATTGCAACATGTTGCAGATCAAGGAAGGGGAAGAAGGCGAAGATAAGGGCTTGTCCAGTGAGACATTCCCGCCAGAGTACGATGAGTATAAGGAAGCTACGACATAATTAGATGAGTCGCCAGCTCATAAGCTTGAACAAGACAAACTCATCAAGTACGAGGAACCGACACTCAAAAGGGTGAATCTTGGGGAACAAGAGAAGCCTAGGGAGATTCTCGTCGGTGATGATTGGGACTCCGTATTGAAGGCGACGACATTTAAAATATTCATGGAGTACAAGGACACCCTCGCCTGGACGTACAAGGATTTGAAAGGCGTACCACCAGAATTGTGCGTCCATAGGATTCCGCTCGTACCAGGAGCTCAACCCGTATGGAAGAGACCCTATAGGATGAATAAGAACTATGCCGCGAAGGTACAAGAGGAGATCGAGAAGATGTTGGAGGCGGGCATCATTTTCAAAGTGAATATCAGCGAATGGGTGTCACCGATTGTCATTTCCTTGAAGAAAGAATTAAAGCAAATCCGGATATGTGTTGACTTCTGGTGTTTGAACGCAGAAACTGTTAAGGACCCGTTTCCAATCCCCTTCACGGACACCATCTTGGAGGAGGTCGCTGGGCATGAAATTTACTCGTTCTTGGACGGGTTCTTAGGATATAACCAAATTTGTATTGCCGAAGAAGACAAGTTGAAGACAACTTTTGTAGTCGAAGATGGAGTGTACGCGTACAACCGGATGCCATTCGGGTTGTGTAACACACCAGCCACGTTCCAAAGGATAATTTTGCACATATTTGACAAGATGTCGGTGGACAACTTTAGGGCGTTCTTAGACGACTGGTCCATTTTCAGTGACAAGGAAAAACATCTCAAGGCTCTTGGAGAATGCATGGAGAGGTGCAGAGCAACACACCTCGCATTGAACCCAAAGAAGTGCAGGTTCATGGTACCACAAGGAAAGTTACTGGGACATATTGTGTGCAAAGCCGGGCTAAAGACCGATCCTGATAAAATAAGGGTCATTGTGCATATGGAGGCTCCAGGAAACGTCACAGGTGTAAAGTCCTCTCTCGGCCATGTCGGGTACTACCGGAGGTTCATCAAGAATTTTGCACAAGTATCGTACCCTCTCGACTTATTGACAAGGAAGGGACAACCTTTCATATGGACGAAGGAACAAGAAAAAGCATTCAAAGAACTGAAGGACCGGCTAATCAGTTCGCCCATCCTGGCATACCTGGACTGGGACAAGGAATTCCATGTACATGTGGATGCCTCAAACTTCTCCATTGGAGCAACACTCGCACAAGTCGGAACACACAGGCTGGACCACCCAGTATTCTTTGCCAGTCGGCTACTCTCAAAGGCGGAGAAGAACTATAGTACGACTGAGCGCAAAGCACTGAGGATGTTGTACTCCGTATAGAAATTCAGGCATTATTTGTTGGCTACGCCATTCACCTTCTATGTGGACCATCAAGCCCTAATGTATTTGGTGAACAAGCCTATAATCCAAGGAAGAGTGAGTAGGTGGTTGCTATTGCTTCAAGAGTTCACGTTCACCATCATAGTACGACCGGGGAAGAGCCACGTGATCGCTGACTAGTTTTCAAGGATACGGTCAGACGAACCTGCAGAAGGAGTGAACGAAGATTTCCCCGATGCGTACCTGTTTTAGATTGCGATACTCCTGTCATGGTATGAAAAGATCGGAGAATACTTGTCGACATCCACATTTCCAAAGGAAATGGCACTGGTAGAGAGGAGGAAGCTCGTATTGAAGAGCAAGACATTTCAGCTAATTAATGGCTTGCTATACAAGATGGGATTCGACCAAATCCTCCGAAGATGTGTCATAGAAGAAGAAATACCAGGGGTACTGAAGGAAGCACACGAGGGTCTGGCTGGCGGACATATGGGCCCGGATGCTACGGCGAGAAAAATTCTGCTGACAGGACTTTGGTGGCCGACGATGCACACAAATGCACGAGAGTGGGTGTTAGGATGTGATACCTGCCAGAGGGTGGGAAAACCTCTGTAGTGGGACTTTATGCCACTCTATCCATCCCAGCCACAGGAGTTGTTTGAGCGATGGGGATTGGACTTTATCGACCACTAAAAGTGAGTCACCTACACCGGTGCCGATACATTGTGGTGGCGACATAATATCTCATGAAGTGGGCTGAAGCACGAGCATTGCCAAATAACACAGCCTAGAGCGCAGCCAGGTTCATCTATGAACAAATAGTGATACGGTACGGGATCCCAATCCAAGTTACGAGTGATCGAGGACACTTTGTGAATCACGTCATCCGACTGATGACAACGGAGTTCTGGATATTTCACAACCTATCAAGCCCGTACTACCCACGAGCCAATGGTCAAGCAGAGTCTACGAATAAGGTGCTAGTGTCAATCATTCACAAGTCATGTGGTGTAGAGGAAGCTGATTGGGAAGAGCAGCTACCAGTCGTCTTGTGGGCGTACCGTACGACGTATAAAGTAACAACAGGACACACAACTTTCCAGTTGATGTACGACCAGGAAGCAGTGGTACCAATGGAATACATGGTACCCAGCCTAAGGATAGCCGTGGAGAACCGGTTAGGAGATACAGAGAGTTTGAAGGAACGACTGTACGAACTCAACAAACTGGACAAGCGGAGAGTGATGGCACAATGGGTCACGAAAAATATGCAATGAAGAAGGAAGCACTGGCGTGACAAACACCTTCGGCGAATGAACTTCCGGCCAGGACAATTTGTTTTGAAGTATAACGGCCGTAAGGAGATCAAACTGGGGAAGTTCAAAGTACGGTGGTTAGGACCGTTTAAAATCAAAGAAGTATGCGACAATGGCTCTATAAAACTGGAGAACTTGGATGGATCATTCCTGCCTAATGCAATCAACGGATCAAAGCTGAAAGTATACGAGGAGAGAAAGGAGGCAAAACACACAATAGCCATCAATATGCTCGGCTATGCCACCAAGTATGATTGGCTTGTGCAGATGGAGGCACCGAGGGAGCAAGAATGGGGCTTGGGAGGCCTCGGATATGCAGCAGAGGGAGCTTGGATGGAATCAGGTAGGAACCAGATAATGGAAGAGAGACTGGTAGAAAAGAAAGTGGAAGGAATTGCAGTACCACGGATAAACAAACACCTGACCAATGCAGTGTTCAGGACACCGACGCTTTGGCAACGAATGGGTGGACACTGGAGTTACGTCGCCCCATACGAAGGCATACGGAAGGGGTACCTGGCAAAAGAAATGGATGAAGAGGCACAAAAGGATAAGGAAGAACAAGCGGCAAGAGAACCCCAACCTGAAGATAATGACGAAGAAAAGGATGAATGGGACGATGAACAATGGGAGGCATACTTCGAAAAGACGACCCCTTGTTTAAAACCAGTGGTCATGACAAAGGATAAATTCATATCACATGTAGACGGGTACATAGAAGAAATACTTAAACTAATGAGAAGAGAGAGAAGGAAGGTGCCGAGGGTAAGGAAAATAGCAACAAAGGACGAACTCTGGAAAATAATACCCAATCCAGCCAGACCCCCGACAGTAGAAGGCGAAGATGTTATGTGGTACCAACAATATGGAGGAAGGTATGTCGACGACAACTATAAAGGTATTGGTCCCGCTCCTTTGCTTGATAAATGGTTTGATGTAAAATACATAGGGACTTGTTGTGAAGAAGAATGTTATAAAAGATTTATGCACACATGTAAATAGTACTATGCATCGGAATTAAAGATGACGCTAGGGGACGACACATGGACAACGAAGAGAAAAAGAGAAGATGAAGAGAGAGGAGAAAGAAAAGAGGAAAGAGAAAGTGAGGAAAAAGAAATTAAAAAAATTAAAAGAAATTGAAGAGAAAAAAATAAACAAAGGGAAAATAAAAGAATTCAGAGAGAATTATTAAATAGAATTGAAAAAAATGAAAAAGCAAAAGCAAAAGTAAAGCCGACTAAGGAGAAAAGAATAAAGAACAAAACAAGTTCGGCCAAGGAGGAGGCCGTATGACTACATAAAGCACTCAAAAGCGTACGACATTCACACAGGAGAATTGAGCGACTTCATGGGCAAGGGTTTCAAATCGTACAGCAGGTTCAATGTCTTCAAGGCGTACGAAATTTAGAGCAGCTCCACATCGTACGACAACCAAGGTGCATTCACATCGTACGACGACTGCAGTATCTTCAAGTCGTACGACTTTTAGAGTGCATTCACATCGTACAACATTCACAGGGTTCTCCAATCGTACGGTGTTCACAATATATTCACATCGTACGGCCCACTGGAGACACATAAGTTTACATCGTACGGCTTGTTGGAGGCTTTGAAGTTCACATCGTACGGCTTGCTGGAGACACAGAGGGATACAGTTGCATCGTACGGTCGGGTAGTGCCACAGAGGAGAACATCGTATGGCGACCAGATAGCAATACAACACGAAGGTACACCGTACAGACTGGCAGGAGGACAAACAAAGTCGTACAACTTGGTAGAGGCTTCATCGTACGACCTGACAAAGGCCTCAGCATACAGCGTGGGAGGAACGCACAAAGGTGCGACGTACGGTCAAACAAGGGCACAGAGTGTTGCATCGTACGGCCGGGCAGGAGGGCAAGAGAAGTCGTACGACCAGGCAATGAAACAGCATACGGCCTGGCAGATGTTGCATTATACGACCTGAGAGAAACCTAGGGAGGTGCATCGTACGACCAAACATAAGCATAGAAAATCACATTGTACGGATTGGCAGGAAATCGTCACTAGGGCAAACCGTACGACTTGCCTCCATTCTAGAGTCCGTACGACCAGTGGCAAACCTTCAAATCGTACGACTGGCAATTACTGTTCAAATTAGCAAGGTACGAGATTGGTTAAATATTCAATTTTTTTTACAACAGTTGCCTCAGTTCGACAGTTTCAGTAACGGTCGAGTAGACGGTAATAAAATAGGTGGTGACTGTCGAGACAACACCAAAATGGACAAGGGAAAGAAAACTGTGCAACACAGGCCAAAGGTGGCGTCGATAGCAGGAAAGAAGAGAATGGACACTAACACGGACGCCATGACCTGGGAGAGCTTGACTGGTAATGAGTGCAAGCAATGGTGGAGGAGTACAGCCGATGACCATACGTTGAAGATTGCATTGAGATAGGCTCGAGTAGACAAGGCAGTGTTGGTACCATACTTTAATTCCTGTGATTTTGTGCCTTGGCTGAAGGCCATAGTAGATAATTACTGCCGACATTCGCATAGGTCCATCATAGACTATAGGGCTTGCCCAGTCATAGTTTCCTTCTGGGCACAGGATTTTGAGAGGGTATTTGGCATCCCAGCCACAGGGGCAGGAGTCAACAAGCCGGGGAAAATGAGCCAGAAGCACAAAGAAATACTTATTCAACAGGTTTGCCGGAACGATTTGACAGTGGAAGAGAAAGATACCATATGGAACGCTGGCAATCGAGGGCTTCGCAAGAGCTACTTGGCGAATGCTGAATGGAAGTGTTTGTTGGATTTAGTAAAATGCCGATTGACAACAGCCAATCGAGCATTTGATATTGCCATTTGGATGGTGGATTACATGGTAGGGATCAGCATGGGCAGGGTGAACAACTGGGGGCGGTTGCTCTCAGAACGGATGAGGGAATTCTTAGCACATCCGCACAAGGCATTTTATATGACACAACACACGATTGCCTTGCTCCTAGATGCCATCCATACACAGGTCCCAGAAGGTAGGTGGGGTCGGCTTCAGCCCCTCAAACATTTGGATCCAGGGTTGCCAACAACATTCTACTGGACAGTACTGGAGGTCAAGCACATTGGCGAAGGCTCTATGGCAGGGAAAAAAAGGAAAGGCCAAGAAGCATCGGTAGAAGACGAAGCATCGACATAGAGTGGGGAAGAAGGAGAGCACATTGAGTTGTCTTACTCAACATCAGCTGGGAGTTCGTCAGAGGACGAGGAAGTATCTGTGGTTGTAGTTGCGTAGACCAAAATGGAAGTGGAAGAAGCCGTAATACCTTGCCAGCACCACCAGCGGGCCAGGAGAGCTCGCCGACTATCACTTTCACACTGCCAACATCATCCATTGGCGGCAGACGGACATTAAGAGGTAGCCTCAGTGCCTGGCACATTGCCAGGGTGGGCACCACTAGGAGAAGTGACCGCCATATCCTTGAGTTCGACAGCCTTGGGCGACACAGCACCACCGCCAAGATTCACAGCTACACTGACAGGGTTGGCAGCCACACGGCCAAGGTCGATAGTTGCAGTAGAGACAGCGCTAGGAGTGGCAATGGAGGGTTTGCCAGGGACATCGCCAACGGTCCCCACCGAGCCGCCAGAGGTCTCAGGGACTTGGGGAACCATCAAGCCTTAGGAGCAAGTTCCTTATGTTACACCGCCAGGAGCGCCATGAGTGGCTCAGATTGATAATTGGTTAGGGGCATACGACCTGAGAGTGGAGGTGGCAGAGACACCTGATGAGAGTTCGCTAGAAGGGCTAGGTGGCGATACAGATGTTGCAAGCTCAGCCATACAGACCTAGGGGAGCGATACAGCGAAGAGGACAAAGGGGATGGACGTAGCAAGAGAGCTAGTGGAGGAGCAGGCAGTGGCAGAGGAAGTGTACTGGCAGCAGCCATCGGCCATAGAGGGGATGAACGTAGTAGGAGAGCCAGTGGAGGAGCAGACAGTAGTTGCACCAGACGAGGAGGCTGCACTAGATAAGGAAGATGATGAGGATAGTGAGTCTGGCGGATATGTGGTAGAAATATCACAACCAGATCCATCAGACCCCTTGGGGATAGTGCAGAGGTACGTGGAGGAGCTCCAGCACATGGGGCGAGTAATGATGCAGGTGGGGCACATTTCAAAGGACCTCAAGATTGGTCGATCCCCATTAGTGGGCCAAGAGGTGCAGCGACTCAGAGGGTTTGTACAGATGAGGTGTGAGGTAGAATTTGCTCGCATTTTCACTAGCCAAGGTTTGCCGGCAAGCAAAACTGCAACAATGCTCAAAAATTGGCGAGGTAACCCACCAAGGATGGCAGGAAGGGATGCGAGAGTCATAGAAAGCCTCTATCACATTGAACTCGCATTCGGTGATGTTTTCTACAACGTGAAGAGGTAGATACTGTCTGCCGAGTTGGCGGTAGCAGGAAAGGTGGAGGCCTATCGCATGTTGTAGAAGGTGAAAGAGGAATCCACCATAACCATGAAGAATCTGCAAACCCAACTAGCAGAGCAAGCTTAGGTAACGGATTCATAGGCGAACCAGATAGCCACCTTGGAGGCCAGGGTGATTAGTTTGGAGGAAGGGAATCGCCAGAAGGAGGAGGAGATCCGACAGAAGGAGGAGGAGATCCGATAGAAGGAGGAGGAGATTCAACAGCGAGAACAGATGTGGGGTGAGAAAATAAAAAAATTGGAGGAATAGTTGGCAACCACAAGCTTGGAGACGAACAAAGTCAAGAGCCAGCTGATGGAGGCAACCCACATGGTGAAAGCTGCCAGGGAACGAGAAATTCTTGCCGATCGCGAACTTCGAGTACGCACAGAGGAAGTAAAGCGATTGAAGGACCAACAATCTTCTGCTGCTACTCCCACGTCATCAGTTCATCTAGGGACGTCTTCATTTCCCCCTTCCTCTCAATAAATTTTGTACAACATCATTTCCTATTTTTGTTGTCTTGTCGCCTGAAAGGCGACTTATTTTGTGGGGGGGATGATGTAAGTGGTCAAATATCCTTAGTGTAGTCGGTCGTAGTCGGCCAAGTTATTATAATTCAATAAACTATAGTCTTAGTGGGAATAATTATTGGCATGTACATTCGGGTAATTAAGTCCCGATTAGTTGTAGCAGGTTGTTATGGAACGTCACGATGGTTGGTTGCTCAACTACCGCCGAACGTTATATGTACTCAGTTTTGTAGTCGGGAGATATCATTATGATTATGAGTCCATGATTGATAGTATGGGAATACTTTGTGATTGTACATGGTGATATTTACTGGAAATGAATACGAGCATCTCATGATTCAAGCATATTGTATTGTTATATTTTATGTATTGCATATAGTTCATTTTACTTCCTGTGTACGTAGTATGTTGATATAAACACTCAAAAGGGTAAATAACTCTAGCTCCTAGAGGAATACTTTATTTAATAAAGTGACCTTTTTAATATTTAATTATTTCCACTGTATTTTAATTAAAATAATCAATTAAAGTCATCCTTTTGAAATAATATTAATTTTTGGAAAACTTAATCAATTAAATTAATTAAGTCACTTTACCACAAATTTGGGGACATTGCACCTTGCCCACTTTGGGATCTGGGTGATCAGAAAGTGGAGGGTTGTTATTCATTTGCTTACCTTTGCTTTCATCTAACGCTAATAGGTGAAATTTTAGTGGAAAAAATTGGGGTGGATATTATAGACTATGCACATGTGCATAGATTACAAAGCTCTTAACAAGAACATAAAAAATTGGTACCCAATACCGAGGATTGATGAGCTACATGGGGCAGTCTATTTTTCGAAAATAGAGTTCAAGAAGAAGATATTGAGAAGACTACTTTTCAATGCCATTTTGGGCATTACGAGTTTTTGGTTATGCCTTTTGGCTTAATAAATGCTTCAACAAATTTTCAATCTTGTATGACTCAAGTATTCAACAAACAACTCAGGAAATTTGTCTTGGTGTTGTTTGATGACATCCTACTTTTCAGTAAGAGTTGGGAGGAGCATATGAGGAATTTGGATGAGGTTTTGGGTATCCTTGAGGCTGAATCTCTATTTGCAAAGGAGTCCAAGTGCATGTTTGGCATGATAAAACTCTTGTACCTTGGTCATTTGATTAGCTCAAAAGGGGTTAGTGTTGATCAAGAGAAGATTAAGGCCATTTTAGATTGGCCTCCTCCAAAAAATCTTAATCAATTGAAGGGTTTCCTTGGGCTTTGTGTTTCCTATAGGATATTTGTGAAGGGTTTTTCACAATTGGCTGCCCCACTTATTGATCTCACCAAAAAGGGGGCATTTGTATGGTTTACATCAATGCAACAATCTTTTGATCAGTTCAAGCAAATCATGAGTACATGTCTTTTTTTGGCCATACTTAATTTTTCCAACCCCTTTGAGCTTGAGTGTGATTCATCGGGAGAAGGAACAAGTGTTGTCCTCATGCAAAACATGTATCTCATTGCGTTCAAAAGCAAAAAGTTAAGAGGAGGAGAAAGGAGCTATTCCATCTATGACAAGGAGATGCTTGCCATTATGCATGCCTTGGTGTAATTCAGGCAATACTTGGTTGATGGGAAATTCATTGTTAAAATTGATCAAAATAGTCTCAAATATTTCCTCAATCAAAAGGATCTCAATGGGTGAGTTGATGCATTGTCAAGAAGGCCACATTTGAGTTCTATGATGGAGATTACTGCTGATTGGAAGGATCACATTCTTGTGGAGTATGCCAAAAATCCTTTCACCACTAGTATCTTGGAGGGTACATTGCAAGATGAGGGTAATTTTTATATTTTTTTTGATTTGTGCAAATCGGAATAATTATGGTATATAGAATAGTAGCTACGAAACTGTAATAATATATACTAAACAATAGTAGTTAGTTCTAGAAATAAATATGAAAATCCCTTACATATCCAATGTTTTTATTGATAATGCAACAATTTGAATGTTGATAAAGTACATCAAATACTGTCATGTCCCTCGAAATTGTAGCATTGGGATATAAAACATCAGAAACAAGATAAACAAACTACTAATGATTTAATTATAATTATCAAAGGATAATATTATAATTATAAATATCAAATATAAAATATAAAATTGTAATTACCAAAATATAAATACTAAATATTAAAATCATCACAATATATTAACGTGAAATACATAACATAATAAAAGATTGTAACACATTGAAATAGAATAACAATATATATTGACAATTTATATACCTTAATGATTAAATACGAAATATTGAAATACAAAAGATCAATAATCAAATAAAATAAAAATACATATAAATCTAAATTGCAATTTAAATATTATTATAAATAATATTATGCCAATCATCAAATAGAGAAATTGACATTATTTACAATTATCTGATTATTCAAATTCATACTGTAATTATATACAAAGCTATAAAATAATGATTATTATTATAATATATAATACTACAAAATATCTATATATATATATATATATAAAACTAATATAAAAGATACGATTATTAAAAAGATGACTATCAATTAACAGCAACATAGTATCTTAAATGTAATAAAGGCAAAGCAGCATGGAGGCAGCGATTTACTTTATCCATACTAAGGCAGCGCTTCATGTTAGGAGGATTTATTAAGGGCAGATACGATTCATTAAAGGGAAGATAATTAAAGTTTAAACAAAAGGTGACTTGTTGACAAATGGTCATACCCCTATGAAAGGTTGTCTCCATTCAAGGGGGTGCCTCCTCCCATGCAAAGATATAAAGAGGATATAAAGATAAAGGGAACAGGGAATAGAAGGTGAGAAAATAAATTCTGAAAAAGTCAAAGAATCATTTAATAAAAGATTCTCTAAAAATCTGATCGAACCATCATGAAGTAAGTGATATCTTTGGAATATTATGTCATCAATCAGATTCAGAAATACATTTGCATTTAGGGAAATCTGGTAACACAGCAGATTGGGAAAATAATATATATATTCTGGATTAAATATTATTGGCTAGAATATAGTTGGGGAAATAAAATTTAAATATAATTATCAATATATAAATACATAAGCATGTACATAGTTATATATCTATAACATATATATTAATGCAAAGGTGATTATCAGGAATAATTATATTTATATAAAATATATATATACATATATACATATATATATATCTAGTATGTTTGATTATCCAATAATGATGCTTGCAGCAATTATTGAGCCTTACAAATAGTTATGATGCTTAATATAATTGCGGATAATAGATTCTTATCTGTTGAGTTACAGTAACAATATCTTTTGAGTGCAAAGAAACAAGAACAATTGCACCTTAGGAAAATACATCATTGCATCAAAGAAAGAAGACGGATTGGGCTCAGGGAAATAAGTCTGGAAGAAGTCTAGTTAGTTCAACTATTGGGGGTAAATACCCTCAACCAACTGATATACCATTGAGGTTTATATAATCAAATTCCAGTGACAGTGGGTTATAGTGTAATGCCTAACTCATATCTTATTAGAATCTATATCGGTGAATTTCTAATCTGTGATGATTTGTGAATTCAATAGGATAAGTGAATGCATAAAGTGATTAAATGACACGCTGCAATCAATAGATATGTGTCTGTATATTGAGTTGATCTGTACAGTGTAAGTGAATTTCACATATAGAAATAAATGGATGTTATTTGTTTAGCCACAATAATATTGCTTACAATAATTATCGTGTCTCATTGAGCTTTTATGACTTTACCTTGAAGAATAGACTTCGGGCCAAAATTCCCTTTCGCTAGCACTCAACAAGGAGAGGATGGTTGTGGAGGGAAAGGCTGGTAATTCGATCCCATGATGGATGCGCCCAAGACGGGTATGAAACCTTGAGGGAATCCACTTGGAGATTGGTCAAGCGCCCTCGGCATTGTAAGGCGTCCCTCCGCCAATGAGGTTAGGAAAGAGGAGACAATGCGAAGATCTATTCCGATCAAGAGTAATAAGTCATATCAGATTATGTTAGTTATGCTCTAGTTGATAATAATGCATTTTATTTATCTTATTCCACTAATCTTTCATTACTTTTTTATCAAACAATCTTTAAAATCAAGATTTTAATTTGTGCATTTTATGTCTCTAAATGGGGACATTACAAACACCCATATATTATCAACAAACCAAATATTATTTATAAAAATCAATTGCTATAGAATTACAAGAATTGCAAATGGTACGCTAGGTATGGGTGCTGATGATGACCAAAGATGCAGCAATAGATATTAATTTTGGCTGTACAATTAGCAAGTACAATATTATATGGTGAAGCCAATATCAATCCAAACTGGGTGCAACAAATTATACATTTGAGGTACGGCAGATTACGAAAGAGGTACAACAATCTTTTCCAAGTCGTGGATGCTGCAATTTAATCACAAGATGGTACAACTTTTACATGGTATGACAACCTCCACAATTGGTACGATTGGTATTAACCCTTCAACAATTGATTAAAGTTTTCTATGAACAACAAATGACCTTGAGGTGTTATGATATTAACACTAAAATCACACAAAGTCTAAAACTTGATCTGCTATCTTCAACACACTAGGAAATCTTCGAAAACCAAACTGAAATCCACTGAAATGCTGAAATTAATATTTGACACAATGATAAGATACTATAGCAGCACTATAGAAAACTGAAATGTTGAAATAAACACACCACATGGAAATGCAACTAGTTGAAACAAACCCAACTAGAAATAATTTCAATCTTTTAGCACCAATGCCATCTCCAAATGGAATTGTCTCACTTGGATAAGAGGGTTTTCTTCCTCCAATCACAATTGGAAACCAAGATGGTTTTTGTCCTCCAAATTTCCACAGACCAAGGGTATTTACCTCGGATGAGAAGGTGAACATAAGTGCTCAAGCTTTGGAAAAATATTTGATATTGAAAATAATGGATGATTTGTTTTGAGAAATTGACTTTCTTTTATAGGCGCTTTTTGGGCCCTTCATTTAAATTTCTTTTTCCCTCCTAAATTCTTTTCAAGTGTTTAAAAATGCTTTTAAACAAAATAGTAATAATATTATAGGTTGCCTCTTTTTAAATAAAGTTATTGGGTTCAACTTAAAATATTATTATAAAATTATTTCCTTAATTAAATTATTGTGTTACTGGTTCAAGCCTTGGGCTGACTAGTTTGGGCTCGGTCTGGCCGAGATACGAGTCCAAATCTAGTTTGAATTGAGGGGTTTCTAGGGTCCCATCCTAAACCTATGGTTCTATTGGGGACAAACCAGAGTGAACTCACAACAAATTTCACTATCTTTCATGCCCAACTGGTGAACTTGGCCATTATTTTTTTCATCCTTCTAATGTGACTTTTGACTTTGACCAAAAACCCAAAAATGGCCCCGCAAACCCTAAAATGTGGATTCCAAGACATTTTCAAGGCGAAAATAAAGTCATTTCTCTTATTGTGTATGCAAAACAAAAATATCATTCATTTTTGCTGAACTTCCCTCCTTCCTTGCCATTGCATGAATAGAGTTGAAGATTGATAGGTGAACATTCCAAAGTGGTTGGTTTGCTATTCCTATGCATTTTCAAGAGTCCATTTCTTGCCAAGGAGATCATAGAGGAAGATTTTTGCAAAAGAGGTAGTTTTTTTTCAAGCTTTTGGTTTTTTTTAACAAATGAACTCTCTTGTTTAGTTTAGTTTTCATTCTTCTATGAATCCTTAACACGTACTTAATTTTTTAAAATGAGTTAAGTTGTATATATATTTTTTGTTTTAATTTGTTTTGATTCTTCAAATGTGTTGTTTATTGAACTTGTTGTCATATGTATACAATGGCAATTAGCTCTAGCTCCATGGGTCAACCCTACTTCAAAACAAACCCAAATTCCCCCTTTTAGAAATACTTTGATATTGTACAATAGCTAGTAAGTGGTGGGGGTTATGTTTGGATTTGTCATGGGGTAATGTTAGGTATTCAAGCTCATACTATCGATTGAAAGGTCATTTGTGCCACATCCTTGGACTAGGCATCAAAGCTCACCTAGGGAAAAGCAAATCAAGTAGCACAAGTCATGGTGACCCAAGAAAAAGCTTGCCAAGGAAAAAATGGTATACCCATTCTAGAAGCACAAATCATGGCATATATTGTTATATTAATGAGTAGGAAAAATCAAATCAAGTAGCAGGTCACAAATCAAATCAATCTTTACTAAGAAAGAGTCTTGAGGAATGAAGCCCCCTCCATCACCTTCTAGTCTTCAACTTGTAGAGAGCCACCCATTTTTGGCCACACTTGAAGAACAACCTGTTGTGACCTTTTCACACATCGCCCCATTCAAATGGGGACCCCCAATTTTTGCTCCATTATGGTCTTTTGGCTTTCGTTTTCCGTCTCTCTCTCTCTGATCTTTTGTCCTTCCGGGGATGTCTCCGTTCTTTGACCTAATTTGAAATTTTGGCTAAGTTTGAAGTGAATCTGTGAAATTGGGGTTTTCGTTCTTCAGGCTTATTGGAGGTTAAATTGAGTTGGCTAACTAACATTTGAGCTTAACATTGCTATCAGAAGACTCAAGACAGGATCCCACTGAAATTTCGCTGAAATCTGACAACTTACTATTTTTAGTAAGTACCTAAAACGAGGTCTTTTCCTCCGGATTTCGGGATTCTGACTACTCCAGCACATCCGGGCAACTTCAGGGTGCCTACACATGAAATTTGAACAGATTCAGACAACTGGCTATTTTTAGCAGTTCTAGCTTCAAGAGCTATTTTCAAGGCTTAAACATACAATTCTCCGATGAATGACGAGAGAATTGATCTGGGTTTTTCAAAACCCTCGCGATGGTGTAACATGCAAACCAAGATGGTGACTTTCAGAGTACAATCCTCAGAGGCTATTTTTAGGGTTTGCATGAAGGAATTTTCAATGCATGTCCGGATATTCCATGTGGGTTTTGCGAGAGCTTCGCAATGATATGACATGCAAGTAGAATGGATAAGTTTTCAGGGACTTACTATTTTTAGCCAGTGCCCGCATGTTGACCAGTTTTCTGGGTTTTTCTGGGTTTTCTGAGATCCCACAGGCACTATGACATGCAAACTCATCCAACATCCGGTTGACCACTTTCCGGACACTTGCTATAAATAGCAATTTCATCCCAGCAGCTACCCAACACTTCAGTCTAGCAAGCAGAGTGGCAAGCAACAAAAATCGAGGAAATCGGGAGCAGTCCGGGCACACGCGAATCAAATTAGGGTTTCCACTTTTATAGGGGCGAGACTCAAAAATTGTCAAAACGAAGCACGCCATCGGGATCGGCATCTTTCAGGTTGTCCACTGGCAAATTTTGAGCACTATCTGAATACTTACTATTTTTAGTAAGTCATCTCATGACTATAAATAGCACGCCATCGCCAAAAGCAAGTATGAATAAGTCATTCACAGCATCAAGAACAAGTGGAACGAATTTCAAAGCAAAACGGAGCTACTGAAGACATGCAACCTTGAAACTTACTATAAATAGCAGGTGGCTATAAATAGCAGGTCAGGGTAGAGGACTGGCAAAACAGGTTCACAAGGCAAAGAAGATCATATGGTGAAATTTTCAGGCAAAACGGAGCTATAGAAGTTGAAAATTAAGGGACTTGCTAAAATAACACAACTTGCTAAAAATAGAATGCATAAGCAAGGGCAGGCAGAGGCATGAAAATTTTGCTAAGTATGGCGAAACAGAGGCTCATACCCTTGAAGGCGCCCAGCTAAGAAGAGAAAACTTCCAAGTCAAAAAAATGGAAGCAGCATGTTCAAAATGCGCCCAAAAGGAGGAGAGGTGACTTCAAAATATTCTAAGGCTGGAGAAATGGAAGTAGCACCTCTAAAATGCGCCCAAAGCTACAAGGGAAGTGCAAGAAAAATCTAAGGCAATAAAATTTCCTCCAGCCTAGGTGAAATGCGCCCAGCAAGAGAGAGGATGTTAAATTTTTTTTCTAAGTGTGGAGAAATTCCCCCTCACACCTCAAAATGCGCCCACCATAAGCAAGGTGCTAGGAAATTATTCAAGGCATAGGTGAGGTTGATAAAACTTGCTAAGTATAAAATTTCCCCTCATGAAGTGAAATACGCCCTCAAAAGAAAGTATCATGTGTCAAATGCGCTCAAAGGAGGTGAAAAGCCACTAGAAATGGGCGGAATTCTTTCAAACTCCTCAGATGCGCCCAACATGGAAGTTGCTTAGGCCATATGCGCCAGAAGGAGGTGAAGAGTCACCCTAGGCGCGGGATTTTCCTCCTCACATCTCAAAATGCGCTCAAAGGTTGGAAGCCTGCATGCTCATATGCGCCCAAGGGAGGTGAAGAGTCACCCAAGGCATGGGAACTCTTCCACTACCCCCCCTCATTTGCGCCTTCTTGTTCCTCCTCCCCATAGCAAATGCGCCCAAGATGGCAAGGTGAAAGATAAAACGTGAAAGGTGATGGGTAAAATGCGCTTGACTTAAGTAAAATCCCTCACACATGGGAAATGCGCCCAAGATATTTTCCCCTCCACATGTTATATGTGCCTAAGGTTGAGAAAGTTCCTTCTCACCATGGCAAATGCGCCCAAAGGAATTGGAACTTGAGGAGAAAATTGCTAAATGAAAGGTAAGTATTCAAGGCGTTGAAGATTTTCCTTCTCACCATCCCAAATGCGCCCTTGGCAAAGTGAATAAAACTTAAAGAATTTTCTAAGGCATGAAATTCCTCCCCATACCTTCATTTTGCTCCCTTGAGTGGAAGTTGCTACATCAAAATGTGCCCTTGTTTGTGGAGGAATTGTATAAGCTTCTAGGCGTGGAAAATACTTAGGGAATTAGGGTGGAGGCATGTGTTATGAAGTGCGCCCAGGGATGAGGTAATTAAATTTAAAATTTTCCTAAGGCATTTTTCTAAGGCAAAATGCGAAATACGCCTAGAAGAGGTGATATTAAATTTCTAAGTGCAAAGTAAAGTACACCAGAGGCGGAGGGAAATTTCTTCAGGAAAATCAAGGAAAAATGCTGAGGCAGGGAAATTGAAGATTGCAGGTGTGGAATGCGTCCAGGACAAAAATGAGATAAACCTTAGCAAAATTTATTATTTTCTCGAAATAATAAAAATTAAACTTACCCCTTCGTTTGGGTACACATGGAAATTGTGATTTCTGAGGGGAATTTTCTTCTGGGTATTGGACATTTCCAATTAGGAGATGGTTTAAAACTCTTCCACGTCTTGCTCGTGTTGTTTCAACAAAGATTCTAGCTTGGCACTCGTTTAACAAGTTTCCTAAGGCTCCGAGGGATAAATTTTCTAAGGCATGGTCAAATACACTCATAGGGAAGAAATTTGTCTAAGACATGGAGGAATTTGAAAATGAACTGAAGCTCAAACATCAAACGTTCAAATGCATTCTCATGATGAAATATTTTCTAAAGGCACAAACTCCAGGCAGGGTGGTGGATACGCCCGTGATGAAAGTTTGCTAGAAAAGTGATGAATTCTATCAAGATCCGGACTGTAATGTCCCCGTTTTTGGCACTTCACTTTTTAGTGATTGATAGCCTTTTTCCAGTGTGATGTCGGCTAGTCAGTGGCAAAATTAGGGTTTCGCGTTTTGGAGGATGCTTTTGCTCGAGGTTGGGTGTTTTAATGGCGGATTCTTTCTGGGTTTCCAGAGAGCTACGCAGTGGTATGTTTTTCTTGGCATTCCGAGCACCTTCACGAATTTACTATTTTTAGTACATTCTATTTCTGGCAGTGGTCCTCTTGGTCTCGGCACAGTTGACTTTCCTCTTCAGTCGACTCATTTGGTTTATTCAGATTTTGGCTTCGGGATGCAGTTTCGGAGAGATAAGTTCATTTCACTTAAATAACATTATATTTTAATGTTATATTATCCCTTGGCCTAGTCTATTGACTTAATGTTGTTTTAAAAGGTGGTCTTTAAGGGTGGCGCCATCATTGAGTTAATTTTATAATTATTAAGGTTGAATTAAAGCCTTAAGATTGGATGCCAATATTAAGTGATGCATTCAATTAAAAAAGTTGAAATTGAAGCTTTGAAGAAAGGGACGCCATCTATTTGGAGGATTAGGGTTTGACTCTGAAAAGAAGATTAGGGTTTCGAGAAGGCAACAACAAATTATAAAAGGAAGCCTTTGGTTCTCTTTTTAGCATCTTATGTTTTATGATATTGTTATGCTGTCGGAATGGCTTTGGGATTGCTTCGAGGAATGAATGCCTCCTAGCTTGGCTCTTCTTCTTGCTTGAAAGATAGCAACTAGTTGAGAGATAGTTTGTAATAGGTTTGTCTTGCATTTCAGTTGAGTATCTTGCATTTATGGAGTTTTATATTTGCATTTCAGTCTCATTTTGAAGTTGCTGAAGTCAAGCTGAATCTGTAGTTTCACTCATAAATCTGAAAATAAAAATACAGTCGTTTTGGGTATTTGATTCATTGAGTTTCCTTGATAGGGGCGACCCTTCTTGCAAAAATTCGGATTTTAATATTGAGTGTTTATTTTTTAAAAGCAAAATCGCCTCTCTCTATTGGCTATACCATTCTGGTCTGCCTGGCAAATGTTTAAAAAAAAGAATACTTCGATTTGTTAGCTGTTTCTTGGTCTAATCCTCATTGCCATCATTATAGCTTTCGTTTGCATCAGGTCTCATGTCATTCTAGCAAGTATTGAGTGAGTTGTGAGCATTTTAGTGGATTCCAGAGTTGCTGGTCATGACTGCTGAATGTATGTTTCTGTTCACAAGTCTCAAATCATAAACATTCTCGTTCTGGGTATTGTTTCATTGTGTTTCCCTATTGGTGGCAACCCTTTATGAATATTTGCAGATTTTAATATGAAGTTTATGATTTTATAAAGCAAATTCGTCATTCCTTGAAAGCCGTACTTCCTGGAGTGCCTGGGGATTCTTGCCAGTAATTAATAACCACTTTTAGTTGCCATTTCTTATTACTAAACTAGGCGCCATCATTTTGAAGGTCTATTGCATCAAACTTGAAGTCATTTGGGTCAGTTTTGAGTGATATATGAGCAATTTAGTGGGTTACAGACATGCTGGTTATATAATTTAAAGTGCAGGTCTGTCATAACAGATTTGAGGAAATCTGCATTCTCCTTCTTGGATTGGTGTTAGGAAATCATTAAAGGCTTTGTGAAAGATTCCTTATTGTTGCAGCAAATTGAAGAGCTCTAATACTTGATCTTGCAGGCATTATATATTTCATTGTAAGCTGAACAGTAGTACTGTCAGCACTTCTCTTAGTCTTACTTTACTTTCTGTAATCACAATTGTATTCCTTTGATCTCCGCCATATGGTCGCCTCATTTCCATATTGGAATTGGGTAGCACATACTTGGTGTTGAATTTGCTTTCAGTATATTAGATGGTAGGGACCCTCTGACCACATGCTCGTCGTTCGCCGGCGCATCCTTGGTTAGAGTTCTTGTATAAGCATTTCAATTAAGACCCTCTCACCATATGCTCGCCATCATTGGCGCCATCCTTGGTTAGAGTTCCTTCCAGCTTTGTTTCGGCATTCAGATCCTCTGACCAATGCTCACGCCTTGCCCTCATCGGGATCCTGGTGTACATTCTGGTTAGAGTTGCTTCAGCATCGTTTTGGTTTAGAGCTAACCTTAACGGGTGCATTTGTTTGTAATTTGCAATTGAAAAAACAAAAAAAATTGGTTCGGAATATTTCAGGAGATCAAGCAGTTAGAACATGGAAATAAGGTAAGTAAAGTGAATTTAGACTATAAAGCGTTCTAATTCTCTTCTTTCTGTTTTGCAGGATGAACGTCGAGGCCAAGGCATGAGGACTTGATGAAGCTAGACAATGTTGCAACTTGGGAAAGAAGAAACGACAGTGAAGATTTGGCTAAAACACTAAGAACGTGATGCAAAAGAAGCAAATGCGCCCAAGGCAGTGGGCTAAAGAAATGAGAAAGCTACAGGAAGGAAATGCATCCAGGAATGAAAGCAACAAGAAGAATTAACGCAGAAGAGATTTTTGCAAGGAGGATTTGAACCAAGTGTTGTTGCCTCCTCCTAACGCAACAGAATTGGCAGGCAGAACAGTGGGACGCGTTTCCGAACAAGAATCTTTCGGAAGAAGATAATGGGCATTAATTGCAGATAATGGTTCCTGCAGAGGAGTGGAGAATATTTTGTGCATTCATTGCCCCACTCCTCTCTGTGGCAGTTTTTAGGGCGAAAACCCTAATTAGGGCATAGATGGCTCAATCTGAGCCCTTCATTGTAATTCAATTTAAGCCGTCCCTTGGACTGGGCCAACTATAAGAGGGGCATCCCCCCTCATTTGTAATGTATTAGATTAGAACAAGAAATCAGAGAGTATAGAGGATAGAAGTTAGAATAGATATAGAGTTAGCTTAGAAGATAGCTTAGTTTGAAAAGGAAGGAAAACTTTCCCTTTGAAAGTTTTGTAAGAGGTTGTTGTGGAAAACTCTCATAATACAAAGGTTTATCATTGCATGGTGGTTCTATCTTTTGTTATGAATAGCTAGCAAGGCCTTTTCGTCTTTCCAATTCAGATTGATAGAATAGAGTAGACTTTATTTTATGTAAGTAGTTGTTAATTGTGGAGTGTGGCGTTGTGGTTTGAGCATATCTTCTTTCATCCATACCACTAGCGGGTTTGCTGATGGTAAGTTCGCCTTGTGTGGTCAACTGGAATATCAGTACCTAACTTCGGTCGTGATTTGTGTGTTCATTTGCATCGTTGTGACAGAGTGCACATGTTGAATCACGATTTGAATATCTTACTCATCCTTTGAAGATTGCACCAACTTTGTCAGAGTTGTCCGAAGGGAGACGGAGCAAAATCTGGTTTGAAGATTGTTTAAGTCGATCTTCATCCTCCACCCTTTAGGAGTAGATGGTAGCCTCTCTAATCCTTATATCCTTTTACATTCAGCATTATCCGGTTAGTTTAAGAACCCGAGCTTCATTGACGAATCTCCCGAAATTTGAAAATCCTTTCTTCTGAATGAGCAACTCACGTAAGTCCCCTCGGAATACCCAGCATATTCACATCAACCAACTGAGTCTATTCGCAATAAAAGGAACCTTGGAGTTGAATGCATGAACTTTCACGCAATCTTAGCATGCGGAATACTTTGATCAAGAGGGAATAGAGTGACCGTTGGACATTTTATTCTGTGTTGGTGTTGTCGTAAAAAACATGTCAACACAACCCATGGCCTTTACACATAAGAGATCAAAGGGATTGTTGGTAATGGCATTTCAGAACAAGTGTTGAGAGATTGTTGATCACCACATAGCGAGATGTCTTTATGCAAATGGATTGGCTTTCAGTGTTGTTCACTCACCATATTGGCAACAAATGGTGAACGCAATAAACAAGGCTTTGAAAGGGTACAAGGCCTGAGTTTTGAGAAAGTGCATAGCTCCTTATTGGAAAAAGAGGTGAAGTTCATAAAGGAGTTATTGAAGCCCTTAAGGGATTCGTGGGCTGAAACAGGGGTTCCCATCATTTCCGATGGATGGAAAGATGCAAGAAATTGGCTATTGATCAATGTTATTGCAGTGTCTCCTAAAGGGACAATGTTTTCAAGAGTAGTGGGTTGTGAAGGGGAGGTAAAGGATGGTGTAGTTTATTGCCAATATTCTCATGACAGCCCTTGAAGAAGTGGGGCCTCAAAACGTTGTTCAAATCATAACAATGCCAAAAATTGTAGAACGGTTGGGTTATTGGTCAAGGAGCATTATTTACACATTTTTTAGACACCTTGTCTTGTCCACTCCCTCAACCTTATGTTACAAAAGATTGACATCAAAATTGATTGGATCAAATAGGTATCTACTAAGGTTCAAAGAGACCCAAATGTTCATCACCAACCACCATATGTCAAAGGCATATTCAAAGCATTTTCAAAAGTGGAGCTGTTGAAAATAAGTGAAGCAATAAGATTTATTTTAATAAATATGTTTCATTTTAGTAAAACAAACATTTTTTTTTTGTAAATTTTAATTTTTAATTTTGATTTTCAAATAGGTTGTTGAGATCCATTTTGCCTCCAACACAATTGTCTTGAGACAACTTGTGAAAGTTCGTGAAACACTTTCTAATATGGTCTTTAGACCAAATTGGTCCATATGTAGGCAATCTACACTACAAGGGCAACAAACATTAAACAAATGATCCTAGATAACATTTGGTGGGATTGTGTTGAATATCTCCTCAGTATCATTGAGCCCATATTGAGTATGATCTTTTATATTGACATGGATAGGCCTTGTTTGTGAAAGATATATGATGGCATCGACACAATGATTGAGAAGATGAAAGTCATTGTAAATGCAAAAGAGCAAGAATTTGAAGAAACTTTCTTCAAACAACTACACAAAATTAGTGAAGAGAGATGGAACAAAATGATCACTCTGCTGCATCTTTCCTTTGCATTGAGTCCCAAATATTATAGTGTTGAGCTTCTTTTTGTGTCAACAAGAATTGCCCCATATAGAGATGTTGAAGTTAGCCAAGGGTACAAGGCAACACTTCATAGACTCTTCATTGATCCTGACATGTGGAATACAAAGAAGATTGAGTTATGGATTTTGTATGCTCCAATGACTTAGTATTGATGCCCTTCATGACAAGTATAAGGTTGATGCTCATAGTTGGTGGTACTTCCATGGTCAATCATTCACACCTACAATCTCTTGCGAGCAAAATTTTATTTTGATTAAGTTTTATAAAAAAAAGTTTGATCTTTTAAGTTTCATTTATATTTTATAATTTAAATATTTAAATTTTATAGCTTTTAACTCTTTAATTGTCTTAATAGGTTGCTAGTTCATCTGCATTTGAGGATTTGGAGCACATACCCCTTCATTAACTGAGTAAAGAGCAATCAACTACACTAAAAAATGTAGAGTACTTAGTGTATGTGCATTTTAACTTGCACCTCCTTTCACACAAACAAAGTGGCTACAAGGTGTGGGAGTTAATGGTGACTCCCCAACACCCCCACGAATAGTTGCTAGACCAAAATATCTTTCACAAGAGAGAAAATGACAAGAATACTTGCTTCAACAATGCAAGATGAATATTATTGAATAATGGTTGAATATGCAAATGTGCATAAGATGCCTTGCTTATAAAGGCAAGGTAGAGAGATAGGATTAGACAAGATTATGACAAGTGTCTTAATCCTATAACACTATAACATGTGACAACTAACAAACTGACTACCTAGGAATCAAGCATTACAAGCTAGATAAGATGAGTTCTAGAAAAGCCTACTAAGACTTCTACAAATAATCTTATATCCTAAGTAAACATGTGAATATGTCCCCTAATTACCTAGTGAATGAATTAGCTAGGTACAAGACATTTATTCACACCAACTCCCCCCCTTAAGTGCAACTTAGGGAGAATATTATTATGCAAACTATGCAAAGATGAAGATGAAGATGGGTCTTGGCTAGGAGGCCATGTTAGGTACCCATTTACAATGCAAATGCAATCAATGCAATCTCTCACAAATGGAGAAAAGGAGAAAACCCAATGGGACAAAACTCCTCTCCAAAAGAGAGAAAACAAAACAAAACAACATGA
Source organism: Sequoiadendron giganteum (assembly GCA_007115665.2). Classification (NCBI taxonomy): domain Eukaryota; kingdom Viridiplantae; phylum Streptophyta; class Pinopsida; order Cupressales; family Cupressaceae; genus Sequoiadendron; species Sequoiadendron giganteum. The sequence continues at coordinate 54,339,345 of CM021103.1, forward strand.
TGTATGGAGGACTCCATGATATCCCCATAAGAGGGAAATAGAGAGACAAGATATCCCCCCCACAATGTGTAATCTCCTGCAAATATGGTGAATGTCTGTAGACAAAAAAAATCCATTGCCCACAAACAATGTTTCTCCCCTTAGGAAGAAGATACACCAAATACAATTACATGAATGCTTCCCATTCTGGATAGGAATTGGTAGGAAGAGAATCCACATGTATGAAGATTGTGTCTCTGAAATCTGCTCATGTGTTGCCAAGTTCTTGGACGATGACGATGATGCCACAATTCTATCAGCTACATGCCCAATCACAACAAATTGTGACAAACCAGGAACAAATGGAAACTGATCTTGAATAAGCTCCAAAGACAAACTTGAAGTGACTATGACTATCATCAAATAGGAGAGATAGACCCTCAAATTGCTCTTCCAAATCTGAAATGTGAGACTCCACAAACAAAGATGCAATGTTTTATTAGTAAGAATCCCAATCAGGAAGACAAACAGATATGTGTTGCAACAACTCACTGGAAGTACTCAATGAATCATCAACAGAAGATGAATGTGTGATCTTGACTGGAGAAGGAGTAGCATGAGAAGTCTTTGGATCATCAAGATGCTCAAGTTCTGCATCATATTCAAGCTCCTCTAAGGTCTCATCATCATCGGGTACATTGTCAACATCATCAAGTGGAATGAGTCAATCTGAAGCAGGAACTGTGCATGGGCATGAGATGTCTGAGAATATCTTATGATAGCTTTCTCTGAGGATGCTTGCATTGAAAGTAGAACCAATCAATCCTATGATATGATCATTCTTATTACTCCAAACATATTTCCTGTATGTTATTTTTGGTTCAGGAATGAGTCCATAAAGATGGCAAATTTTTTAGCCACTTACAATATGTTATTATGCTTTTTTGCCATGACTCATAATTATCCCTAGTCAGAACTATTATAGAAAGATGAGTTGCATAACCCATGATTACAATGATAATACACTTCTCAAAATGACAAATTCTGAGATCAATACATACAATACAACCGAAATGAAGTGTAATGATCAAAACAACACTCTCCCAACTACCAAAATATCCAAGTATCCTCCAGTATACCCATCAGGCAAAAACTGAAATCAGAATTTACTTGGGACAAAAATAGGAAAAAATGAATGGATGGCTGGATAAAGCTCCTCAATACCTTTCCAACACCGTAGGAATCACGAAAATCGAAGATCGTAGCAAAAAGTTATGAGCTCAGGAGCCAAAAAACAAGATTTGACTTCGATCAACAAAAAATGCCACCAAATAGCAAAAATTTTGAAAAATAACTACACCACGAGAAAATTTGGATTGCCAACTTTCTGGCAATATTTTGTTTTAAAAATTTCACCACTTGGGGTGAAAGTTGTGAAAATTTGAAAAAAAGCCCTGTTAGGGCAATTGGTGGCAAACAGGGAATTACAAAGGCTAAAATGGCACAAACATTGTGCTCTTGAGGGCCAACCATATGACCATGGCAACTATCAGTGCAAAAATAAAAAACTTGCTAGCAAAGGTGGCGGGTGGGTGGCGGTGGAGTCGCTTGTGGCAGGCGGCTGGAGGCCGCGCCACGCCGCGTCGCCCAGGCTTTAAGCCGTAGTGGTTGAAAAAATAGTCGGCAAAAACATAAACTGTCGGCTGTTTACAACAAACTCGTCAACTCTTTACAACAAACCCATCGACTTAAATGAATATGGTCGACTTTCTAAATCTTACAAAAGTTTTAATGCAAAAAAAACGACTGATACAAATGCAAGTTGGCAATTGAATTTGTTTAACAAAATAAAGTAATATATGTAAACCGGCCAAAGTACCATTCCCCAGCTGAAAAGACAACCTGTGAATATTTAGAAATCGTACTCGACGCTGATGTCTGAGATGAATGCTTGCTGCAGTCTACGTACGGCTGTAGAAAAGCTGACAGTCGGCACACGACTGCAGACAATTAAAAATTTCTGCTCAAATATTTAATAAACCCTGAAATATATTGCCCGAGAATACATAATTTTTTTTTCCTGGTACAAAATTTGCCTCAATTTTTTTGATAAAAATTGTAGAATTTTTTTTTGCGAAATAAAATAATGACGATTGTACCGCTCGGGAGGCCGTATGGCCTACCCGAGCAAAATTTTTTTTGCCCCAAAAACAACTTTACCGAAAATGGATGAATTTATAGTCAAAATTCGTTTGATCGGCCTCTTGAATGCAATGGTGATGCCGATTTGGGTCCAAAGTGCTTTGAAAAATCAGTGACCTCCTGGATCAACTATTCTTCACACTTTTTCAAACCCTCATAGATCAAGCAAAACATTACCCAATTTGATGAAACGAAAGACAAACCTAACTTTCTTTGACGCCTTGGATTCAACCGAGAGGTCCTTGAAACCCCAAAATGCATCCAACAAAATCTTCAAGCCAACATGAAACTCTCAGATCTGGGAAGAATCTGCAACATTGGAGCTCTGATACCATGTGGGAGTTCATGGTGGCTCCTTAGCACCCCTAGGAATAGTTGCTAGATCAAAATATCTTTCACAAGAGAGAAAATGACAAGAATATTTGCTTCAACAATGTAAGATGAATATTATTGAATAATGGTCGAATATGCAAATGTACATAAGTTGCCTTGCTTATAAAGGCAAGGTAGAGAGGTAGGATTAGACAAGATTATGACAAGTGTCTTAATCCTATAACATGTGACAACTAACAAACTAACTATCTTGGAATCAAGCATTACAAGCTAGATAAGATAAATTTTGGAAAAGCCAACTAAGACTTCTATAAAGAATCTTATATCCTAAGTAAACTTAACATGTGAATATGTTCTCTAATCACCTAGTGAGTGAATTAGCTAGGTATAAGACATTTATTCACACCAACACAAGGAAGGGGACACAAGGAAGTGGGATATTGAACTAGGGCATATTGACTTGGATGCTTCCACTTCTCACCTTGTTGAACTTGATATTGAAGACAAGCTAGCTAGCAAGCATGAGAGTGTAATGTCCCCTTCTCGGTAGTAGTCTCTTCTGATGACCGTTAGCCTATCCTGGAGGCCTGTAGGTTAGTTGGAAGTGGAAATTAGGGTTTGTTATTTCTAGGAGGTTTCTTTTGTGCTTTCAAGGGTTTGCATGTAGGAGTTTTGCGGAGAGGTTTCTGGGTCTTTTTGGGTTTGCAGAGAGCTTCAAAATGGTGTAACATGCATTTGCATCAGGTGACTTTTTCGGACTTACTATTTTTAGTAAGTTGCGTCAGCTGCCCAGTTTGTGCTTAAAATGAGTTTGAAGTCACTATTTTTATCAGTATGCTATTTTTAGTAAGTGCTATTTGTGGTAGTGCTATTCTTAGCAACAATTTTGCAGTTCAATGTAGTTTCTATTTCTGGTAGGGCAGAATTGGCAGTTTGGTCTTCGACACTTTTGAGCTCGTTTTGGCAAGTTTAATAATTTTGAATCACAATATAAATTTTAATGTCATTTTTGGACCCCTATGCCTAGGTGTGTGACTTCAGGTTGTTTTAAAAGAGGGACTCATGTGTGGACGCCTAGGGAGATGAGGCAAAAGGTGTTTAAAAATTATAATTTAATATTCTTGTTTTGGGTGTCCCTTTTTGGAGGGAAAAGGGAATTCGAAAGGTCGGCTTGAAGTGCTATTTATATAGGGCTTTGTCTCCTCATTTGGTATCCATTGCTTATTATAACAAAGTGTTGCTGAATTGATTTTAGAACCCTTGCTTCAAGGAATGCATACCTCCTAGCCCACATCAGTTTCGTGCTTGAGAGATAGTACCTAGCACGTTTTTGGTTGTATCTCATTGAGCGAAGTTTCTATCATTCTGGGTATTGGCTCTAAGGATTCTCCTTGCTAGGGCGTCCCTTTGCTCAAAGTTTCATGATTTTTGAGCGAGTTCTTGAATTTCTAGTTCAAGTCGCCCCTTTCTTTGGAGGTTGTACTTTCCATTCAGTTGCATTGGGATGCGTGCATAAAACATTGGGCTGTTTGGTGGTGCTCTCACAAAGTGATCTTGGTCGCCTAGCTCCTAGCTCTCATTTGCATTCAGTTTTAGATCAATTGGAGGTGTTTGGAGCGAGTTATGAGCATTTAGGTGATTTCTATGCTTGTTGGTTTTAATTTCTGTTCACTGCATTTCTTATATCAGACCTGGTAATTTCAGTATTTTACCATATTTCCTTGGTGCTCACCTTTATATTTGTTATGATGAATATTGTCTAACATTTGGGTTGTTTAGAGAGCTCAGATTATCATAATATCATTGTATGAGAATCCATTTTGTAACGCTGATTTCAGTAGTACTGATCAGCCTTTATATTTCTGCACTTTATACTTTGTATATCTCACTCTTGTTGAATAAGTATTCGAGTTGTTTTACATTTCAGTTTGTTTCATCACTCCTGCTGAATAAGTGGTTGAGTTGTTTACATTTCTATTTGCATTTCCACTCCTGTTGGATAAGTGGTAGAGCTCTTTATGGTCGGTTCGCCACCTAAGCATTTACATTTCCATCATGGTCGGCTAGCCGCCTGCAGTATTGCACTTTCAGTTTAAGATTAACGATCCCCTCGCACCATATGCTCTCACCTTGCCCACCTTGGGATTTGGGTGATCAGAAAGTGAAGGGTTACTTTCAACTGGTTATATTTGTTAAGCTAACCTTAACGGGTGAAGTGTTGTGTGCTAAAAATTGAAAAAAAACCTAAGGGTGATATTTTAGAGAGTGCTAGTGCTGGTGTTGATGTTGGTGCCAGTGCTAGTGGCACTATTTATGTTTCTTCTAATTTGTTAGTACCTATATCATTTAATATGGATGGTGATGATGCTTGATTAGTGATGGCTGATTGTTGACTCTTGACATTATTATAATTTATTTCTAATATGTAATATATTCTATCATGACATTCGAGTTTGACTAATTGACAATATAATATTTTTTATTTTTATGGTGATTTTGTTTATTATACAATATATGATGTTATGTGTGGTATTTGAATTTAATTACTATTGCAAATATGTATTTATATTTGATTTCTATATGTTTTTGTATGGACAAACCCAAAACAAATTTAACCCCCAAGCTATTTTTGATCAAACTTGTGAACCGAACGCGAACTGAGTACTAAGACCGGTAACCTAGTTAAATTATTTAGAAAAGGGGACATGACAAAAGAGAAGAGTTCGTTAAATTATTTAGAACAAGGGGACATGACAAAAGGAAAGAGTCAACTTTGTAATATAAAGTGAAGTTGGAAAGAATTGTATTATAATATACTTTACCCATGTAGATCACTTAATACAAGTAGGCTCACCAACACATGTAGGTTTCATATACAAACTCTATGGCACCAATACAAGATGCAGCAATAACTGAATGGTGCCCAGTAAAGTGTATTTTACATATAATAACATCCCTGCTCAAACACAACTTATGGGGCCAAGAAGAAGCAAAAATGAATTAGAGGAGGTTTCAAGAATGAGACTAACTCTCTGAAGGACTTGAATTTGTGAAAATAGATAATGGGCCTAAATAAATTTCTCAATATGAAAGGATTGGGCATAAAACTGAAATTGAACAATGCTTTAATGGGGTACTCTTTTGCAATGGGTTGTACACTTAGTATGAACCCTCTTAATATATGCCGAGTGAACACATGATGAATTCTTAAATTTCTTACTTAACTATGTCACAATCACAAGGAAAGATAATAAGCCATGGTGCCTTTATTAGTTATAATTTATAGAAAAAGTGGATTTGTTTAAGCCACATATGTTCTATACAAGGATTACAAGTTCAGGGCCCTGGTAACGATCCACTTGATTGAGTTTATAGGAAAACATCATAAATAGACGTTGGGAACAATCATCACAATGTGATAAAAATGGAAGAAAGCACCTATATTGAGGAACAAGAAAAGCAAGAAATTTCAACTATTTTTGTACTTGTCTTGTTGGGAATTACTTAACATCAAACCTTGAAGATAAAGAGATAGGTGAAGGCAAAATCAATTGTTTTTCTCATTGAGTTTGGATTATGGAAGAACTCAACTCTGTAGACAAAGTTGGTGACTTTTTAAGCCCTAGTCGTTGATTGATTTCAATTTTTCTTGGTGTTAGTGGTCAATGGCACTATCATAGACTGTAAGGGATGATCAAAGGAGTGAATATTACAGATAGACAATTAGGAATCGAGTGTCTATTTTTATGGTGTATGCTTGTCAGATGCAAAGGTGAATGTTCACAATGGTTGATAGGTTGAGTAAATTTCGGATGAATATTGATAAGTTGTACATAAAATTTTAGAGGATGGACAATAATTGCTTATAGTCACAGGAATGTGAGCACATGTAAAAAATATGAATTTTGCTTACAAAATACATTAATAATTTGCAAAAAGCGACTTCTTTTGAAAATTACAGTGAAACTCTGTGAGGGTCTTGCATGAAAGGCAAAAATACAAAACCCAAAAATAGAAAATAGAGTGCAATTAATGATTAATGAGTACGTAGACAATTCCCAAGGCCTACTACATGGGTTGTAACTAGATATGATCACATGATCGGGATCCAAATGTTTACTCACAGGGGTACTCACGACGTACTACGAGAGTAAACGAAATTAACAAAACATAGACAAGTATGAACAATCATGAATGCATATTGCACAACAAAATAGTACTTCATTTATTATTCACGGTAACCAAGTACAATTAGCCGTACTAGAATGTAACATCAAAATGTAACAACATATAACATAATATCATAAGTATCAACATAATGTCTCTTGACTATATTGACTCAAGTACAAATAGCCGTTGGTGGTGGTTGAGGAACCAATCGTCATGACGCTTCATGAGAACAATTAATCACTAGTCAGGAATTAATCTTCCCGAAACATGTACAAAAGCATATGAAATATTATTAAACTAACTATAGTCCTATTTAAATATAATTAACTACAACCGACTATGACCAACTACTATTGACGACTAACTATGACCGACTACATCATCCCCCCCACAAAGTAGTCATCTTCTAGACGACTGAAAACCAAAAATGCCAACTCAAGTTCTTGCTTGGTGCTAGCCAACTCCTTGTTTTTTTCTTGCGGCTGACTCTCTCGCTTGGTTGAAAGTCACTGCGCATCGGCCACCTGTGTATCCTTCTCTGCCAATTGATTGTCACTCTCACCCAACCCTCTGTCTTTCTTTGCCAACTTCTCCTCGAGAGCTGCAACTCTCATCTGCTCGGCAACCAACTGCTCCTGTGATTGTACTATGATGGTTGGTTGCATTTCAGTTTGGCAATTCTAATAAATTTGATGGGGGTCTGGGGGTAGCATCCCCAGCGGGGTCGAGGGGCACTGCCTCCTTTTCATGAATCTTCCATTGGTTCCAAATATTGTTGACAAAGCCAAAAATTAGAGATTTTAACGTTTTTAACCATATGATCCGATGCCTCCTTTGCCCAACTTGCCGCTATTCTTCCACTGTACGCAATCACTGCGATGTAGTTCTCCTGTTCTTGATGTACGATGCATGGTCTTTGCCAATGATTTTTTATTCCTCTTGGTTCGGCTCCCTGTCTTCTCCACTCGGCAAAGTGGACCACCTTCACCATACGTCGAATGGCCTCCTCCCCATTCCCAGGCGTACGGTTAGATGAGAATTGCCTCTATGATGATTTAGTTGTATGGACTGTGCAAATCTGTCTTCTATGCATACGACTTTGTGGCGACTATTTAAGCTTTGAATTTTCCGTGCACTCTCAATCTCTCGTATGTTTTCTTTGTCATTTGGTCTCTGTATGCCCTTCTCTTGGCACTGTACACTCTTTGTCTATCGTATAGGGCACCGTACACTTTTCTTTCCTAGTTGTACATGATATCTTCCCATTCGCCTATTATACTCCCTGTGTAGTCTCTCTTCTGTTCTTCTTATGGATACGGTTTTAGTTTGAAATCGTTGTAAAGTAATCAAGTTTGGGACCCGCATAAGTAATTTTGCTCCTCCAACTCTCCTCCTGAGTCGTATGCCCTTAATCTGTAATTTCCCTCTGTCAAGTTGTCTTACAATGAAAGGATGCTTGTCGCCTTCAGTAAAATGTGGTTCTTGTACGGTGTCAATCTAAAGCCAATGTCTCCACACCAGTTGTGCAAACCGTATGATTTTAGAATGCTGTGCAAATTGTACATTAATCTCCACTTGCTGTACTGCTTCCCTTCTGTGCGAGGTGGCCTTCTTTCTTGAAAGACGTACAATTTTCTTTTGCTTTTTACACTCTCTCATTGGCCATACGATTCCGTACGATGAGCCTCCTTTGAGTCCGTACGATGTTGTTTTCTTGTTGTATCTTTCACTTGGCCCAAACTTGCATTTTTCAACAGCCTTTGTCGCCATCTTCCTTCTATTTTTTAAAATAATGTTTTTCATTTGCCATTTTCTTCTCTGTACTTAATTTTTCTATTTTCAATGTTTCTCCAATGCCTTGCTCCATTTTGCCATGTGTGTCCGTACGAGGGGCTTTTCTCAAACTCGTACGATTTGTTTTTCTTATCTCTAAACCTGTATTTCCCCCTTTTCCGTACGAGTTTCCATGTGTTTTTTGGTTTAATAATGTTCCCCACTTTCATTTTTAATACTTTGGCTTTTTTGTATTTTTTAATATTGTTCACTTTGTTTTTTCCTCCATCTCTTTTATTCTTTTCTAGTTTTCCATTCTTTTTTTCTCCCTCCTCTCTTTTTTCTCTCTTATCGTCTCTTTTCTCTCTCTTCATCTCTTTTTTCTCTCTCATCCATTTTTGAATTTTTGAATTGTTCTACTTTATTTTTTTCATTTTTTCCAACTTCCAACTTTTCTTTTATTTTTTTGATTTTTTGATTTTTTAACTCCATTATTTCCTCCTTAGCTATTTTTTCATTTTTTGGTTCCATTATTTTCTCCTCAACTATTTTTTCATTTTTTGGCTCCGACATAATTTTTTCACCTTGTACTTGTTCGAACTTGTGGACTGGCGTATCATCCGGTTTTGATACTCTTTCTTTCTACTCTCCATACTCGGCTGGAAGTGTTTGGCTAGACGTGGTCTTCTCTTCTCTTTTCTGGATTTCTCCGATCTGTAGCATGTTACACTCTCGATGGAATATTTCATAATCTTCCATTTGCCAGTGAAACAACCCGTTCAGTGAGCTTGTCGCATCCTCTAAGCAACTCTCTAGTTCGAGTACACCCTCGGCATTTGGTTCCATCGTCTTCTTTCCTTCGTCAACATCTGACTCCCCTCCATCTGATTTTGATCCATAGGAAGCCAATTCTTTGCTCACAGCTTGGTTCTTCAAGTTGATGATGTACTTCCGCTCACTGCTCTCGTTCGAGAGTGTGTTCCTCTTCCAATTATGATTTGCCTTGGCGGCTATCAACCATCATCTCCCAAGTAGTGCATCATATGCTTTCCTCTGTAATGGGATGACAACAAAATTTAACAAAAACGATTGTGTCTCAATCGTCATCTTTTGCGCCATCAATGTTCCCAACCGCTTGATACCATGTTGATCGACACCAACAAGTTGGAATGTCGGTGGCCAGAGTGTTGGCTTCCCGAGGCTCTTCCATGTGTCTTCGGGTAGTACGTTGACTCTCGATCCTCCGTCGACTATAGTATTTGTCATGATATTCCCTCCGATCTCCATCTGCACAATTGTTGGCATCTTCCCGATGTTTGCCGTGAGCAATACGGGGTCAATGGTTTGTTCACTGTACGGTGGCGGTTTTGGTACCAATTCTTTGCTTCGATCCTCCGATTGCAGTTGATTGCCATCCCCGACGACGTTTGTCATTGCCAATCCCAACTGCGACAAAGTTTAAAGAAGGTCAGTTACTTTTATTAGTACGGTGGTCTGCAATACCTGCCTGCCATACGGTGTTGGTTTTTGCCTCTGACCATTGAGAGGTTCCTGGTTTCTCTGTTTTGTTTTCCTTTGTCATTGCCATCGCCATCGCTAGTTCCATTTCGGCCTTTGCTTCTTTCATCCTTTGTTTTTCTGTACGTGGATTTGTGTAGGTTGCCTTCTTCGCTTGCGCTTTGGTGATCACCAGTACCTCTTGCTCTTCTACTGCATGTGGATACCCTTTTTCTTAGGGCATTCATTGTGTTCATGGTCACCCAGTCCACACCACTTACACAATCTTCCTCCTGAACCTTGACTGTTCTGGCAGTCCCTGATGATGTGGCCCCATTTGCTGCACTTCCGACATTGTATCATGGGCCTTCCTTTACCATCATACTGTATCTTGTTTCTCAGACTTTTGTTGCTTTGGTAACCTCTAGGGGATGCATTGCTACTTTACTGGGGCTTCGATGGTGTGTTCGGTGGTGTTGATAGTTCTCCTTGAGTGAAGAGTACTTGCGGACCCCTTACTCTCAAATTATATGGGCATTCCTTGATGGAATGTCCCATAACTTGGCAAATATCGCAGAACATCTTCAAAAAGTTCGCTTTTGTGTGACCTTCCCCATTGCACTTCGTACACCACAGTTCTCGTGCTTCTCTCGTACTCTCTTTGTTGGCCTTCAATTCTTTCATCATTCACATGATATCTTTCCTGAGTGCATGTACGGTCTTGGATTCACTGTCGTTGTCGTTTGTACTCTCCTCGTTGTTCGTCTTCTTTTTCCCTCGGGAGGATGTTTTGTTTTCGCTTTCTATATCCATCGCCTGATTGTATGCTTAAGCGTACGACGACAAATTCATGACTTTCATCTTCTTCCTCAGTGACAAAAGCAAGCCTTCGATGAACCATCGCTTCTTTAGCCCATCGGCTGGCTGAACCTCCAATTTTCTGAAATATACTCTCTCAATTTTTTTGATTTTAAAAACCAAACATTTACAATGTAACCAAGCACCTGTTAAGGTTAGCATAACCCAAAACGTACATGAAAGAACTCTAACCAAGAATGCGCCCTAAAACCACTTAAGGAGGAGGGGCGGGCATATGGTCAGAGGATCCCTAGGATCTACTGAAACAATGAGTACGAGATTACCCTTAAAAAGAGATATTAAACTCGACACCAAGAATGTGGACTCAAGATCCTTTGACAAGCGAGGTGCTAACATATGGTGGAGTACTACTGCTGAATTGAAATGAAAACAAGGCGGATAACCAGCCAAAGAATTTTCCACGCTACCACCAAACAGTGGGGGGAAAATATTACAAAATCAATACTTCTTCTGCTGCGGCAGGCATCCACTAAAGAGTGGGGATTCACCATTTGAAAGTGGGCATGAAAGAGATTACAAATCAGATTATCCACACTGGCGGTAAACCATCCAGGGGTGCTTAATGTGAAGCTAATTAAAAATTTCAGCAAAGCTAAAAGTTGAAACAGTACTACTGTTAACAGTTTGTACAATTGAGAGAGCTGCAAATTACATTGTTTATCACCATTTTCCAAAGCACCACATTATACAATGTTTCCAAGTAAGAATATTATAAGAAATGAAGAGAGAAGATGGAAACAACAAATGAATTAATTCTGTTTCAGCAAACTGTAATTCTGAAAATGTCAAATCAGCAACTACAGAAAATTATCAAATGCTCACAACTCAACCGAATTACCTCCGAATTGCGTGATTCCAAGTGCATTGATCAACTAGAAGATAGGCGCCCCTGCTGAGATGAAGAAACAGCCTCAAAACACCCACTATTATTTATGGCCCAATTCCCAATGCAAGCTGAAATGTACGACCCTCCTTGAGGGGCAATTTTGACATATAAAATCAAAGGCTTCAAACTAAAATCTGCAAACTGGTATGAAGGGTCGCCCCAAGCATAGAAATAGATTGCTTCAATGCCCAGAAGCAAATTAAATTCATACAAAAAGTTGTATATAAAAAACTCCTTCAGCCAAACAATAACCAACAACTTGAAAACTGGAAATATCTCACCAAAACTCCACAGTAAGGCTCAATATGTACTTCTAGATGAAGCACACTCTCAATCCATCATCTAGGGAACCATAGTTTCAGGCCCGAAGAGTGGAATAGAATTGCTAAGCTCTCCCTTAGCCGGATTCTGGATTTCAAACCAGTAGCATAACTTTGCTTTCCAAAACATAACATAATCAGCTCTCTACAATGCAGCAATATATAAGTTTCAATGGGCAAATGAAACACTTTGAATTCCAAGAAGTTGAATCACTTCAACTTCCCAAGAGACGCCACCTTCAACCATTCACTTTATGGAGAAATAATAAAACATTATTTCCCTTCCCTTTAGGCATCCATTTCTATTTGCAACAATAAAGCATTTAATAAATCATTAAATGCTCAACATGACCCCTTAATGTCCCCTCTTTAAAACAACATGAAGTTATCATTCCTAGGCATGGGGTACAACTTAAAAACGTGAAATTAACTAAGTATAATACTTAGTCCAAGGAGATAACCAAAACCAGAGCCAATATTGAAACTGATGGATTACCACAAATAGCATGATGACCTGAGCTAAACTGCAGATGATGATACTGCCAAGATTAGACTTACTAAAACTAGCCACTGCCAAAAATAGTAAGTTCACTTCAACTTAACAGAAAGCCAAACTGATCGGCCACACTGAACTGCAAAAGATTGAGTTGCTGCTAGAGTGATACTGCTATAAATATACTTACCAAAAATAGCATATTGCTATAAATAGTAAGTTTGTCAAAACCACATATGTATGCCAACTGAGCAGTATCATGACTTACTATAAATAGTAAGTGTTCTCATTCTTCTTAGCCTACAAGTTTCCAGAAATAGGCTAAATCTAGTTGTAGAGCGTAGGACTAAATTGGGGACATTACATTTTCCCAACAAGTCTTTAAGTCTCCGGTTGTAGGTACCTACACTCTCGTGCTTTCCTTGCTTAGTATTGTAAATTTCTACTACAATCTCACTGTCATCCCTCAAGAGTTTGAATTCATTTTGGAATGCTTGCTTTAGTAATCTCCATGATGCCCTCTATACTTGGTCCAATTCTGAGTACCAGTCAATGGCACTGTCTCTCAATGTTGCTGGAAATGCTTTTAGCCAATGATCCAGATCGTCCTGTCCATTGGCTATCCAAATTGTTTCGCATGTTTTATAGTGGTGTACTGGATCTTCTGACCCATTCCCCGTAAACTTCAACATTTTTTGCCGCTTGGTTGGCGGAGTCACCATCTTGCCCTGATACCCTCCTTGTGTATTGGACCTGACTGGACCGGTTTTCTTGCTACATTCTGGTGCTTCTCTTGCACTCTCGCCACGTACGAGTTTCTCCCACATCCTTCGTCAGCGTTCTCGACACCTCGAGTGTCCTGGGGTTCACTTTGGTACTCCCTCTGCCCTGGGGTCTTGGGCTCAGATCTTCCAGTCCTCAGCCCTTCGTCGTCGTCCAATATGGACAACTCCTAAATGCGTCGGATGTTGCTATCAAGTTCTTCACTTAATTCATTTTCATTTTCACCGATTTTGTACCTTTCTACATACGGAGTGCTAAAGGGTCCTTCGTCTCTCCCCTCCACAAAATTTTGATGTGCTCTACTGATGGATTGGTTTATTTCCTCAAGATTCTCATGTGCTCTTTTTATACTTTGGTTTATTTCAATTAGATCTTCATTAAATTCTTTCTCAACTTGCCTTAGTCTTCGTGGCCGATTTTCTTGCTCCTGAAGTCTGAGTGATTGTCGAACCCTCTCCTCTTGAGTTTTGTGCCTGATTGGTAGTCGGTTCTTGTCTTTGTTAGGCTATACGGGCATTAAGGGTTGTTCACGCGATCATTGGTTATCGGGAGTACATCTCCGGCTGGTATCCCATTCTTCCTCTTCCTGCTTGGTTCGTTCTTCGTACCGCTGCAATATTTGTTGCCTTCGGCGTTCCTGATCCTCCTCTGCTCCAAGGTCTTGTAGGATGATGAAATGGCGGGCCAGCAGTCTTGGCAGACAGTTGAGGAGATGATCAACCTCTTCGTTCACTTCCAGTCTATCCCAGATCACTGCCTTAGTGATCTCTCACCTGAGGGCTTCCCTCCATACGTGATCTCTTAGTGATATATTCCATAGATTTATCAAAAATTGTGTCAACTCGTCCTCTCTTTCTTCATTAGTTTCCACAGGCTCCTCCACCGGTCGACCCATTACACTGCCATCATAATGACGAGTGATTCCCTAGTTCGCTTAGGCAACAACACCAAATATTTACTCACAGGAGTACTCACGACATACTACGAGAGTAAATGGAATTAACAGAACATAGACAAGTATGAACAATCATGAATGCATATTGCATAGCAAAATAGTACTTCATTTATTATTCACGGTAACCAAGTACAATTAGCCGTACTAGAATGTAACATCAGAATGTAACAACATATAACATAATATTATAAGTATCAACATAATGTCTCTCGACTATACTAACTCAAGTACAAATAGCCGCTGACAGTGGTTGAGGAACCATCCGTCATGACGCTTCATGACAACTAATCACTAGTCAGGAATTAATCTTCCCGAAACATGTACAAAAGTATCTGAAATATTATTAAACTAACTATAGTCTTATTTAAATATAATTAACCACGTATGACTATGACCAACTACTATTGACGACCGACTATGACCGACTACACCAAACAAGTCATTCGTCCTTATATGTACCTGTGTGCCATGTCTACCCTCACACACTAGCTTCCCAAGGTTAGGTTGGAAACAGCTGAAGACTCAAGGATTCTATTTTCTCTAGATTCACACACAAGTCACTTCCTTTGAAAATATTTATACTCAAATATCTAAGAGTTTTTGCCTTTTCCATGTGGGATAAGTAGATTTCTTACAAACTTTGTTTACTAAAACTTTACAATTGACTGACAGTAATATAAAATCCATTATCTGGTAGAAAATAATAATGACAATAACAAATATTGAAATGGACAATATTCAATCATCATAACATCATCCCTTGAAATTATGAGCCTGTAGTCAACTTTTAATGAAAATTGTTACCTCCAGGCTACTCGAGATGGGGCTACAAACAAAGTACGGGCAAGGATGTCTGTTGCTTCTGCATTGATATTTGGGTCTATTTTTTGGCGAATGGGATTATCCCAAACATCCATACAGGACCGTATGGGACTTCTTCAGGTATCTCAATTATCAAGTAGATTTATGAGCATAATATTGTTTTGAACTAGCAGTTTTGTATTTCAGTTAATATAAACAAGTTAAAAGTTAATTCAGAAAATGAAAAAAATTTAAATAGACTTGCTAGGATTTATGTAACAAGTGAATCCTGCTTTATTTGATAAAAAGGTAATGATGTCATTCTCCAAGGTTTCTGTTTTTCTTGTGGTTCCAAATAAAAATTTAAATTTTTTGCTTTATCTTCTATTATGGTGGAAAAAAAGTTGTGAATGAACCAACTGAAGCTGATTTCCAAGAAACTTGGAGATCAGAGTTGATCTACTCAATTTAATCACTAAAGCTGGCAAGTGAAATGAAGGTGGCAGCTATCAACACTGCAATGGCAGCACTCACCAAGACTGTTGGCGTTTTTCCAAAGGAGCGTGCTATTGTAGATAGGGAACGTGCAAAGGGTTCTTATGCCATAGGGCCTTATATTTTTTCAAAGTTGTTAGCTGAGATTCCTGTTGGGGCTGCCTTTCCTTTATTATTTGGTACAATTCTATATCCTATGGCACGTCTTCATCCCACTTTATTGAGGTGAGCTTTGTACTATTTCATCTCCTGTATGCACATCTTAATGTATGCAATGTGGAATGTAAGGTTAATAGCATCAGTTTTGTAAGAAGATATATGTGCCTCATATCCATACACAATTGCCTGCAAATATCATTGTCTCCTATATGCACATCTTAACATATGCAATGTGGAATGCAAGGTTCATAGCATCAGTTTTGTAAGAAGATATATGTGCCTCGTATCCATACACAATTGCCTGCAAATATCATAGTCTTTCATGTTGTCAATAACAGTAACTACTGTTTAAACCATTTTAATTGGAAACTTGTGCTATGTTTCGTAGCAATGCATGTAAATAAATGAACATTGCCTGGTCATTTTAGTCAGCATTTATGAGGTACTACAATATTTTTTCAAGGAATATCAAGCTGTGAAACTAACCTGTCAGCGAGAACATCATATGAAAATTTGTTATTTAGTTTCACATGCTTGTAACAGGTTTGGAAAATTTTCTACTATAGTGACAGTGGAGTCATTTGCCGCATCAGCTATGGGTTTGACTGTGGGTGCCATGGTGCCAACCACTGAGGCAGCCATGGCTTTAGGGCCATCACTTATGACTGTTTTCCTTGTATTTGGAGGTTATTATGTGAACTCGGAAAACACACCAGTAGTTTTTCGATGGATTCCACGCATTTCTCTTATTAGATGGTAAAGTTCTATTCCTTTCCTCTTGTTGTATTCTCTATTCTTGAAAAACTTTTTTATGGTTTATTCCACAAAAAACATCCTAGCCATTGATTAAGTCCAGATTCTTGAAAATAATCAGTTCTACAATTATATAGACCTCATCCTTAAATGCTAACTTGTTTTTTTTTTGCTTTGGTAGGGCTTTTCAAGCCCTTTGTATAAATGAGTTCAAAGGTCTTCAATTTGAGAAACAACATTCTTTTGATCTTGAGACTGGCGAGCAGGTGAGCTTTGCATCTGTCTCTTCATAATCTTAATATAGGATAAGGGATATAGTAGAATTAAACATATTATTTTTATAAGCTGATTTGGAAATTTGAATCCTTATTTTTGGGTAATTGAGCCACCTGCATTGTATGCGTCTTACATACCATATGTCAGGAAACTTTATATTGAAACTTAAATTCAAACACAAAAATGATAGTGCCATGCATATAAAAGATAGAGACATATTTAATTTTGTTGTAAGGACTGACCAGAAGCAATACAGTAAAGGCTATTATATTTCTTCGGGTGTTAATTCTCTTTTAGTTTTATCTTTCACACATTTTGGTGATTTTATTTGATCAGATGTTTCAGGCAATTTCATTTAGTGATCAGAACTAGACCATTTGGCTCTTTGAAATGAAATTGGAATGCTACTCGAAGCTGAAAGACACAAACATATAGGGTATAGTGTGTCTAAAGAATCTCACTAGATTAATTAGCTCTAATAAAAAATGTAGTTCTTTAAACAAGGTTCCAATAGATAAAATTATAAAACTAAAATCCTTCAGTGGGATAAAATCTGTATGGTTCTATCTTGCAACTTATATGGTCAACTATGTGGCTTCTAGGATTCAAAATGAATTCCTCTTGAAAATAGATCCCACACAATGTAACTTTGGATCCCACAACAGTCTAGGATGGCTGTACAATATACTTTCTTTGATCTGTTAGGTGAAGTTGTGTGGCCTACTATGCCTGTTGCCTATAATTGTGTGCTTACCTGTTGCTTGGTGAAGGATATTAATGGCATTAGTGTCATCTATGGATGGAATTATGCCTGTTGTCTTGCACCTAAGTTGAATGTCCCTACTTCTGCTCATGTCTGTAGGGGTTCTTCTCACTCCCTTACCATATGTCACATCTTGTGGTGCTGGCAGAGCTATTGCCTGCCTCTGAAGTCAATTTTGGTTTTATCCAGAGCTGTCAAGAGTCTAGCTGATTTTGTTGGAATGTTTGTCATTGATGTCAAAGGTAGACAAAGAGATTGTTATTGAAATCAAAGATGAATGAGGAGATTATTGAAAGTGTGTCGTTAATGCATACACATGTTGTCTTTGAGATTGAGATTAAGAAGATTATGAGAAAGACTTTGGAAGAAGATTGGTAATGTTAAATTAAAGACTTAACAGTATACACCTATGCCTTCACTTTGCAGTCAAAGATAACCATATCTGCACTTTACATTCAAAGATAACAATAATATCTGCTTTTGAATCGTCCAAGACAATAATAAAAAATGATTAAAAGAAAGCAGTGATTAAATAAAAAGGTGAATAAAGACAAAATCAGAAAGGACAAAAATAGGTGAATAAAGACAAAATCAGAAAGGTGCAGTGATTACTTTATGAAAAAGGCAGCAATCTTTGAAAAGGAGCGATAAACTTTAGATAAGGGCGGGGATCACAACAAGAATTAAATAAGTTAGAAAAGAAGAAGCCGACTCCATGTAATATGTGCGCCTCTTTTAAGAGGTTTAAAATAAATAAAATTTAAAATAGTGAAGGGGCTGACCACTTATATTGAAGTGCTTCCATGAAAAGACAAAATGAAGAGGTGGGATTTATGAAGAGTTGTTTCCATTAGCAAAAGACGTCTCCCTTGAAAAGAACCCGCCTCCCTTTGAAGGGATACATAGAGATATAAATAGAAGATGAAGTCGAGTAATTCAAGAAAATAATTCACAAGTAGAATATATAAGCTGCAGAAATAAATTTGATATAGAATATGAAGAATATTGCAGATTGTTGAAGATCTATAAGCAAAGTTTAAAAGAAAAATTATGAGCAAAGTTAGCAGAAATTTATGAATAGAGTTAAAAAGAAATTTATGAGCAAAGTCAAAACGAATTTTAATGATATATTTCTGAGTATTAAATCAGATTTGAGAAAAGAATAAAGACAGAAATGAACTGCAAACCAGATATCTTTTGAAGAGTATGTGCTTCCATATGAGAAGGATAAGTGCAAATATATAAATGACAAACATATGTGAAGATTGAGAGGTAAATGTTATGGAAGAGACTGCAGATTTTAAGGTGAAATTATAGATCAGATTTATGAAAGGATTGTGTGAATAGTTGTGATCAGATTTGTGAGGGAAGGCAGTGTATGATCAAATTTATGGGAGAAGGTTATTGTGTGGATTGGAATCAGATTTGGAAGAAGGATATTGAGTGAGTTATAATCAGATTTGTGAGAAGAAAATCATGTGGAGAAGTAAACTCCATCAGCCATTGAAGAATTAATAGGAGGTTGAAGTCTCTTGCTGGGTTGGAGCTCAGTTGGTATAAATATTTGAAACTTTGATAGTAGGTTGGAGCCTATAAAAAGAAGAAAATTAAACTATAATATATATGCAAAATTGTGCCCTGGTTTTCTCCCGAAAGGGTTTCCATGTAAATCATGTTTTCTCATTGTGTTCCTAATTGCTAGATCTTACTTGAATGATTTTAATTGTGATTGAGTTTTGAAAAGTAAGGGATTGTTAGATACTGATTCACCCCCCCTCGCAGTATCACCGTGTGCTCAACAGATTTGTGATAGTGTCAACCAAATAAGCATCAACATGCCAAGCTGGTTGCTATCTATGAGAGGAATCAACATGCTGAGTGTCATCGATATTGCTTAGCTAGAAAATAAATTGAAGTTTCACATTATCAATAGCATTGAAGTTTCACATTATCAATAGCATTGAAGTTTAACAGAGCTTATTGGAACTTCCAATTGATGACCAACAGGAAAATGTAATTGGGTATTACTAGAGAATGGAACTTGAAAATTACATCATGCTTATAACGTCCACAAACATCAAAGAAGCATAACAAGATGCATTAGGTTCTTTGCCCATTTTCTTTTGATATCACTATTAGACGTGCTTGGCTCTTGTTTCTTTGAGAAGCTGCCAGCTTTAGATACAGATCCTTGCATGGGACACTGAGGATTGCTAGGTTGATTACATCTATTTAGCCCTCGACAGGAATTGGAGGTAGTTTTTGTTGACATAATCAATTCATACATATCCAGGGAGAAATTAATGAGATGATACTTATCTGTGCATTAGTAATCTCCATGTGTTGATTTGTATAAGAGTTGGGGACAGATAAGTCAATTCACCTAGAATTGGGGACAGATTATTGAGATGACTGTATTTACTACTAGTGCATGACAACCTTGCCAGAATTTCTCTTTGTTGATTATGTTCATTCGTCTGAGTAATTCATTCACCATGCTTGGGGACTGATTAATGATATGATATCTATTTAATAGTAATCTCCACATCTTGATTCACACAGTGAAAGGGGATGGATAATTTTGAAAAGAAATATTGTTGATAAAACTGTGCAGGTAAAACAATGCTAACAAAATTCCAAATGCAGTAGAAGGAAATAATGACACACTCACATTAACAAGAGAATTTATCTTGGGAAATGCTTTTGGGAAAGAACCCAGCAAAAGCAGCTCTTACTGTATTAACTCTGTCTGTTTACAATAAATTAAGATATTAAATTATTTCACACTTCTGTTTAACCCTCATTCATATGTGGGTATTTATAGGTGCATTGGTACAAGAAATTGTTAAACGGTTTTACAATACAATGGTTATAAGACCATCAACCAAAAAACCATCTATAAGGAACCCACTAATTATGGCAGGGTGTACAGTTTATAAGAGGGGTAAAATATGCAAATTATACAACACTCCAACAAATTTGTTTTGCATAGAGATAGAGGCATATTAGTAAGATGATATTATTATGATCACTACTAGTGATTCCCATCCCCATTTATTTTTAGTCTAGACAAAGTGAATTTCAGCAGCAAGGATCTTTTCCTTGCTTTGACATAGTCATGGAGGCAGACATGTATAATGTATTTTTTCTCTACCACGAGAGGTTCATCAACCATGAAGATTAGGAGAGGTTCTAGGGAGAATACTCAATTTACTCGTAGGTTTGGGCAACCTTGCCTACTTGTTGAGATTTTTCTATGAGAATTATTAGATCTTACATTAGACTTTTCACTATTGTAGATGATAATGATGATAGTTTTGTTAGTGGCCAAGTGCACTCCTCTAGAAAATGGCTTTGCTATGAGTGCTACCTACCAAATTTGAAATTTGTGAACACCACATATATGATATGATTGGCTAATCACTGTTCAAAATTTTTTCCAAGAATTTCATGTTAATTCTACCTTAACACATGGATTTTAAAATTTCATGCCTCATTCCTCAAGTGCACATGATTTTATAAACATTTGGTGGTGCTGAAGAGGAATAAGGTTCTACTTTGAAATGTACCCCCTTAATTTTTCGGATTTTTCAACACAATAAACTAGCATCCAAACACTGATTAGCATAAGATTCAAATCCAAATCAGCTCATGAAGTAACCCTCACCAAGAATGTTCACCAAGATCCCAATATGGGCGAGGTGATAGCATATGGTTCGGGGATCGTTAGGAAAATCAGAACTGAAAGTACAATTCATCTGCTAAGCAGGCATCCACAAGCGGTGGGAATACTCCACTTATTCAGTGGGTGAGATTATTACAACTTATTAAGGCGGCAAGCCAACCATGTAACCACACTTCCACTTGAACAGTGGGGGGTATACAATCCTCACAACCACTTCTTTCGTGGGGGGAATACAACATTAATGAAAGATTATTTATTGAACTCGACCACTCAATCATGGGAGTATAGAATAAACTAAAATTGCAGCAATAATAAAATAACAACAGTTAGTACTACTAACTAGCTTTACAATGAATAATATCAGCTGCAAATAAGAAAGATATGCTTCCAATCTTCAGTCAATAGTTAGAGTAGTGATCCTCTAACATTTACAATATAAAAATGATATAGAAATGAAGCACACAACAACAATATGCTAAAAATCACTAATCCGATCAGAAACAATAAGAACAAAAAATCAGACCAGCAATAGAGAGATTCACCGAAATGCTCATATCTCCACCAAACGGAGTCCGTTTGACGTGAAACTGAATGTAGATGAATCCTTGAACAAAGGTGTCCAAAACATAACAGATAGACACCTTCAAAACTCGCACCTGTCAGTGGCATGAATCCCAATGCAACCAGGCATAATGGTACGACCTCCAAGAAGGGTCGACCTCCCAAAAATCAGAAACTCAACTAAAAAATCTGCAAACTTCCAGAAAGGGGCGCCCTCCACAGGAGAACAACATGGGCTAGTACCCAAAACAATAGAAAAATCAAGGGCGAAGCTGTGATCAGAAATTCGCTTCAGCCATGTAAAAACCAACAATATAGAAACAGGCTATACATCAACAACCTGTCCAAAAATGTCTGAATTGAAGCTCCATCTGCACTCCAATGTGAAGTACAGTCCCATAGAACCACCTAGGAAGCCATAGTTTCAGGCCCGAAGGATGGATTACAAAATGCTAAGCTTCCCCTTAGCCATGTTTTGGATTCAATCCAGCAGCATAACTTTACTTACAAATTCAAGCATGAGAATGAAAGAGCAAGCCATCAATAAATAAGCTTCATAGAAGGAGATGACCAAGAGCCTTCTTGAGTCTGGAAACATGAAACACATTGTGCACCTTGCTGCTCGATGGTAATTCTAACTCATAAGCCACTTCTCCAACTTTTCTGATGACTTTAAAAGGCTCATAAAAATGTGGCTTCAGTTTTTCAGCACCACTCTTCTTGAGAGTAGACTGCTTATAAGGTTGGAGCCTCAAATAAACCAAGTCACCAACCTCAAAAGATCGCTCAGTACGCTGCTGGTCAGCATATAATTTTGCTGATTCTAAGCACGATGGATATTGTTTCTCAATGATTTGAGAATGTCTTGACTTTGTTGCAACTTGTCCTTTGCCTGTGGAGCTCCACAATCACCAAAAACAAGATCAACAAAACTTGGAGCTTCATATCCATACAAAGCCATGAAGAGAGACATTCTGATGGACATATGATAGGATGAATTGTAACAATATTCAACCAAATGGAGTCATCTCACACACTTTTTGCTGCCCTAAGACATAATTTCTGAGATAACCCTCTAACCATTTGTTGACAATTTCGGTCTAACCATCAGTTTTAGGGTGATAACTAGTGCTTGGGGTAAGCACTGTACCACACAATTTAAACAATTCTTGCCAAAAGGTGCTAAAAAATTTACTATTTCTGTCACTTACAATATTGTTTGGGAGCCCATGCAAACGAAACACCTCATGGAAGAACAAATCAACAACTTGTGCTGCTGTAAAAGTGTTGGTAATGGCCAAGAAATGAGAAAACTTGGTCAATCTATCAACCACAACAAAGATACAATCCCTCCTTTGCACCTTTGGCAACCCTGTAAAAAAATCTATGGAGATACTCTCCCATTTTTGATTCGGAATAGTAAGGGCTGCAAGTAACCAGCAGGAAAAACATGGTCATTTTTATTTATTTGACATACATGACATTCTCTTACATAATTCAAAACTTCATTCTTCAATCCCTTCCATGAAAATCTTTCAGGGATCTGCTTGTAAGTCTTGAAGAATCCTTGGTGACCAGCAAGAGGTATGTCATGAAATGATTGTAGAACCTTCTTTTTCATCTTAGAATCCAATGCCAAAAAGATTCTATGTTTATAGTAGATTAGCCCTTCAACCAATTTGTATCTATCATCCTGCAAAGTGCCTTCAACAATGTTGGTTGCAAAAGAATTTTTAGCATAATTAGCTAAAATCTGCTCGTTCCATTCTGCAAAAATCTCAGATAAGGAGCACAAATGAGGCTTCGTTGACAATGCATCAACAACTATGTTATTTTTTCCTTTGACGTATTCAATGTCAAAGTTGTAAGTTTGTAGCTTATTCACCCATTTCTGTTGCCTCTCGTTCAAATCCTTCTGCTGCAAGAAATGTTTAAGACTATTATGATCAGTCTTAACAATAAATTTACTCCCAACCAAGTATTGCCTGAACTTGGCTAATGCGTGCATGATTGCAAGCATTTCTTTGTCATAAATTGAATAAGTCTTTCCAACTCCTCTTAATTTTCTACTCTTGAAGACAATGGGATGCTTGTCTTGCATGAGAACAGCTCCAATCCCTTCTCCTAAAACGTCACACTGCAACTCAAAAGTTTTGGAGAAGTCTTGTAAGGTCAAAACAGAACACGAGCTCATGATCTGTTTGAACTTATCAAAAACCACTTGAGCATTTTGAGACCATGCAAATGCCCCCTTTTTAGTGAGGTCGGTCAATGGAGCAGCCATGTGAGAATACCCTTTGACAAACCTTCGGTAGAATCCACAAAGTCCTAAGAATCCCTTCAGATGTGTCAAATTCTTAGGTGGAGGCCAATCCAAGATTGCCTTGATTTTATCTGGATCAACTCTAACTCCCTTAGAGCTGATTATATGGCCAAGGTAGAGTAGTTCTGTCAACCCGAATTCACACTTTGATTCCTTGGCGTAGATGCATTCTGACTCAAGAATGCTAAGCACCTCATCTAAGTGCTTAAGATGCTCCTCCCAAGACTTGTTGTAGATGAGAATATCATCGAAGAAGATCAACACAAATTTCCTCATCTGTTTCTGGAAGATTTTGTTCATGCAAGACTGAAAGGTTGCTGGAGCATTAGTCAAACCAAATGGCATGACTAGGAATTCATAATGCCCAAAATGACATCGGAAGGCAGTTTTCTCAATGTCTAATTCCCTCATTCGGATTTGATGGTACCCGGATCTGAGATCAACCTTTGAAAAATACATTGCACCATGGAGCTCATCAAGAAGCTCATCAATTCTAGGAATATGGTATCTATTCTTGATAGTTTTCCGATTTAACGCACGATAATCAACACACATGCACATGGTACCATCTTTCTTTTTCACAAGAACTACAACTGAAGCAAAAGGGCTTTTGCTTGGATGGATATAACCCATCTCCAAAAGTTCTTTGATGGCCTTTTCAATTTCATCCTTTTGCTTCTTGGGATACCGGTAGGGAGTAGTGATAACCGGTTTAGCCCCATCTTCAAGCTCAATAATATTTTCAACCTCCCTTTTTGGTGGTCTTCCAGGAGGTATACTGCCAAACACTTTACTCCTCTTTGTGATCAAAGACTGAACATCAGGATGGTAGTGCCTTTTGTCCTCCACTGGACTGGATGGCAAAATCAAACATTCAACTACCCATTCAACATGATCATGCTGAATCAATTTCTCCATTTTTTGAAAGACACAATTCGAGGACCTCCATTTGACAATCCTCTTAACACCACCATTTTTCCTTCTGCTTGGAACTTCAGCTCCATAGTTTGCAAGTTCAAAGTAATCTCTCCAAGAGATTGCATCCACTGAATTCCAAGCACAACATCAGTTTCTCCAATACCTACAACATAAAAATAATCTTTGACTTCATAGGTTCCATGTTGCATGGATAGATTGGAGATCTTTCAGTTGCATGAAATTGTGAAACCATTCGCCACCATGACGTTGAATCCTTCAAATTCTTCAGTCTTAAGCCCTTTTCTTGCAACAAGCCCTTCATCAATGAAGTTATGCATTGCTCTAGTATCAATGAGAGCAACCATTCTCTGCCCACCAAGCATATCACGAACTCTGAAAGATACATTCTTCTGAAAACTTGTTAATTGAGCAAAGGTATCTCCACTTCCTTGTCCTCTTTCAGGTTCATCTGGTACTCTCTCATCATCACTGTACTCATTCATATTGCTGTTCTAGAAAATCAGATTCTGATTCATAATCAAAATAAGCTCCCATGTGATGTGAAAGACCTTTACCATAGCATCTATGCCCTCTAGACCAAGGTTCACGACATGTGTAACAAACCCCCTCTTTTCTTAACTTCTCTCGCAGCTCTTCATCCATCTTAGGTGGAAATGTAATGTCCCCATTTTTTCATTAGCATCAAAGTTCGATGGTTTAGCCTATTCCTGGCCCTCGTAGGCAAACACAGATGGTTAGAGGGTTCTTCTTGGCAGAGATCAGTGTGTTTTCTCCTTCAGAGCTCAGTGTGGGTTCAAGTTTAGCCTTTGTTAGACTCAGTTCTTCATACTTACTATTTATAGTAAGTCACCATTTCAAGGGAGTCAGGGTTACTATATTTAGCAAGGCACCTGGACAGGTCTCAGATGCAGTGTTGACCTCTTAATCAGTTGGATGGGTGAAATATTAAATGTTTAATGAGTAATTATCATTAAAGGTACTTTAATGATAATTAAATAATATAAAGTTAAATTATAAAGTCAAAAGTGTACTTTATTTCCGATGAGGCCATGACCCTCAATTAAAATCACTTAAAGTACATTAATTTCATATTATTGGTTTAGGCGCCCAAGTTGGAGATATTATAAGGTTTTATTAAAAACCTAAAATGGATTTTAAAAGCAAATTAAATATAATTAAGAGGTCGACTTCTTGAAGAGATTATAAAAAGGCTTCAAAGGCATTCATTTAGATTATGTTTGAAGATTATAAAACTTGTTTCTTGGAGTTCGTGCTTGGTGAAGGAGCTAGCTAGGGTTTCTGCCATTCTTCAGCATTGGAGAACGAAAACTCTTTAGTGTCTATGCAATTATGAGGCTGTGCAATACCAGCTGATATTATTGTTGATTGTGGACTTCATTCAGAGGTTCAATTTGAGCTTCATTGGTGAAAGATTTGAGAAGTTTACAAGGGGTTTGAAGAGCAGATCTTAGATTATTGAAATAACCATCATTGGAGAAGAAAAAATCAGAATTTATTGATTTGCTGCTACAGTGACGTGAATAGTACCGCGCTACAGTTCACGTGAACAATACTGAGCTACAGTAATCCGCTACAGTGCTGGGTTATTATTATTGGCTAATAAAAGGGTCGCCATGATTGTTGGGGACGTGTTATGTGTGTGATGAAGATTACAAGACATTGCTGGGTGTTAACTTCTATTCCAAATCTGCTGTTATTAGGTGTGTTGGCATTCATTTTTGCATTCACCGAGGTCTTTACCATTACTGAGTGTACACAACAGCAGATCGAATCCTTCAATTGGCTGTAGAAGCGCTATCACCAAGTCTGAGACTCATTGCTATTACTTTCATATCTGCTGTTATTTTTTCTATACTGCTGTAAGCCCTTTTTGAGCAGCAAATTCTCATGAAATGTACCATTGATTAGACCCTAGCCGTCCTGTTGTGACCTTTTTCACACATCGCCCCATTCAAATGGGGACCCCCAATTTTTGCTCCATTTTGGTCTTTTGGCTTTTGTTTTTTGTCTCTCTCTCTCTCTGATTTCTCTGTTCTTCTGGGGATGTATCTGTATTTGACCTAATTAGAAATTTTGGCCGAGTCTGAAGGGAATCTGTGAAGTTAGGGTTTTCAGGCTGGATTAAGATTAAATCAAGTTGATAAATTGACAGCTAAGCTTAACATTGCTTCCAGGAGGCTCCCACTGAATTTTTATCATGTTCTGACGACTTACTATTTTTAGCAAGTGTTCAATCTGTGAGCTTTTCATCAGGATTTCGGGATTCTAACTACTTCAACACATTTAGGCAGCTTCCAAGGGCCTACGCATGAAATTTGAGCTGATTCAGACAACTGGCTATTTTTAGCAATTCTGGCTTCACGAGCTATTTTCAGGGCTTCAACATACAATTCTCCGATAAATGACAGGAGAATTGATCTGGGTTTTTCTAGACCTTCACGATGGTGTAACATGCAAACCGAGATGGTGACTTTCAGAGTTCAGCCTTCGGAGGCTATTTTTAGGATTTGCATGCAGAGATTTTCAGTGCATGTCCGGATATTCCATGTGGGTTTTGCGAGACGTTCGCAATGATGTGACATGCAAGCAGAACGGATCAGTTTTCAGGGACTTACTATTTTTAGCCAGTGCCCGCATGTCGACCAGTTTTCTGGGTTTTTCTGGGTTTTTTGAGATCCCACGGGCACTGTGACATGCAAACTCGTCCGACATCCGGTTGACCACTTTCCGGACACTTACTATAAATAGCAGTGTCATCCCAGCAGCTACCCACCACTTCAGTTCAGCAAGCAGAACGACATATAGCAAAAATCAAGTCAAACAGAGGTCATTTGAGGCACATGCAAGTCAGATTAGGGTTTCCTACTTCGGTGCCTAAAAAGTAGGGTAAAAGGCCATAATTTCGAAAAACGAAGATATCCCATTGCGATCAGCATCCTTCAGGCAATCTACTGGTAAAATTTGGGCGCAATCCGAGCACTTACTATTTATAGTAAGACACCTCCAGAACGCGGCTATAAATAGCAGGTTAGCATGAGAGGCAGGTGTGAACAGGGTCATCAAGTGATGAGGACCACGTGGTGAAAATTTCAGGTCAACCAGAGCTACAGAAGTCAGGCAACTTTGGAACTTACTATAAATAGCAGGTGGCTATAAATGGCAGGTCAGAGCATGGGACAGGGAAAACAAGTTCATCAAACTACGAGGATCATATGGTGAAATTTTTAGGCAGAACGAAGCTGTAGAAGTCGTAAATCAAGGGACTTGCTAAAAATAGAATGCAAAAGCAAGGGTAGGCAGAGGCATGGAAAATGTGAGCTTGACCCTCTAAATGCGCCCTTGATGGAATAATCAAGGCAAAAATTCTAAGTCAAAATCAAAGTTCATCCTATGAAATGCGCCCTTGTGCTGGAGGTGGCTAAGAGAAATTTTACAAGGCAAAATTAAGAGCTCACATGTGTAAATGCGCCCTCAAGTGAAAGCTTCCCAGCTAAAATGCGCCCAAGGGTAAGGAGATCATTGGAAAAGTGCTAAGGCGTAAAATTGGAAGTAAGCTATGTCAAATGCGCCCATGTTGGAGGATGCCTAGAAAAATCTAAGGCATGGAAAGTAAAAATGTGAGCACAAGGGTCAAAATGCGCCCTCAAGTAGAAGTGGACCCCTTGAAATGCGCCCAAGTAAGATGAGAAAAACGCCTAAGGCACAAGAATGAAAGTAACCCCTTCCAAATGCGCCCACCTTCAAAATAAAAGCTCACACATGGGAATGCGCCCATAATGAAGATAAAAGTTCAATGTCTCAAATGCGCCCCATGATAGATGAAGGCCAAGAAATACTCTACCTAGGCAAAATGCGCCCAAGGTAGCTTGCTGGTTGAAATAATTTCTAAGGCATGAAAATAGAAGTAGCCCCCCCTAAATGCGCCCTTAGAAGGAGTATGAGGTAAATAAGTTTAAGTGGAGAAAAGTGAAGGTGGACACCCCTTCCATATGCATCCAAGGAAGATGATAGAAGGAGATGTCAAAGGCGTGGGGAAATAAAAGTAGAAGACCTCAAATG
The DNA here is from genome assembly GCA_007115665.2 of Sequoiadendron giganteum. Lineage (NCBI taxonomy): Eukaryota > Viridiplantae > Streptophyta > Pinopsida > Cupressales > Cupressaceae > Sequoiadendron > Sequoiadendron giganteum. The sequence goes on from CM021103.1 coordinate 54,368,450, forward strand.
CGCCCTCAAGCAAGGCCACTCAAAAAGTATTCTAAGTCACAATAATGAAAGCACAAGGTGGTAAATGCGCCCAACAAGTGAAGCTGAATTGAGAATTTTCTAAGTAAAGGAAAATAGAAGCACAAGGTGGTAAATGCGCCCAGCAAGTGAAGTTGAATTGAGAATTTTCTTAGTGTTGAAAAATAAAAGCACAAACCTCTAAATGCGCCCTCTAAAGAAGTATGAAGGCAAGACTTAGAATATTTTCTAAATATGAGGGAAATGGAGGCTCATGGGGTAAAATGCGCCCATCATAAGGAGGAAATGACAAGTTGAGAAATCTCTAAGGCATTGAAAATGAGAGTTCAAGGAGTCATATGCGCCCAGAGTAAGGAGGAGATATAAGACTTAGGAATTTGTCTATGGCATTAAAATAAAATGCCACTGAAGGGAATATGCCTAGAGAGAAGGAAATGTTGAAGGAATTTCTAAGTTAGAAAATGGAAGTAGAAGACTTCAAATACGCTCCAAGGAAGTTGGGACTTGAGAAAAGTTGCTAAGTGTAAGGCAAAATTTTAAGGCGTGAAATTGCTTGGGAAACGAAGGTAAAGGTATGTGTTATGAAGTGTGCCCAAGGATGTGATATTTAAAATAAATTTTCTAAGGCATTTTCTAAGGGGAAATTAGAAAATACGCCTGGAGGAGGTGGTATAAAATCTCTAAGTGCAAGGTGATATGCTCCCAGATGCAGGAGGGAATTTCTTCAGGGAAGCATGAAAATACTAAGGCATGAAAAATGGAGATTACAGGCGTGGAATTCCTCCAGAGTAAAAAAAACGGGTGAACCTTAGCAATTTTATTATTTTCAAAATAATAAAAATTAAATGTACCCCTTCGTTTGGATACACATGAAAACGATGATTTCTGAGGGGAAATTTCTTCTGGGTATTGGATATTTCTCACTGGGAGATGATTTGAGGTTCTTCCACACCTTGCTCGTGTTGTTTCGGCAGGGATTTTGGCCTGGCACCCGTTCAACAAAGTTCCTAAGGCTCAGATGGATAAATTTTCTAAGGCATCGAAAAGGAAAGCAGAGGGGGTCAAATACACTCACGGGGAAGAAATTTGTCTAAAGCATGAGGGAATTTGAAAATGAACTGAAGCTCGAACATCAAGCATTCAAATGCACCCCCCAAGGTGAAATATCTTCTAAGGCACAAACTCCAGGCAAGGTGGTGGATACACCCATGATGAAAGTTTGCTAGAAAAGTGATGAATTCTATCAAGATTCGGAGATCAAGCGGTCAGAACATGGAAATAAGGTAAGTAAAGTGAATTTAGATTATAAAGTGTTCTGATACTCTTCTTTTGTTTTGCAGGATGAACGTTGAAGCCAAGGCATGAGGACTTGATGAAGCTAGACAACGTTGCCACTTTGGAAACGAAAGTGAAGATTTGTCTAAGGCACTAAGAACGTGATGCAAAAGAGGCAAATGCGCCCAAGGCAATGGGCTAAAGAAATATGAAAGTTGCAAGGAAGAAGTGCATCCTGGAGTCAAAGCAACAGGAGGGCCGAACAGGAGGAATTCTTTGCTCATCACTTTCATATCAACCACGTACTCGCCTCTCCTCCTAACGCAACAAAATTGGCAGACAGACAGTGGGAGGGCGTTTCTGGACGAGAATCTTCTAGAGGAAGAAAGTGGGCATTAATTGCAGATAATGGTTCCTGCAGAGGAGTGGAGAATATTCTGTGCATTCATTGCCCCACTCCTCTTTGTGGCGGTTTTTAGGGAAAGAACCCTAATTAGGGCATATGTGGCTCGATCTGAGCCCTTTATTGTAATTCAATCTAAGCCGTCCGTTGGACTGGGCCAACTATAAAAGGGGCATCCCCCCTCATTTGTAACTAAGTAGATATTAGATTGAGAGTAGAGAGAATAGAAGTTAGAATAGATAGAGTTAGCTTAGAAGATAGCTTAGTTTGAAAAGGAAGGAAAACTTTCCCTTTGAAAGTTTTGTAAGAGGTTGTTGTGGAAAACTCTCATAATACAAAGGTTTATCATTGCATGGTGGTTCTATCTTTTGTTGTGAATAGTTGACGAGATCTTTTCGTCTTTCCAATTCAAGTAGATAGAGTAGAGTAGACTTTATTTTATGCAAGTAGTTGTTAATTGTGGAGTGTGGTGTTGCGGTTTGAGTATATCTTCTTTCATCCATACCACTAGCGGGCTTGCTGATGGTAAGTTCGCCTTGCGTGGTCAACTGGAGTATTGGCACTTAACTTCGATTGTGGCTCATATGTCCATATGCATCGTTGTGATGGTATGTACATGTTGTTTCATAATTTGAACACCTTTCTCATCCTTTGAAGATTGCACCAACTTTGTCAGAGTTGTCTGAAGGGAGACGAAGCAAAGTCTGGTTTGAAGACTGTTTAAGCCGATCATCGTCCTCCACCCCCTTTAGGAGTAGATGGTAGCATCTCTAATCCTTATATCCTTTTTCATTCAGCATTATCCGGTTAGTTTAAGAACCTGAGCTTCATTGACAAGTCTCCTGAAATTTGAAAATCCTTTCTTCTGAATGAGCAACTCACGTAAGTTCCCTTGGAATACCCAGCATATTCACATCAACCAACTGAGTCTATTCGCGACAAAAGGAACCTTGGAGTTGAATGCATGAACTTTCACGCAATCTTAGCATGCAGAATACTTTGATCAAGAGGGAATAGAGTGACCGTTGGACATTTTATTCTATGTTGGTGTTGTCATAAAAAACACGTCAACACGTCCTTAATCCATTACATTCAGGTCTGTAATAAATATCTGGAAGCAAGTGTTTATTATCAGACTGTAACTTCTGATATATTTGAAATATTAATGGGTGGGGTTCTAGTTTGAGCATATCAATGTAATGTGGGCAATGTAGTACTCTGTCTGAGTTGGCCAATCTATTAACAACAGTGAATACTTGTATCTATGTATTAGTGGAATATTATTGTAAGCTGGTTTCTAGATTCTGTGGTATGAAAATCAGAAATAATAATCAGAACTATATATTGCACATATCTTGATATTCATTTCCATTGGATGTTGTTGAATCCATGCATAATGTTTACCACTGTTTGATAAAACGAAATCAATCAAATTGAGCAAAATTGGAATAGAGATTGTCCCATTTGGAGTGGGACACTATAGGAATTTTTTTGGATGGAAGAGGAAAATGTTTCTTTTCCTTTTTATGAACAAGGGGTTTTGAAGAAAACTTAGGCCTTGGAAGAGCCAATTCCATGTTTCTAGCTTTCCTTATTGCTTCCTCGAGACTCGGTGGATCAAATGCTTTAACCCACCCTTTCAATGGCTCCATAAGACCTTCAAAAAACTACACAACAAGCCTCCTCTCAGTGATGTTGGGCACCATCACAAAAAGTCTTTGAAATTCAATAATGTAGGAGTCCAATGAGCCATGCCGTTTCAACTGAGCAAGCTCACGGAACTTGATTTCTGGATCCTTGGTATCAAACCTTTCGATTAGCTTGTTGGTAAATTCTTCATAGGTATGAATGAGGTTATGGCCAAGAGTGACCAAACCGTGGTACCACCACTCGTGTGCAGCTCCATCCAAATGCAATGTTGTGAATTTGATGGCATCTTTTTCTAGCATAGGCCTGAGTGATAGGTAATTGTCCAACTTCTGGACCCATGAACGAGCTGTGCACTTGTCACTTCCATCATAATGAGCCAAGGTGACTTTGGCAAGTGCTTATTGGTAGTCCATTTTGGGACCCATAAGAGCTCGAAAATCCTTTTTTCCTCCTCTTCCTTTCTTTTGATTCATATACTGATCAAATGTCAATTTCTCTTTGATTTCATATGGAAGAGCGACATACTCCATGTAACTTTGTCTCACTTCATTCGCCATGGGGACTTTGGGCTCGGCAAATGCTTCCTCCCTAGGAGTGTGGTGCAGGAGCACCTGCCTAAGTGCTTAGTTACAACCTTATCTAGAAGGTTTTTGTTTTAAATTTCTTTTTGATGTTTTGGAAAGGTCTCAAACACCTTTAATAATGTGTATGAGGACCTTTTGGAGCTTAGGTAAAAATTAGAATAAATTAGGAAATGTTTTGGTGGCCATTTCCTATGTTTTTGTAAAATGTTCGAAAACACACTGTGTTTTCAAACCGCGTGTTGTTTTTGCCATTCTTGGTTAAAAACGTGAAACCTAATGAAACCTAACGGTTTTGGAGGCATGAAAAAGACTCTTTCTCGACCTGGGAAGAGGTTAGAAGTTATTATGTTGGCAGTTTCAAGAGGAAACAAAGAAAAACAACAATTTTGGCGTGGAAAACCCTGTTTTTTGTAGCAGCAGCTTGCATGGATTAAATGAGGCATTTTGTGGATTCCTTTAGTATGTATTAAGCCTCTGGAAGTTCTGTTCACACCATTTGAATAGTTGTTACATCGCTTTCTTTATTTCTTGTAAATTCTGTATTTTATCTTATTTGTTGTTTGGACTGGTAAATGGAATAAAGAAGGAGCTTTAGCCCGCACTCCCACCGTACCAAGAAGCATGGGGACATTGGGAACGTGGCTAAGCTCCTTTAGTGTACATAGGTTAGCAGTAGGAGTCAATAGAGTTCCAAAAAAAAGCATGCTAAATGACTTTTCCTAGGCGAGACAGTGAGAACCCGGCTAGGAAAAGCTTGAGGACAGCGTGAATAATTTGCAGGGGAGTGAAGATTTTTAAAAGATTCTTTTTTGAGGATTTAGGGGAGTGTCTTGGCTCTGCATGGTGACAAGGAAGAGCCCGTAACAGTCCGTTTTCATGAAGAAATTTTCACCAGTCCTAAACGGGTTTTGAACAGTTTTGAAACCCTAGGGTTCTTGGCTCCTTTTGCATTTGGATGGAGTACGGCCTGTACAGTGCTGAAAACCTAGAAATCTTGAAGGTCTAGCATGTGCAAGACATTCCCTAAGCAAAGAGGATAGGTCCTTTGGTGGGTTTAGATCAAAGTTGCATTTTGACTCTGTTTCAAAGACCTAATTGTGGCTTAAGGCTACTAGCCTTTCAAAACCAAGAAAAGCATTTTCTTGAAAGAGATGGAGAGTTTGTGAATGGAGGTTGATCAGGAGCTTTAGTCAAATGATTTTGGAAGCCATGGAAGCTTTTCACACCCCTGCAACAAGATTTGTAAACATTTGGAGATCAGCTAGTCTTTAAGAGCATTAAGGGCTAGATGGAGAATGTGAGAAGGAGCACCAAGAATTGCTTGGTAGCAGCAAATTTGTAATGATAGCAGGGTTGGTAAGTGAACCAGGGGTGCCTCAATAGCAGAGGACCTATAGGTTGTAGGGTGAATGAACTAACACCTTAGGAGTTCTCAAGACAAGGACTCAGAGCATTGAGATTGTGTTTTCTCAATATCAACCCTAGTTCTATCAGAGTGAAAGAAGGAAGGAGGGGTCTAGGGGCTGATTCCCTTGTATTGGCAACATGTTGCCCAACTGTTCTCCATCTTGTTCCGAATTAGAACCACTAGAATCTGATCCTTGCTTTGGCTGGGTTGTGGTCACTTACTGATCCATTCTTACAAGTAATCTTGACATCATATCCAACATTACATCAAACTTTTTTTCTACTCTAGAATCACTGTCATCTTTAGTCTCATTGGCTGGTCCCTTACCCTTGCAGCCATACTATCAATTGATGTTTCTTGGTTTCTCAAGACCTCTGAAAAAGTATCAATCTCAGGAAGTTGAAATTGAATTCTATTTCCTCTGGTGTAACAACGGAATTCTCTGTCACTCATCTGTCTCTGACGCGCTGAACACACAGGATGGCAGGATAAATAGGCTCTGATACCACTGAAATGTACCCCCTTAATTTTTCGGATTTTTCAACACAATAAACTAGCATCCAAACATTGATTAGCGTTAGCTTCAAATCCAAATCAGCTCATGAAGTAACCCGCACCAAGAATGTTCACCAAGATCCTAGTATGGGCGAGGTGATAGCATATGGTTCGGGGATCGTTAGGAAAATCAGAACTGAAAGTACAATTCATCTGCTAAGCAGGCATCCACAAGTGGTGGGAATACTCCACTTATTTAGTGGGTGAGATTATTACAACTTATTAAGGCAGCAAGCCAGCCATGTAACCACACTTCCACTTGAACAGTGGGGGGTATACAATCCTCACAACCACTTATTTCGTGGGGGGAATACAACATTAATGAAAGATTATTTATTGAACTCGACCACTCAATCGTGGGATTATAGAATAAACTAAAATTGCAACAATAATAAAATAACAGCAGTTAGTACTACTAACTAGCTTTACAATGAATAATATCAGTTGCAAATAAGAAAGATATGCTTCCAATCTTCAGTCAATAGTTAGAGTAGTGATCCTCTAACATTTACAATATAAAAATGATATAGAAATGAAGCACACAACAACAATATGCTAAAAATCATTAATCCGATCAGAAACAATAAGAACAAAAAATCAGACCAGCAATAGAGAGATTCACCGAAATGCTCATATCTCCACCAAACGGAGTCTGTTTGACATGAAATTGAATGCAGATGAATCCTTGAACAAAGGCATCCAAAACATAACAGATAGCCACCTTCAAAACGCGCACTTGTCTGTGGCACGAATCCCAATGCAACCAAGCATAATGGTACGGCCTCCAAGAAGGGTTGACCTTCTTCCAAAAATCAGTAACTCAACTAAAAAATCTGCAAACTTCCAGAAAGGGGCGCCCTCCATAGTAGAACAGCATGGGCCAGTACCCAAAACAATAGAAAAATCAAGGGCGAAGCTGTGATCAGAAATTCGCTTCAGCCATGTAAAAGCCAGCAATATAGAAACAGGCTATACATCAGCAACCTGTCCAAAAACGTCTGAATTGAAGTTCCATCTGCACTCTAGTGTGAAGTACAATCCCATAGAACCACCTAGGAAGCCATAGTTTCAGGCCCGAATGATGGATTACAAAATGCTAAGCTTCCCCTTAGCCAAGTTTTGGATTTAGTCCAGCAGCATAACTTTACTTACAAATTCAAGCATGAGAATGAAAGAGCAAGCCATGAATAAATAAGCTTCATAGAAGGAGATGAATCAACTATAACTCCAAAAGAAACTCTTCAAATTCCCAAAAGCGACGCCCATCTCCAAAAAGCACCTTTTTAAAATATAATATTTAAACTCTTTATTCTCTTCTCCAAGTCGTCCCACTTTGATAAGAAATAAAACATTTAATAAAATATTAAATGTATCAACCAAGGTGTTCACTTTATGGCCCCAACTTAAAAACAACTTGAAGTCATCAAGCTAGGCGTGGGGTACAACTTCAAAACACAATTTTAACTAAGTATGAAACTTAGTTCAATGAGCAAGCCAACATCAAACTGGAAACTAAGAGATTACCAAAATTAGGATAATGATCTGAACAATACTGCTGATGGAGATACTGCAAAAAATAGACTTATTAAAAATAGCCAATGTTAAAAATAGTAAGTTTACATCAAAACCACAGAAAGCCAAGCTGAGCAGGAAACACTGGAAATCCTAATTTGCTCATCTGAATAGCCTACAGATTTCTGGAAATAGGTTATCAGTTCACAACGAGGTCATCACTGAAAAGGGGACATTACATACTTGTTGAGATTATGCTCATTCAACCAGAATAGCAAAATCATAACCCAAGTGTTCCACATTGAGGAATTGATACAAATCCTTGAAATATTGAGCTTCTAATGCAACCAACTTTAAATCTGAATTGGTTTCTTCAGTTGGAAGTAAAAAGGAAAACTTTTTAGTGACACATTGAACATTGCCTCAAGAGTGTTATGTAGCATAAGGGGAATGTACTCACTAGTGGCCATATAATATTATATATTACATTACACCAGATAATTTTTTAAGAAACAGTGGGGAGATTGGCAGCCGAATGATTATGGATTCTAGATATTACTTCAGAATAAATTTATAAAACCTTACAATATATGTGTTGATATTAGGTAGCATCGGTCTGATAAAAGACTTTGATCTACGTTTAAAACAAGTAATATATTAAATGGAGAGACGCCCCTTGAGCCGACATGTCTCCACTTTGTGGAGACACATCTGCTCATGGGACGTGTCTCCCACATTTGATATTTATACTAACTCCTTCTTCACTTAAACGATATGGAAATCTACAGATGTTGTTTACTTGTGAGAATCGACCTTCAGTAATATTGGAATCTAATCGCTACATTAACATGGTATCAGAGCCAATCTTCGGAGATTGATCAGATTCATTCTTAGCATTGTCGAACTCACTCCAGCAAGCGTGGGTGTTGGCTAGTGGGAGAACACGCAACGTTTGTGGTAGGCGTTTAGAACCAAAATGTGGCGGAACCTGTGGCTCTCATTACCCCCCCCCCCGAGCACATGCATTGTGACGGATCACCGGGTTAAAGAATCGGGTGGATATCCAGAATTAGCGACGTGCGATCGGGATGGAGACGGGAAGAAAGGTGCTGGTTCGTCCCCTTGGCGCCCATAAGAACAAGGCTATACAGAAGAGTCTCGAGAAGCGTCTGCCAAGGCACGATCACGTTGGCGTCAGTGGTCATCAAATTTAAGAGTATTATAATTATGTATGATCGATTCTCTTATTCTGACTGGTGGTCATGATCTCTGGTGCGACTTGGTGCACTCCTTATTAGAGGAGCGTCTTTTAGACTGTTCCTAAGACTGTTCTAGGACGGACATCCAAATTAGAGACGAGATCCATGCAACTGGTGAACCCGACGTGAAATGAACATGCAACCTGGCGCAGTGGAAGCGTGGTGAGCATATTACCTATGCCTCCGCCTTATTCTTCTCCCTTTCTCCCCGCCCCCTTTGTCACCTCCCTCCATTGGACTTCGTAGTCAATGCAGAAAGATATCACGCAGGAATTAACTATTGCGCATCTTTGCCTGGCCATGGGGGATCGCCAGGGCCGGATTGACATCTGGGACGCAGGATCCTGGCAAGTCACGCATTGGATGAATTTCGAGTCAGAGAAGGGGAAGCTGGGCATCCAAGATGTGTGTTGGGGGAGGTGCATGGGCATGGGCAACTGGCAATTCACGGGCCATCGCTGTTGGCCATTTGGAACACGCAGAGCGGTCGCTGCGTCTGGAAATATGATGCGGCTCCTCATAATCTCCTTTCTATTCGCCATGATATATATATATATTTTTTCAGGCACCTTTGCGTCCTTGGACTCAAAGGCCTTCTTCTCTCTGTCAAGATCGCAGCTTTTAGGTTTTTTCAATCACAGGGGACAAACAGAATGATACGACGCTCAAAGAACATCAACTTCAAGTTAGTGAAATTGGGAATTTAAAGAGTGACAAGGAAACAGGAAACAATCAGTCCTCATTCTCTCCGGCTTTGGCGTTGTTCCCTAGTGTTTTTGTTAAATGTTTGCTTTCATCGAGATGGCCACACATACTATATGTGATGTTTCCAAGAGAGATTATTATCTTTGATTTGTAGTATGGAGCATCGTCACTGCATTACCCCTGTGTGGAAAAGAAAGAAATTGTCCTTTGTTATACTGAGATTAGCTCCTCTGAGAAAATGGAAGAAAGACATGTCTAAAATCAACGAAGATAAAATGATTAATTATCTGGGGTTACTCAGGAGATTTTGATATCATTGAGATAAGTATTGCATGGTTGATGAATTGTTATGTAGTTATTTGATTCATGCTATAACTTTGAGATGGTCAATCATGTATGCTTCTAGCAATGGTATTTTTGAGATAGTTGAGTTTCATGAAACTGTTAATAATCTCTTCTTAAATGCTTTTAGGACGGATAAAGAAGTGTTGTTTCTGTTGCCATCGTGAAATCCATCATTGTAGGATGCACTGGGTTCATCTTTGTTGTTTCATCATCTGAACATCATAGAGCTTGTTGCACCTGTATAGTAATTCTAGGTGGGTCGCAGCTGGAAAAGGAGGGCATCGATAAATTTGAATGGTCAAAAACCATAATCAAATTTAGCCAGCTACCACTACAAATTCTGTGACATGGGCTTGTGATAAAGCCATGAACCTGTAGAAGGAAGGTTGTGGACTGATCTGAGTGCAAGCGCAACATTCCACACTGTGTCCTGTATTTGCATCCAGCGGAATACTTAAAAGAGATGAGTATTCTTTGTTGAATTTTTGTTATATCATTTATTTGGATCTTGTGTGATTAGTAAAAGAGATTATGTTTTTTTTCTCTTGATTTGTATTCACTAATTTAAGATCCTTGAAGTTTCAAACTATTCATTGCGAGTTATTGCTATAACCTGAGATAGTAAACTTTGTATGAAATTTCTTTGGATAGTTATGAACTCTTAGTAATCTCTTCTTAATGCTTTCAGGATGGATCAAAAGGCATAAGAAATTGCTTTCAAGAAAAGTTTGATGCATCCTGTAGGTTGAAAAATGGAGACACTGCTTGCAACCTTGAGATTGTGTGAATGGCTGAAGACATCTCTTCGAAGAGGAAGCATTAACCTTCAGAGGGAGTTCGATGATTCAAAGTTGCAAGGACAGATGCTAAATTCTTGAAGTACCTCCTCAGCGATTGAGATCAAAATTGCTCATGTTTGTCAACCTGGATTTAACATTGGTAGCTCCGCAAACCTATTCATAATAGAGTGATCTGGGATGAGGTTGAAGAGAACAACTTGAATCTCTACAAAGGTGTGAGTTGGAAACCATTTCTCTAAAGCAAGTATTACAGACTATTTTGGACGAGGAGGTCAGGAGGCTGATGCAAGTACTTAGTGTTTCAGAGGGAGTCACATCTTCACTTGTTGTAATGCATAATTCTCTGAGATAGAGAGATATGAGGTGAAAGCCCTTGTTCATCTCTGAGACTGAGATGAGGCGTCATGTTGAGAGACTCCATGACGACAGGTCCCAGGATCTAACTTCAGAAGAGCCCCAAGCACCCGCAGTGTGGCTTAAGGGGGGGGTGTTTGATATAAGCCACACCCGGACTGATGATGGGCTGGCCACAAGGGGCCAGTAGCTCAGTTGATAGAGCACTCCAACAACAAATGGAAGGTCCTAGTGAATTCTCTAAGCCAGTTCATGTGTGAGCCAAAGGAAATTCACCTTATGGTTGTAAAACATATATTGAGATATCTTCAAAAGCACTATTGGATATGGTCTTCTTTACAGAAA